>CM068313.1:32207495-32374995 GCA_034766995.1 Acanthacorydalis orientalis | reverse complement strand
AATATTTCATTAAATAAATACAAAGTGTTTGATACATTTATAATCATTGCTGAAAAGGTCATCTTATAATAACAATTTATAATAATAGAAATTATTTAAATATTATAATGATGCAAATGAACAAAACGAACATTTTTATTAATTTGAATATCTGTATACAAGTTTACGAAATACCCATGTGGGGCATCTATCATATATATATATATATATATATATATATATATATATATATATATATAGTACACATTTGTTAACTTAAAAAATCGAAATTATATTTTCAACTCGAAATCTCATATAAATAAATATTTTTATTCTATAAACCAGTATGATAATATTTTCTTAACATATTTATTAAAAATAATAATATTGACTTTATTTATTAATTAACAAATCAGACATAAAGCTGATCTTTAGTTTTGTGAGTGATAGAATACAATATAGTGTTAACCTCATAAAATAACATATATTTTTGGCTTCATATACTCATTCGAATATCCATTGTTAGGTAAAGTTAACATTAACTGAGTTATAGCAATATTTGAAAACATATAATAAGTTTTATACAAGTAATGTACTGTTAACCGGTATATTGTCTACATAAATTGTATTTCATGTAAATCAAATAATGAATGTATAGTATTGTATATAATTAATCAAATTAGAAGAAGGGCCGGAAGCATATATTGGATAGCGAGTGGTTTGTTATATTATTATCATGTCAAATGTATATGGTACATTAACGTTAATAATATCATTTGAAAATTATCTGAATTTTGTATGAGGCAATTTTCTGTAAATGTGAAGTTTCGATGTCAATGTTTTTTTGTACCGTATCTAATTTCATATTCTATAAACCAATGATCATTCTTCATGAAGTAAATTTAAACACTTAATATGTTATGTTCTTTTTTAATATTAAAAATAAATTCAGTTAATAAAGATCGAATCTATCAAGATAAGGTCTATCATTTATTTCTTCAATATTTTTTTAGTTAATATTTATTAACATATACTTTCTTATTGTTTTTTATATATTTATATGCATACATTATATATATATATATATACATAGATATAAAGTACATGCATAAATTGTATTGATTTTTTTCAATTATATATACATCTTAAAATATTTTGATATAAATGTTACTGTACAGCAATCCTTGGAATATTTAAATTATTATTCCTCTATGTAGACGGATAAAAAATACATACAATGTGCGTATGTATGTATATATATATATATATATATATATATATATATATATATATATATATATATATATATATATGCTCTCATTCATGTGAATTAGATTTTCATAAAATTAACATACAATTACCAAACTTTAAATATTTTAGAGTTAAGTGAATTACAGTTACAATTAGTAGACACGTTCAATGTTATTTTATACAAATTTATAATTCAATACATAAATATGCAAATACATACAAATTTCTTTGAAGTATAAATAAAAATGTAATTCAGTCATACATAGTATTATTAGTGTGATGCTTTTTGCATGGAAAAGAAGATAAAATTCACATGATGTATATACATATATATATATATATATATATATATATATATATATATATATATATGAATTTTGTAATTTACATAAAATATTTGATTTCATCTAAAAATAATTCAAAATATTTGATTTAATATATGATATATTTCGAACGAAATAAGAAATTATTGATTTTAATAAATTTAATTTTTTTTTTGTTTTTAATTTGTGTAGTAATGTTTGTTACAATGATTCGTTAGAGCTTTTGAATATTCGCCTATAAAGATTCTGAATATATATATATATATATATATATATATATATATATATATATATATATATATATATATATAGATGTGTGTGTTTGTGTGGTTATGCATATTCACATATGGAAATATGCTTTAATATTTCTGTTGTTTGCAGTAGTAGCATTCATCTGAGTAACCCTTTTTATATATGATTTGTTATATCAATAGTTTTTTATCTCTTACAGATATTATCAAACGTAAAAATGATTAAATATATTTATATGTACTATATATGTGTGTGTGTCAGTATGTGTATATGTAATGTTTAAATATGTAAATGAAATTAAATTACATAAACTGCTTTTTTCTGTCTAATATACAAAAATGTTTCAACTATAAAAATAAATTTTCTTTATTAGTTTAATTATGAATACCATGTTAATATTTTAATTATATATTATTACAATTTAAATTTAATATGAATGAAATAAATAAAATATTATATTTCTTACTAAATACTAAGAACTAGTAAAAATTATCCACTTTTATCAAATAGATTATACATTTTTTAAATCATTATACATAGAATAAAGAGCCAATGTTTTTAAGATTTTTGCAGTTTTTTATGAACGTTTGTTATCAGATTAAAATTTAAACTTTTTAATGGTTGGCGTTAATCAAAAATAGTAATAATTTTATTAATGTCTGTAGTAAATTATATGAAGAAATAGTGTTCTTGCTGTTAGTTCAAATTCTAGTGAATTTAGTTTATTAATTGAATTACACATACTTATATCCATTATATATATATATATATATATATATATATATATATATATATATATATATATAAATTTAAAAATGTATTCCTGTTTCCGTTTGGTTACTCCTAGTGGTTACTCTGGAATAAGATATCTGTAACTCTTACTCGGTCATGCTCAAACTCACGTAACTATTGTTTTACTGCGATATACAGTAATGCATCGGTGTGCAATATCTTTGCGGGCTTGCTTTTCTGTTATCCCTTTCAGTAACAGAGACCGGATAACAGAGTAGGTTTCAATTCGCTACACAGGAGCAACCACGTTACTGTACAAACAATCCTTGAGGTGTAGTAGGTTTGTGGGTCTTCTTTGGTGTGAATTCAATGAATATTTCAGGTATATTATACAATAAATTCGGCTCTATATTCACTTTCTACATTGTTTCGTTATATATATATATATATATATATATATATATATATATATATATATATATATATATATGCACATATTTGTTTTAAGGTTAAGGTAAAAACACATGCTTTAAATAACTGTATACTTTAAATATCGATTTCAAACAAAAAATGTATATACACGTACACATTATATATATATATATATATATATATATATATATATATATATAAATATTTATTTGACAATAAATATGTAAGAATTAATTTTTAACAATAATTCTTTAATATACATGTTACAAATTCATAATATAAAATTATTTGTAATATTATAAATATTTTACATATTAAGATGTAAATAATCAAGTAGAAATAGTTTGTAAATTCTACATGTTTTGTTAACTGTTCTGAATACATTCTTAAAAAAATAATATAATTTTGATTTAAATATCTAATTAGTACTATATATTTTGCAGATCACAGAAATAATAATGGACTTTCATTTTATTATTTTCTTTATCTAATATTTAAAATAAATAAGAAGCGTTCGTTTGAATATCGTTTCATTTTTTTATTCCCTTATCTACATTTATATTATTGAAGTCAATAATTCATGCTTTGTTTGTATACATTTATTAAATCAAGCGTTCTCCTTTTGATTTTAAGATGCGATTATAATTTTATACATACTTTTTGTCATCATAAGAGTTATATATATTTATATATATATATATATATATATATTTATATATATTTATACATATATATATATATATATATATATATATATATATAAAGTACTATATTTTATTTTGACAGAATTCAAGTGCAAATATTGCTAAATTTAATATATTTAATTGTATTTTACATGACTATGAGACGAAATTTAGTAATAAATATAAATATTGAAAGTAAAAAAATTAATTTAATTTTCTGTCATAGTTTATATAGAAACGTTGTGTAATAATATTTCAAAATGGATACGTTGTAGTTTCAACGTAATACCGTATAGAAATAAAAAATATACGTCAACTATATCTCCGTATGAATCCTGCGGTCAATAATAAATCATCTGAGGACATTGATGCCAACTTCCGAGAATCAAAAAATTCACTGTAATGATTTGTGATGTTCGAGTATTGAATATGAAATTTTCGAACCGGTTCATACGACATTGTTATATAAAGAGTGCGTACACCTACCTACCTACCTCTACGTAGGTACATTTATCAGACAATTGATGGAAATCACAAACCGTGAGATTATTATCCGGTTGGCTGCCTCAATAAATCTTTTTGTTATGAATATTTTGAGATACTAAACAGACACGAGTCAGATGGCAATGCAATGTATAAATGTTTTAAAAAAGAATTATTCACTTTTTTATTGACGCAATGACAACAAAAAGGTATATTAAAATTTGAAAAATGTTTATTTTTTCTTATCATGCAGTTCGCGAGTATCTACTTGTTATTTGCTTCAATGGTAAAAATTTAAATTTATTTTCATGTTATCTGCAAGAAGAATCATTTATTATAAATTTAAAAATAAAAGTCACACAAAAATATTTGCAAGTAAAATATTTTCTCGTGTATATCGTGTGATTAACATGACCCATTGCTGGTATCGAGTTTGTTAACATGTATAATTTTTTGTGTATCAAATATTCACACAACAAATTTAAATGTATGATTATCGGTTATGTTATATATTTATTATTATTGGATTTGGTTAAAGTCGCAATGAATATTATTTTATTTTCGGATATTATTGATTCTTTTTTAAAAAAATAACACCGATCAATTATAATTAACGATTTAAGTTAAAAAATGCGTTATCAATTAAAAAAAGTAAATCTATGATAAGTAATTAATTTAAAGAATAATTGAAGTTTTTTCTGTTTAAATTAACGACAATTAAATCAATGACAATTAAATCCATTACTTTCAATTAGTTAATTACAACTTGTATTAAATTTAGAGTTTATTATATTAATTAGCAATTTATATTTATAAAATGAATTGTCGTTTACAGTTTATTCACATATGTTGAAAAATTATAATTATCTATGAAGTGAAAGTATTAATTCAACATCAATAGAAGTATTATTTAATTATACATATTTTAATTTCAATTTTAGTCCTTACATTAATTGAACTATTAATTATATCTTCCTTAAATGCTCAATAAATATATTATTATTATTAAGTTAAAAAAAAACGATCATTTATTAATTTTTATAATGTAAATGAAACAATTTTTGTATATAAAATAGTGACTTTTGAAAGGTCAAAAGTTCGTTTGATAGTGACTCAAAAAAACTTTTGATCTACATAATTTATTTTTCAATTAATTTATAAATAATGTAAGGAAACTTAATTATGTTATTTGAACAATTTGTATAATTCATGAAAACATTTTTATCAAAAATTAAAATAAGCCATCTATATTATTACTTGACAGCAAGTAAATTCTATTTCAGTAAATTTTTATACACACAAGTTTGTAATTTTCAACCCCTTTCAATTACAAAAAGGAATTAACAAATTTAAAATTTTTTTCATTTGATATGAACACTGTTTGATATAAATTTATTCTATTTAAAATTTTGAAAACATTTGTCCCTCTTTAACAGTTGAAAAAATTATGTATTACGATGAAATCGATATTTTATATAATGGTTTTTAATTTCTTTAAAATAATTTAATGAAATATATGTCCTTTAAATTCATTAATCTAAATAAATATACATGTTGGTAAATATTCAGTAGTTGTAAAATGTTATTATTTTGGCGTAATTGATATCGTTCATTTAAATATATTAGAGTAATAAATATTTATATTTCATTTCTTACACTTAAGTCATATCGTTATATTTTTTAGGAGAAAATAAAAACCCATTCTCTTTTCATATGACCTAAAAGAATACTTTATTATTTCATAACAATTTAAATTCATAACTTAACAATAAATTTTAATTTAAAACATACATTTTTTAAGCGAGTAGTTATACCTAACAAATAATTCATAAATATCCATTCACATACAACAATAATTCAGTTGAAAGTAAGGCATTGAACGGAAAAAAATATTTTTATTATTCTCACTTTTTTTTATAAAAGAAGAATGTGGATAATCGTCGTAGATAATATACGTTGGAGTCTAGCCAGTAATCACTCGATACACTTCGACTATTTCATCGAAAACTTTTTTGATGAAACATTATTATAAGTAGTTAATAGAATTATACCGACTATGTAATCTGATAATAATGGTGTTGTAGAATTTTATATTCATTTCATTTTTGTGTTAATATTTAAATGTAAATCAATCGGATACATAGAAATAAATATTTTATGTAATTTTGTAGAATAAACCTATTATCTTAATGTTGCATTTTTAATAAATGCTTCTTAAATTTATTGATTTTATATTTTTAACGTCACATACAACACTTCGTAAAAATAAAATGAGAAAACATGACGTTAAAACTAGTATAACGATACTTATTATTGATTTTCTGAAAATATTTGAAAATGAATATTCTTCTAAAATTGGACAGTATTATAAGAGTTATAATGAAAAATAATTAAAAATAACGTTCAGTAATCGCCATAGGTTTAAATCTGAATAATCTAAAGGGATAAAAGACCGATTTAGGGAAAATATCGAGATGCAACTCTTTAAGTTATTTAAGTTATATATAAAAAAGTTTTGCCATTTAGATGTATTTTGGTTTAGGTGTGTGTTACTATTAAGCAGACATTAACGTTCTTTTTTATTTATATAATTCCAAAAAATGTTTTGATTTTAAATTATATCAATGTTTATTTTTGATTTGACTTTGCAGTTAAACTTGTGTTGTTAAATCAAATAATATTATATATATATATATATATATATATATATATATATATATATATATATATGTATATAAAACATAAATTGATACATTCTTTATAATTTTTGTAAATTTTATTAAACTTTCATTTAAATTGTTGATCTTTAAAATCATATTTAACTCGTTATTCATTGCAGATATTAATTTTGTCCACAGTTTAATTAACTTCTTACTATCTCTCAAGTACTAACTAGAATTAGTTTTATTACATTATATATATATATATATATATATATATATATATATATATATATATATATATATTATAAATTTCGTTATCAGTTTTCGTATTTCACATACACAAATCTTGTATAAAATTTGTTATTATTTTTCGCTAATTTCGGCTCCATTCGTGTATTTATTTTATTCCCATTATTTACTGGATCCTAACTTCCGTTTTTATATGTTATTCTTTTCTAAAATATATTGAAGACGTAAAATATAAAATTTCTTTAGTATATTACGTATTTGTATTTTATTTATTTTTTTGGAAACCTTAATGTAACAAAATTTTTGTTTTTAGTCCATTTTTATTAATATAAATGAATAATGATTTTAGACAATCTTGAGTTCTGATTAATTAAAATTTCCATTTCATAAAATTTAAATAAAGTAGATTTCGGGAATACTTTTTTTATTAATATTAAATTTGGTATTTAATTAAATATTTACTTGATTAAATTGGAGTGTTAATCCTTAAATATTCAAATTATAATTCTGCAGATAAAACAGGACAATCATGCTTTGACATTTTGCTTACTATTGTATGTATATATATATATATATATATATATATATATATATATATATATATGTAATAAAAAATATCTTCAAGAAAAACGGTAAATTAAATGGATTTAAATCTATTTGTATCTATAAAATACTAAGGAACTTAATCATGGACTCAGTAAATATAATAAAAAATTGAAAATAAAGGTATTTATTTTTTAACAGACATTTCTGTAATATACAAAGCTAACTGAACATAAATATATCATTACATATTTCTCACTGACTGAAAATATATATATTTGAAATATAAATATGTTTTTCCGTTAAGAAGAATATTACTAAAGATAAAATAAAATTAGAAACTAATATTTTTTTATATAATTTTATATACAGCATTTAGTTTCTTTTTTGAAATATTTATATTTTTTAAATATTTTAACTATTTGTCATTAACTGAATATATAAATGTCAAAAATATTGTTTTCCAAATGCATAGCAATAAAATATTTTATTCTAGAGTATTTTGTAAAAATATTTTTAGAGCTATCATTTAATATAAATCATTTAAGTAATATTCTAGCAATAAAGAAAAATTGAAAAAACAACGTAATTAATTATGAAATATAAAAGCTTAAACATACACGCCTACACTCATATATGAGTATACATACATGTATATATATATATATATATATATATATATGTATGTATGTATGAAATATGAAATTTAATATTTAAAGTTTTTTAGAAAGATAATAAAAAAACGATTACATTATCACAAATCACAAAATGCCACTCTTCGTTACAATATAAAAACACTGCACTTTGTATTTTATTAATATATATTATAGATAGAAACAATAAATATCTTGGAAATATATCCTCTTTGTTAACCTGATAACCCATTGTTAGTAATATGTTTGAACTTCGTTTACTTTATGGAAAAAAATCCATACGAGCTAATATTATTGTCTGTCCTCTACTAAAATGTTATTAAATTTATTATGCCATTTTATTTTATATGACACTCTCTACTGCAGGCAAAGTTAAACGTGAATAAAATAATCAGAGATTTTAATCAAAAGAATGAGAGCTGTTAGCTTTAATAACTTATCTTAACGAGCTTTCAGATGAAAAATAAATTTAATGATGAACATTTAAAAATAGATAGACATTATTGTTTTCAGAATAACAAAAAATGAAGTTTAGTAATTGATGAACAACTGAATCATATTTAATTAAATTCTTTCATATCTATGTAAACTATATTATATATATATATATATATATATATATGAAAATATTAAAAAATATTATTATTAGAACGGCAGACGGCTCATATTTGATCAATGATCAATATGCATCGTTACTTAAAAAGTGTATTAGATATAGAGGATTTTTTTTCATAACGCGAATTATTTCTGAACATTATTTTTCATTCGGTTTTAGTAATAAAGAATTAAACATGTTTTTATTAATGACATCTTTTGATACATGATGGTATTTATGTACACTTACTTACATGTAAATACTTACACAATAAGAATATTTGTAAGTAAATCTTCATAATAAAATATTTAGCAACAGAAGTCAATGAGATCTAAAATCTTATTTTTTTACTGATTCGCTTTTACAATCTATTCTTCAAAGCTTTCACGGAAGAATAAAGTAGATGTATAACATGCAGGAAAACAATCCATTCCAAACATAATATCTGCTGTAAAAATTGGACATTATATTACCCGTTTTTTATGTTTAATTTAATTTTAAATACATAGCCCTGTGTGTAAGAAAAGAAAATATTTTGTAATTAAATTTTAATCGTAATAAGTATCCTACACAAAGGGTTTTAATATAAGAATCAACGTAAATTCATCGATTACACTTTATATCCAAATGAATTAGAATACATTTTTATTTTTGTTAATCAGTGGTACAAAATTGTATAAAAACTATTGCTTAGAAAAGTTTTTTTTATATGAATGTACAAGAATATAAATTATTTAAAGAATTTCAACAAAACTTCATAAAACTTCTAATATAATTAAAGAGTCCAGATAAAATTCATTTAATTGCAATATAATTTTTATATTGTGAGTAAATTCACTGTCACAAATGAATTTTTCAATCGTTCTACAAACTAGATATGTTTTAAATTAAAAATGTTCAATAATTGTTTGTTAATCATTTTTATTAGGTTGATAGAAAAATAATTGCGGTTTATAACCTTCAGATTCATAACAAAACCCGCATTATTTTCCTATCGCTTAATAATTCTAAAATATGTGCATTCTGATGACGATCATCTAAATAACTTAATCCTTTTTATCGTTTCTCTAGTATATTAAGAAATAAATACATATAATGTACATGTCTCTCTACTTGTATTACATATAGATATCACTTAAATAATCTATAAAATCAAATGAAATGAGATATTTACTTATATTCGAGTAGTAATTATATGTATTTAAAAGTCGCTCGATAAATAAAAATTAAAGTTGATAATTAGGTAAACAATGTTGCTAACTGCTGTTTTTAATGAATACATCAGAAATATATAAAATAAATTATATTTTTGCTTACTAATATAAATTGACAATATCTGTGATTAAACAACGAGAATTACCTCAAAAATATCGAAGATATACCAAAATGTGACAAAGAAAAAGAGAAGGAATTAATATATATATATATATATATATATATATATATATATATATATATATATATACACGTGATTCATTATCAACCTTCAACACTACGGTAGAGATAATTAATTCCCTTATGTATAAGAATCTTGTCGTTCTATTCTATAATAGGATTAAATCGATATGAATATTATTTGATAAATCCATAACTACAACATTTGGTAATAACAACAACGCATAAAATAAGAATAGTAGATATTTGTATTCTTAGCATCAAATATAATATTCGGTGATAATGTATTCAAAAGCACATCAAACAACATAATAAGTACAGTAGCAACGGCCTGAAAAGGGAAGAATGAGAAGAAAATCTACGAATTGTTCGCGTGATCAGTGGACTGTGACACCACATCCGCAATAACACTTCTTTTGATAACCTTGTTATGCAGTTGTTCGCGATGTTCGATCTTCACTGTTAATTAGATTATCTGTACGTGAAGTTTGTAGCTACTTTATTTCGTTTGTTTTTTTTTTTCATCACAGATTATATTTTAGTAGCTGAAATATACAATGAAATTATATCTATGAATGTTGAGTTAATAAAGTTATGAAAAATATCATTTTAATGACTTTTGTTAATTCTGTTTAATTTTTAACTTTTTAGAAGAATACATTTCTTATTAAAAGTGCGATAATTATCATTTGATAGAACTTTCTATATATATATATATATATATATATATATATATATATATACCGTAAAAAATTAATGATAAATGTTAAAATACATTAAATTAGTAAAAGAACTATTAAAATAAAAATTTAAAATAAATGAAACCATCTCTTTTTCGTGTAACAGATAATATAAAACACATTCTTTTAATGAAAATTATTATATTATTACACACTTATTATTACTAGACATTTAGTAATATTACAAACATCATAATTTCAATTTAATGTGTATTTCTTAAGTATATAATTATTTTATATGAACGTCTTTAGAGTTACAAGAAATTATTAATTTAGTACCGTAGCTAAATGCACTTTTAAAAATCAATTAATATCTCAAATAACACACTTTTTATTAAAATGGTCAATGATAATTATATTTAAATATGCTAATACGTATTTTAATGGAAATTTTATTTTTAAATGTACTTACACAAAAATGTTTTCTCTAGAATTTTGTTGCATTTTAAAAATAATGTACTTTCCTGAAAAGCGTATTATCATATTAAGGTAGAAAATGAATAATTATGACTGATTTTTAGAAAGAAAATTTTATTTTAAGCTTTATTTTGTGTGTGATTTTATTCTATTTGTAAAAGTATTATTTTAAATAAATATATGCTATCTTTCATTAAAAAATAAACATTTATATCAGTAATATCGATTAAACGAATGTTAAGGCTTTTTTAAAATTTGTCTATTAAAATATTATCAGTAATTTTTTCTTGAAAATTTTACTTTTGTTTCTAATATACAATTTAACGATTGCCATATTGATTAGTTCCTAAGAAAAATCTATTCAAATTTAAATGGACACAATTTTTTTATGTTGTATAAATAAACCACGCAGTCGAAATCAAATGCAAAAAATAAAGGGATTTATCTCAGTCTTATACTGTTACGATTTTATATTCCAAAGTATGTATAATATACAAGCTATTCGTATATATATATATATATATATATATATGTATGTATATATACATACAATAAATAAGCTTTCAATGTATCAGAATTGTTAGTTAATAACGTTTTATAATTTTAATTGTGAGGCGAAAATCTCCATTTAAAAAATCAATATGTTTATTAATTAGTTTTATTTATTTTTTGAAAATGAAATTCTATGAATATTATATATATATATATATATATAATGAAAATCTATACACAAATATAATTTTCCTATATTTTTAATTAAGAAAATTTTAATATACTTGTATCTATATACAATTATAGAGATGAATAAATAATTAATTATATCGTTATGTAATAATAATTAATTATAATATTGTATGTAATATTTTACAGTTTATTAAAACTGAAAAAAATATTGTTTATTTTCAGCTTTTCTTCGTTTTCCCTTGATCACATAAAAATTGAATATGTAAATATATATATACATACATATTGTATATATATATATATACACTGTGGTTTTTATTGATTACATTTAAAAATAAATAAAATATATCTATTGAAGTAAATTTATATTTACCGTCAATTTAAAAGTTTTGAAAGCATTAATAAAACATGATTTTATACATATTTACATTCAAGAAAATATTCATAAAAACACACACTGTGCTATATATATATATATATATATATATATATATATATATATATATATATATATATATATATATATATATATATATATATATATATATATATCTATAGTATAATAAAGTTCAGTAATAGTTTAAACTGTGTTAGGTTCACCTGGAAAGGCAAAAATAAAGTTTATGTTGTGAAGAATTCGGAAATCAATCTTGAGTGAAATGCATTTAAAAAACTTATGTGATTGATTGTACAAAATAATTGAAAAATTTACGCCAAACTAAAAAAATAAATGTAGCTAGTAAAAATAATATAATTATTTTGTTTCTTGTACCCCATCGCTTAAATTTAGATTCATCTTCTTTATCTTATAAATACCATAAATCATAATATTAAAAGAAAATTCAAAAATATTTAGGAAACCTTGTTTAACTTTAGTCCTTTATCTTACGAGTTTTGATAGAATGAAGAACAATATTGCATAGTAATACAAATATATATTTATGTTATATTATTATAATTTTAATTCACTCCTATATTACAAACATTTATTTCTATAGAGATTATGAAGTAATGGCTAAAGTACAAATAGCATGTAGTTAAGTTTCTGGGGATTAAACATATTCTAAGACTTCAAAGCATTTATCATTTAATCCATTGGCTGAAGCTTAAACCAAGCATCATACGTAAAACTAAATTCTCCAGTTACACTAATTTACCATGTACTTACCCTTTGTTAAACCAATACAAATTTGATTACAACTATATATATATATATATATTTCGTGTATTGTCATTCAATCCTTTTTCCTTACAGTATATATCGCAGAAAATTCAATGAAAACTACGAATTGATGAAGTATTAAATTGAACTGAAAACAAATTTCAAAGAAAAAATATCATGTTACTCATTTTTAATTATATTCTTTTACATTGTGATATATATATATATATATATTTATAATTAATTTTCCCAAATTTGCAAATCTATTTTACATCCCATAAACAACAGTATTTTTTTTCTATTCAAAATATTGAATAATTGATGATTTTTATTATTACTTATGTGTATTTAAATGTCGATATTATTATTCTTAGAACGCTAGAGATGCAGAGATGATAAAAAAGTTTCATTTTAAATATTGATGTTTTATTTATATATATACTTCTTAATTTCCTTTATTTAACGTTTCTTCAAAAGCTCGCTCTTTTTTATTATTATGTTTTCATATTAGTACTTATAATAAAATGCATTGATTTATTATTTAGCATAAATATCTATTATTATGTTGGTATAATTATTTGATTATTCCTTTATATGCAAAAGGTATTTTGTAGGTCATTTTATTACAATTTTTTATACGTTCGAAGTCTTTTCGGGAATTGAAACATGAGTATATTACGAAAGTGGTTGAAAATATGCAATAGATTCACGTTTATTTTTTTTATAGCTGAATTCGAGAAAAGTTATACTTTCTTCTTTTATATGATTTAAAAGAGTATTATTACACATCTTGTAATTTCAAATTAATGTCTATTTTTTCACTATATAATTATTTTACATTAATATCTTTAGTGACGCAAACGGTAATTAATTTTTACAATTATTGTTCTTAAATAACATGTTAAAAATAGTAAAAGAAGATTGTTGAATAACTTAAAATATTTTTTCATTCGAAAATAAAAAGCTTATCACTTAAAATTCAATGACCTTTTCATTCATTGAACAAACGCACGGTTGTTGCATCAATAAATTATTATACCTGGCGTAAGAGTAGTTAAGAATTTCGATACAACGATCGCGCTACACAACGTTATTCAAGATTAAAACCAGTTTTCTCAGAGTTCGGACAGAAAACGCATATTTCTATAGTATAATAATATCTCAGTTTGAAGTCTGATGGCGCTGAAATGTCTATATAGAGGTTTATGTATATATATATAATATATATATATAAAATGTACATACACACATAAAACATGCACACACAAACGCATACACACACAAGCATACACACACACACGCATTCATACGCACATTACGCACACTCCCACATGCAACATACACATGTAACACACATGCATACACATACACATAATCACACATGCATACACATACACATAATCACACACACTCGAATAGGTTTTTACTCATCTTATGTAGCTTCTGCCATTTCAATACTGGATAAGGCCTTTTTTCCAATTGAAGCGATTTAATATATTTCTTTTACACAAGGTATTATAAATCTATTTTGTTATACCCTATTTACTCGTCTCTTCAGATAATTTTTATATTTTGTAATTTTCAATTAATCATTTCTGTTTTTCATTGACATAAATATATATATATATATATATATATATATATATATATATATATATATATATATATATATGCAAAGCTAAGGCAATAAACAAGCAAACCTAAGCTATTACATAGGATCATAAAATCAAATAGGGGGCTTAAAGATTCATAAAATGTGTTTCTTTATTTTTTTCAATATGAGGACACGAAAATATTAATTGTCTAAGAAATTCAAGAAACACAAACGCAAATTGCGTCATTATCTGAAGAATATACATATATAATCTTATACTTCTTATAACTTAGATGCAACATTTTTATATGTATATTCTTAATTATTTATACATTATTTACATGTTTCTTCATGTTAGATACATAAGTACACACACACACACACACATATACATATATATATATATATATATATATATATATATGTATATATAAGTTATCCATCTTTTTAAATATATTTAAGTGTTTAAGTGAATTTTAACGTCCCCTCAAAACATTATAAGTAGGTTTTCAATATTGAATAAATGAGACAATTCCCGGAAAGTAAACAAATCATAACATATTTATCTTTTAATATAATATATTTTGTTTTTTAAAACATATTTATATTTTACAAATGAATTTTTTATTCACCCCATAAACCATAAAAAAATCTGTAATTGAAAATATTCGGTATTGCTTATTAATAATTAAAATTGTTACAAATCATCATTTTGTCGTTAAATTTTAATATTAATTCTGGAAATTTGAAAATTTATACGAAAATCTGTGTATTGCAGTATAATTTAGGATAGTACGTTTTAATTTTTTGGTTTTACATTTAATAAGGCGAATGTTTAAATAAAAATTTTCATTAGATATTTCAAAATAAAACTTTTTTTATTCGTCTAGTTACAACCGATATCTCAATTAATATGTACCGATTTTTTCTATAGTTTTCATTTGCTTTCATTTATAATATAGTTAAATAAAACATTAAGTACATCAGATACAATATTTCTTCTAAATTTATATAATTAAATAATATATTAATTAGATAAAAATTATTTGCTTTTGGAGATCAAATATCATTGTTTGAGTTACCAAAAAATAAATGATTAATTTATGAATTTAATACATACCGTTACATATATATATATATATATATATATATATATATGTGTGTGTGTGCGTGTGTGTTTGTGTGTACCATATACACATTTTATTTTATTTCATCAAGTGCACTGTTAAGAATAAAATTAATTAATCATTCGAGGCAATTTTGTTCTTAATAAAAAAATAACTCGTAACAAGCTAAATGTTTGAACTTTCGACTCATTGATCAATAAATTGTGCTACTAATTTGAATTCGACGAATTTTACAATTGCATGCATATATATATATATATATATATATATATATATATATATAATATGTATATATACGTATATATATATATATATATATATATATACAATAATGATTAACTGATAAGTATTAATTTATCACATAATATAAGTCAGTACATTAACATAGGCGATAAGTGCATAATTAAATTCTTAATTTAATTTATTTTCAACAGTTACAGTTAGTAAAATTCAAAAAAAAAGTTATTTTTTACAGTTAATAAAATTCGATGATAATGATTTTTTAATTATTATATTAAATAACTTTAGATGTCAGATCATGTTAAAATAATATGAAAATATATTGTTTGGGATAAAATAAAGAATAATTGATTAGAATTATTGATTTTATTTAAAATTTTTGAACAAAAAAGCAGTAAATAACTGATATAGATATAATAATGCTTAATTAAAAATTCAAGTAACTACAAGAATATTTATATATAGTGATTTAGATTAATTAAAAGTAATATTAATATTAAATAATTCTTTTAAAAATTTTTTTTAAAAATTAATATGAAATAAATGTAAAGAAATTAAAAAAATAATTATACATTTGATATTTAATTATACAAATGTGAATTATTATTTTAATGTGTCTGCTATAATTAAATTTAATTATTCTATTTTTTATCATACAATTACAACCTAGTAAAAGATATTCCTTAATCTTTCATATAATCTATTTATCCTACAATTATAGTTAATATTGTTATTCACAAACAACATTAGAATTCTGTAGCTACTACACTTTTAAGTTAATTCCATTGTTTCAGTGATTGTAATCATTAAAAATTATTGCTAATAAGTTACATATTTTACATTTATACGTGAATGCACCTATACTTTTTACATATATAAATTTATTTGATATATGTATGTAATTTTATTTTCAGGTATGACCAAACGCAGTATGCAGACAAAAAATATAAATGTAGAGCAGGCGCCTCTAAATAATTCGCCACAGGTGAGCATAAATTATAAAAATATATAATTGATTTATTAAAATATTATGAATATTGACAATTTATATCTCAATATGTATAATAAGATTATTAAATAAATGAAATATATTTATCGGATGTAAAAATGAATTAATACATATTTAATATCTAAAAATAGTACAGTAAAAACAGTAATTTTTTTTCCTAAATTTATTTTTACCTTACGATATATAGTTTCAAACATTTTTAAAAGTTATGTTGAAAAAATATTAAATGTTTTATCTAAAATAAAAAAAAAACAATTTTCTTTCGGAATATTGCATTTATTCAAAAAGTCTTATTTGTCTGGTTAATAAGAATGTCAATTTAGACGCTAAATCCAACATTTAAAAAGTTCACAACATTCAGTAAATATACATAATAATTTTTGCGAAACTGCTATTGTTCTTAATTGGAAAAATAATTATGACATTTTACGTTTACGGAATGTTTTATTCGAATAATGTAATATAATTTCATTTCTATTCTTCCTCTTTAGTTTCCTCAATTATAAATTTGTGTAAATCAGAGTGTAGTCGAATTCAACATCATTACATTTACTTCAAAGCTTATTTCAAGTAGATTTTTTAATTGATTATTACTTTCCTCTTTTAAATATCATACTTGATAAATGTCGGTTAAATAACAATAATTAATATAATTATTTCGTAAGATGCAACCATTATTTTCACTATATTTGTATCAGAATTTTGTATTGAAAATTGTTATCAATTTTTAATATTTATTCAAAATTATACATGTTTTAATATGGTATTTTCCTAATTATATATTCATAATGTAAGAAAAAGGTTTGCTAAATTAACGATAAATAATATATTATGTTGTACGTGTGAATGTATTTTGGAACATTGTCAGTTAATAAATTATTGTTTCTAATTTAAGTTATTTGAAATTTTAGTGCAAGAAAATAAAAAGTTTTACTCAAAATAAAATAATTTGTTTATAAAAATGATAATATTTTTTATTTATCAATATTAAGAGTAGACTCTTATATTGAAATTAAACAAAAATATTTAAATTATTGCCTAGTAAAATATTATGTTCAGGGTATTTTTTGATATTCTCGAATAATATCTACCAATAAGATCGCATCCTCATTCTGATAACATTCTTCACAGTTGTCTTTAAACAAAATGGAGCTTCTTATCATCACGCAAACATCGTTAGAGAGTATCTTAATGAAAGTTTTCTATGTCACTGGATTAAACGCAGCGACAACAGTCGTTAATCAGGACAATCTCATAATTTAACATCTTTATAATATTGACTGTGAATTTATCAAGTCAGAAGTGTATGAAATGAAAGTTCTGCATCTTTAATATTACTAATAAGAAACGTACATGAGTAAAAGTCATCAAAGAGACGCATGTTTTTGTAATATAATGCTCATATTTAATGTATATGAAAATCATATTCGATTTTGTATAATGTAGAATTACAACGTATAATAAAAAACGACTAGTTTGGCAAATAAGTAATGTCGGATTTTTTCTTAAGAGACCGTTTCGGCTGGTTTTGAAACAAAGGACAATTTATAACTTATAATACGCATGTATAGTCTAAAAGATGAGACTTTAACGTGTAATTTGAAAAAAAAAAATTTTATTTAGTTATTTTTTTTATATTTCTTTTGATTTGAAAACGAACAATGAGAAGATGTATTTTCATACAATTATACTTTTTTATTTCTGCAAAGGTAAAAATGCGGTACAAAAAATTTCTGATGTACATGATGATGGTGCCGTGAATGAAATAATGGTGCAAAGATGTTTTTTTTGTCATGGAGATTTTAATCTTACTGATGATAAACACTCTGGCAGACCTATCAAGACTAATAACGATCAAATCTCTCGTTTAATTGAAAATAATCGACGGTATACCATACGAGAGATTGCTGAAATTTTAGGAATATCGAAATCCAGCGTTGAAAACCATTCACATTAACTTGGTATGGTTTTCAGATATGATGTTTGGGTTCCACACAATTTAAGTGAAAGAAATTTGGTCGATCGAATTTCCGCTTGTGATTCATTGCTGAAATGCAATAAGAATGAACAATTTTTGAAGCGGATTGTTACTGGGGATGAAAAATGGATTGTCTACAATAATGTGAAACGGAAAATATATTGGAATAAACCAGGATCGACCTCATTAACTTCTCTCAAATCCGATTTACACCCCAAGAAAGTCATATTATATATATGGTAGGATTGGAAAGGGGTACTGTTTTATGAATTCCTGCAGATTAATCAAATCATAAATTTTGGTAAATGCTGTTCACAGATGGATAGATTGAAGGAGAACATTAGGGAAAAACTAACAGAATTTTCTAAAAGGAGCAGAGTAGTTTTCCATCGAGATAACGCGAGGCCACACGTATCTTTACAGACTTTGCAAAAATTGAGAGCGATGAATTGGGATGTTTTTATTCATCCACCATATTCACCCGACATTCATTAGCACCATAAGATTTTCATTTATTTCATTCTTTGAAAAATTCCCTTAATGGGAAAAAAATGAATATTTAGAAGCATGTGAAATGAATGTTTCGCGATTTTTTGTTGAAAAAGAAGAAGAAAAAAAGAAGAACAAGTTTTGGGAGGATGGTATTATGAAAATACCTACAAGATGCTAAAAAGTCATTGCTCATAATGGTCAATACATTCTTTAAAAATTTTTTCTATATTAAAAAAAGATTTGTCCGAGAAATTTACTGAGAAATCCAACATTACTTATTGCCCAACTAAATAACGTTTTGTTTGATACCATTGAAAATATTTCTTCTTGTGATGAATTTTATAAAATAGAGACAGTTAGTTTGTACTCATGATATGTATAAATATATATATACACGTGCTTATATATATATATATATATATATATATATATATATATATACATATTTATATGTGTGTGTAAAGGTATATGCCGTATGTGCCTGAGTGAATATACTTTTTCGATTGTGTGCAAAACACCTGACTCATATTTTTGTTAAAGAAACTGTTACTGATGGGCCAGACGACACCTGTCAGCGATAGTAACAGCTGCACAGCAAATTCAGGAGCGCCGCCTGCGCTACCCCCGCGTGGAACCATCATCTTCACGCCACTGCACTCCACCGGTGCCTTCCTTTTGAACAATCGCGGTAAGTCGTGAAAATATGCAAGTATTGTTTTCATTGTTATTATTATTTTATTATTCGTATGTCATTGCCTGTTACACGTAACATATTAAGTATTTTTTTTTAATAAAAGGCATTGATCTGTTGTTTATCGGTTTCGTTCTGTTTTTATTTATGTGATAATATTTTATATTCATTGGTGATTCAGTTCAAAACTATTGCAACATTCAATTCATGCACATTATCCTCATGTGTGTATGTGTGTGTGTAAGAATTTTACTTTTAATTAATTTTAATTTTTAAATTCATTATAATAGTCACAAAGAGTTTCAAAATGATTACTATCAATTAAATTCATATTTAATATGCTGTTTTAATTATCTTTATTTGTATTTGCATAATTCAAAATTATGATTAATAATTTTTGTTCAGTTAAAAGTATTATTTAATATAAAAGTATGTAACTAAATCATAGAAAATGCAAATGTTTTTTTGTATATCATTTGCTTTTAAAATTTCCTTCTTTATATAAACATTCTGGTCAAATAAAATGTGTTTATAAAATTCTAAACTATGTAAATAAAAAATGTATTATTTATGTTTAAAATATGTAAAAATGTGAATTATTTCGTTACTAACAAAAAAAAGAGAAACTATTCATAAACTGTAATAATAAATCAAATATTATATATACATATATATAAATATATATATATATATATATATATATATATATATATATATAATATAACTGTTTGTCTACAGTAAAAAAGCGCCCAAATAGAAAAAGATATGGGAATTTTGTACATTGGTGTTGTAAAGATGATTGCATTGTTATGTAAATGACCCTTAATCATGAATAAAAGTAATCTATAATGATTTATTGAATGTTTTTGATCAGGAAAAAATCTTTGTTGCTTATGGATTGAAAAAATAATTCACTTGTAAAAACAAATACTGGCGTTTAGGCTTGAAATTCAAAAACAGTCAACGTTGCACCCTTGGTCTAATGCAGTGGTGTATTCACCCATAAAAGATTTTATAAAATTAATATACAATTATATTCAACTAATTACATGAATACACTTAATTATATTTTATAATTTTAAAAGCAGTTTATTTATATTCCTAAATCAAGTTACTAGTTATGATTGTCACATTATTATGAAAAATCCGATTAAAAATATTTATCTTAATACAAATTCAATATAAATTTATATATAAACAAATACACATGCACACACACACATATATATATATATATATATATATATATATATATATATATATATATTATGTAATAACCAGTTCACAGGCATCAAATAATTTATTATTTGGAAATCACGAATGTGTTGTTTTTAACTATGATTCATCATTATCTTAATATTCTAATAAACGTTTGGTATTTGATTTAGTAAAGATTTTAATTAAATAGCCATGAAAAAGAAATTAAATTCCGGTTTTTCTTATTTATTTCTTCCACAGAACTGGTAACATTTATTCAAATCCATATTACATTTATGTGTATACATATAATTTAAATGTACGCAATGTGTGTATGTGTGTGTAATATATATATATATATATATATATATATATATATATATATATATATGTATATATGTTTAGAGAGACAGAGATATATATTTTGTAAGGAATCATAGTAAGTGTAGGAGTGATATTAGAAAACTAATTTTAAAAAGTTATTTTTAAAGACAAATACGTTTCTAATATGATTATATTTAACAAAATGTATATATATATATATATATATATATATATATATATATATATATATATATATGTGTGTGTGTGTGTAAATTAAATAACCTGTTAATGCAAGTACACGTTAGACGAATTTCACTTATAGGATATTTATTCACATTTGTAATTACAATTTGATACAAACACTACTCTTTGCGATTTCATTAATTTTACATTGAGATAGTTTATCTACTCTATATTAATTCCTTTTTACGAATCCTAGAGGTAACGCGAATGACGTATTCTGATGCGATTTAAGAATTCTCCAAAGCAATTATGAGTAGCAGATACACAGGAAATAACACAATAATTATATACACTTTTTGTTTCAAGTTTCTTATATTATTAGAAATTATATATATATATATATATATAGCCTAAAAATGGTTTAGTACTGTAGGAATAAATTTTATAATGAACATATCGAAATGTGCAAATAAATAGTTTATATTTATATGTAGAATATTAAATTGTTTTCAATAAAAACCATTTCGTGTTTAAACTCTTGTAAACGTGTTTTTATTTAAATCGACTGCCTGTAACTTACTAACAAATTATTTTTAAATATAGAACAATAGTATTCTGATTTACGACAACAAAAAGTAGTTAAAACACGACCATTAATAGATTCGGTTGCTGTTCTATAGTTTTACTTCTTACGTCGCGAACTTGAACTCGGATAGATGGACGGCTTTTAAAAACTATACATCTATTGATTATATAATTTTCAAGATGCATTGTGTATTCGAATCACGTATATACTTTCGGAATGTGTTTACATTTAATATGCTGTTATGAAATTATACGACGTGATCACATAAGGGGTAGCTAAGGTATATAATATATATATATATATATATATATATATATATATATATATATATATATATATAAAACGCTCTCTAGTCCAACTTATCTGCAAAGATGGATCTTTCATTGAAAAAGTAAACAGGAGAATCAAAATCATATGGAGTGCATTTGGATAGTTTTTTTTACAATTTTTAGTTCTTGTCTGATATTAATTCTATCCTCAGTAGTCTTCTTGTAAATTGTCGGGCCTTGAGATAAATTCCCTTTGATCTAGTCTTTTTCCTGATAGCATAAGCATCTTGCTGTGTTTTTGTCATATCTTGACTTTGATTGATATGAAAATTTTCAAAAAATCTAGTTGACCTTATTTTCATTAAAGATCTCCATCCCCCTACCCGTTATATATATATGTCATTAAATAACACTTATATTTTTCTATAAAATTTAAATTATTATAGTTTGCTATTTCTAGTAAAAAAATGCAGTTGTCTAAATTATGTAGAACTTAAAATATAAAACGCATAATATTAAACTTCTTTTGCATGATTGATTTTCATGTCGTTTTTTTATTTTTAAGTCCATTTCGATTAATATTATGAAATAAATCGCTAATAAAATATGTAAATGCAATAAAAAATATTTAATAAATTAATAACTGAAATAAATAACCATTGAAACAATGGTTAGTTATAGTCTTAAATAACTGACAATTTTTTTTTATTGACTCGGATAAATAATTTTACACACAATATACCCTAAAATTCATTTTATGAGATGATTGTGTTTTTATATACTAATGTAAATGTGAAGAATAATAATAATGAGAAATTATGATATATTTTCTATTTCAGGGTATTAAAACATAATTAAAGATTTGTAAAAAAGTTGTTGTATTTTATTATATATGTTCCGAATATATTGGTATAGATGTTAAAACGAGAATTAGTATATTATATTAAATTTATTAAATATTTTCAGGAAATAATTTATTGTGGTAGTGTAAGTTTTAATCTACGGTTTGATGTGATAATTTATTTATGTATGTGAATTTGGTTTCAAGACTAAACTATTATTATGGATACTAATATAAAAATTACAAAAGTAAATTGTCATTTCAAACTAATACAAAAACAATCAATAAAAGTGTGTATTCATTTATTCGTTTTGTTAAACTTCTTAACTCTTAAAGTGTTAAGGACGTGGTAATTCAAGAAATTACAGAAAATGTTCCAACTACTGTACAAAAAATGACATGTGAAGAACCTAAATATTTTGTGCTATATAAGACTGGAGATTTAAATTCGAAACAAAAATATTGTGCTTAGTTTCAATACAGCGAGTAATCTAATTATAATTAAAATAATTTCTCGTTTTAGTGATATAAACTAAAACAATCCCACTTCAAACTTCTTATACTTAAAAATTTATTGGATAACATTTTTATGCTAAACCTCTCAAGTTAACGATATATTAGCTTATTTAAAAATGATATGTATGTATAAATTTATCGAGAATTTTCTAAACCTTATGAACAACAAAATAGTAAAAGCTAGAAAACATTTTATTATATTTCAATTTTTTTACACATTTATTTTTACATTGATTTCTTAAAAAGGAGAAACAATATTACTTTATTTATAGTTAGAAATATTTAACTCCTCTTACTCTAAAGCATTTTCACATTGTAAAAAACCAATGCATAAATAAATGTGTAAAAAATTGAGAAAATAAACACATGTTTTCTAGCTCTTATTATTAAACACATTAAAGAGTATATAATTCTTTCAAAATTATATTTCAATGAAAATAACGTTTAAATTTTTAATCAGTGATTATTGATTAAATCAAAAACGATCACAATGTACTTAAAATTTCAATAATAGTTGAACATATTATTGAGAAAAGTATTATGTTTAAATATAGAAATTGATAAATTATGAATATACTTTTAAATATTTATAAGAGTCAATTTTAAAATACTGTTGGATTAATAAAAACAAATCCAATTAGACAAAGAAATTGTTAAAAAATTAAGTCTTTATAAGAAAAATATATTATTTCCTGGAAAAAAAATTAAAAAAAGAAACAATTTTATTATTAATTTTCAACGAGTAGAGAACATTAATTGCTTAATAACGTGACTAAACAAGTTTAGATTGTCTCTATAAGGGTACGTGTAGTAGTCATTTGTGAAGCTTGTAGAATACAAATGAATGAAATGATACAATTCAAAGATAATATTAAACAATAAATTTATTTTATGGTTTACAAAGTCTGATTCAGTTTGAGAACATCTAATTATAGTTTTCTAAAAAAGAAGATATACAGTGATATAGATACGTGGCTATTTGAAAGTCATATAAGTATCCAATTTTGGTAGTGCGCTTATTCGTTATGCGGTTGGCGTATTTAGAGATGAACAAAATTAGTCTGAGGATATCAAAAGGCAAAGATTATTTACGACAATATCCGGTAAAATATATGTAAAGTGACTACCCACAAAACCACTTTAAAATTGTCACTTGTAAAACGTGGTCACATTTATAGATGATTACTATATATAGGAAAAGTTACTTTTTCAACGATTATCATGAACTAATACACAATAACTGTATTTGTGTGTATAGATAAAAAATAAAATAATATTAAAACTTATTACAAACATAAGAATAATATTTTTATCATTATAAATGATATAAATGAATTAAATTTCCATTTTACAATTAAACAATAAATAGTTCCAAAACTTTGTAATAACGATAAAAAAATAAAATTAGTTAAATTTATTTCCATCTTATTTCATAAATCACATTCTTAAGAAACTACATTACAGTTAGCTAGTTAATTTTTTCTTGATAAAAGTGAAGATCATCATTAATCGTATACGTTTAACGTTATCTATTTAAAATATTTTATTTATATAGTATTTTATTAAAAATCAAATATATGTTCTAATAAGTAAAATTGTATAAGTTCACTAACTAAAAGTTTTTAGTTTAAAATTAAATTTTATACGTGTTAAACTGACATAAAATATATGAATACTAGCAATTTATTTATTCCGTAACTTGTTTTAAAAGAGAATAAAAAATATATATTAACATTGATTTATTTGCTGATTATGTTGTTAATTAAAAAAAAACTAATATCTGTTATTTCATAATTCATCAAATTATTAATTTTTATAAATTAAGTAATAATAATAAGCTATTATTCTCTCTCTCTCTGTATATATATACATATATACATATATATATATATATATAGAGAGAGAGAGAGAGAGAGTGAGAGAGAGAGATAGAGAGAAAGAGAGAGAATACAAATCCAATAAGAAAGAAAATTTGTGTTTCAAAAATAATATAGAATGTATATTTGAGATACCAATAAGATATTTATTATTTTAATTAAAAATGTTTTTGATGGTTACTTCGATTTAATTACCTTTAGCAATATTTCATAATTTTTATAATCGTAAGAGTAATAAAAAAAGAATCCATGTATAAAAATCTGTATATGTAATAATTAAATTATTAAATTTCTATTAGATATTTATAAATAATTAAGATTATGAAGAAAGATAATCTATGATATAAATAACCAAATAGTTGTGGTTAATTCAGACCAATAGATCAAAGAGGAAACAGTAAATGTTCGCTTTCCATATGAAGTCATTGAATGTTAAATATACTTTTAATCTATTGATATATTCGTCAATACAATTCACTGACCTTATAAATGTAATGATATGACACAAAATCAACGGTTCACTTATCTGGATTAATAGATGTTCAGGTTTAAATTACGGTTATCTGAATTTTAAATTAAATTTTATGTCTGCATTTAATTTCAGTACATTTTATTCTTTTTATATATATGCTTTAATAACTTTTATTGAATTTTCTTGTTCTCAAGTAAATATTACGAATTTAATAATGTTTATTGTCACTCTTAAACCATAAATAACAGAAAGCAATAGAGTTAGATTTATAAATATTTGAATAAACAAATTTGAATTTCTTTCATTCGTTGAAAATTGTCATGTAAAATTTAAATTTATTTCAATTAAAATTTACTGCATAAAACCGTATAAAAATGTACGTGTTTGTTTAATAAAAATTATGTACATAATGTAAGAATAATAAAAAAATATTTTCTAATAAATTTCTGAGTACATATTTGTGAAACATTTATGAACATGTTGTGTAATTAATTTACTGTCTTATTATATATGTATATATATAATAACAATGTATATATATATAATATACACATATATGTATATATATATATAATATACACATATATATGTATGTATAATGAAAGTATGAGTATATTTAAAATTCAAAGTCTCGTTTTGTATTAATTTAAAAATAAATTATAACCATTTTATTATATCAAATCGTTCAAAAAACAATTATATTAAACAAATTATGTCAAATATATATAATTAATAAATACAATAAAAAGATATTTTCTACTTACATTGTTTATAGTTAATAATTTTGTCAGTCACATATTACAAGTTACATTTTATCAAATTATTGATTTTCTATGGTGACCAAAATGTCTAATAGATTTTAAGATAAGACTATAATATTAAGATATACTGTTAATAGTATTTTTAAAATGGATTAAGGCTCACAATAGATAACTCATATTTAAATGAAAATTTTCAAAGTAAGTAATTTTTTTAGATAGTATATCAGTATCTGAATTTTTTGGCTCGTATGTAAACAGATATTTACATAAAGGTGTTCTTCATTACGTTGTAAATATATGTATAAATATTTCTTTCAATCAAATAATTGAAAAAATATTTATTATATATGTTCCTTTTTTGTTCAAGGTATTTAAATATAATATATATATATATATATATATATATATATATATATATATATATATGTTCTAAATATGTGTAAACCCTATATTTACTTTTCTAATATATTGGGAATAACTAATCAATTAGTAGTCGACAAAAAATAGTATGCTTTTTTTATTTATAAATATAATAAATTGAAATGATAAAATAATTTTAATTGGAAAGTTTAGAAGAAAGAAAATAATTCTAAATTTTAATATGTTTATTTAATGCACTCGATGGATATATACCAAGTGTGAAATGAATAAAAGAATATTTCCTTTATAGAAAAAATGGTCATGTACTAAAATTTAAAATAGATAATTATAAAAGCCGGGCATGAAAGTATTCAATGTTTCAGAGAGACACTCGTTTTTGGTATGAACAGCATTCTTACATATCGAAACGATTATCTTCTTTAGTAGAAGTTTTTATGAATAGGTTGAGGAAGGAATCAATAAAAACTAATTTTTTTTCATTGACATTCCAGTCATTAGATGTACTGTCCTAAGTAGGTGTATTCATAATTATTATTATTTATGAATAATTAAATATTTGGGGTTTTATTTGTATTATTTATTCTACAAGTATCGCATTGTTTTGACTTTATTGTTAAGGACCATCGTTGCAAAAAAAGACATTACAAACGTGGAAGAATATTATTTATGTTCGATTTTAATATCTTCATTATTTAAAAATTAGATTCAATCAGTATTTTTAATGTTTTTCTTCAATAAAGAGTGAAAGTCGAAGATATGTTTCTAAAATGTAGAATCAAATATAGTATTTCTATATAACAATTGATATAATTTGATATAATATAAAACATTTAAAATTAACTCGAAAAATAAAATCCTGATAGTAATAAATTAATACAAAGCCAATGGTAGACCGTAACATTGGTATGATGCCTTATACCGTCTCACTTTGCGTCACTGGTGGTCTCAGTCACTCCACTAGACTACATCAAGACGCGGTAAATTTATAAACTAGTATCAGAACAACTCATCCAAAAGAGACCACGAATATAACAACATAAGTGTAGCAAACATACACTCTCTCTTTTTCACATAAACAAATTATTTACAATAGTCTTAAAGTCATGCAACCTGTTACCTGTTCATGTATTTTAGTTAGTATATGCCAATGATCAGCGAAGTGTGGATATATATGGAAACATTAAAATATTTATACTAATAAAAACACAAGCAAAGAACAAACCACATGACCACTATACGTACGTATTATTTTTATGAAGACTAAAAAAAATCATTGTTGAAATCTTCATGAATAGTTTAATGCAAGAGTGACCGAGTGTGACAGATTCTCAAGTCTAACACTTCTGATAAAGATGGCTAATACATCGTTATTGACTGACGTTGTTCTTGTGTTATTATTGTGATTGTTTTATATATTGAATTATTTAAATATATATTGTGATCTTCACGTATCAAA
Organism: Acanthacorydalis orientalis; assembly: GCA_034766995.1. Lineage (NCBI taxonomy): Eukaryota > Metazoa > Arthropoda > Insecta > Megaloptera > Corydalidae > Acanthacorydalis > Acanthacorydalis orientalis. The sequence goes on along the minus strand of CM068313.1, from coordinate 32,345,765 downwards.
ATTGTGATTATATTCTGTGAAAGCTTTAATTTATTTATTTACTTTGCGTGGTGAATTATTTATAAGTTCGGCAAACTGGATCAGCGGCTCGAAAATATCGTTAATTACCCTGGTAAGGCACTTTTTCATACAAGTCATTAAATGCCTTTTTGTTACTCGCCATAACGGACATTTACATTTATGGATTTTATGTCTTTATTGCCATTTACATAAATAACTACACACGTTTGTATTAATATTATGACGAACTTACCTGTATGTATCTTTGAAATGTTTTGTTCTTTCTCTCATTTGTGTTAAATAGAATTTCATAGTGCACTGTATTTAAAAAAAATATTGAAACTATATTCACTATTGAACCATTTTACAAGAAATATCTATAATAATATTTAACAAATTAAAAAGTGTCATTACAACACAACACATATATCTTTAAAAATAATATCATATATATATATATATATATATATATATATATATATGAGATCCATTAATATTTTATGAAACTATTTATTGTTGTGAAACTATGTTAAAACTTTTTAATATATATTTAACGATTAATGTAATTATGGGTCAAAATACCAGCTTGCCTAAAATAACAAAAATAAAATATTGTAATCATGAAGTTACCATGTATGTGATGATTCATTCTTTTTTTTATTCAAATATGCATATATATATATATATATATATATATATATATATATATATATATATATAATTTACATGTGTCTCTACATGACATTTAATACATACTCACACGTATGTAAATATAGAATTTCATAAAAATTAATATTATTTGCAATTAAAAATTATAAAATTCCTGAAAATAAATATTTTTTTCGTATAGATAAAATTGCTTTACATGTAAATTCGTCAATTTACAGTTAACAAAATTAAATATAATACGGAAATAATACTATAGTATACTAATGCCAAAGTATTATTTCGATTTGTATAAATCTTTCTTATTTAATAATAATTAAATATTTTAAACCTAAACCATTTTTACAGAATTTATTCATTTTTAAAATATCACAAAATATTATTCTTTCAAATAATTCTATCATAGATTAACTGAGTTATATCTATAAATATATATTACTTAGCTAAATTATATATATTTTTTATAAGAAAATATTTAAAAAAAAAATGAAGCAGCTGAAAATGATGAAAGAACATTTTTTATATCAAAGTATTAACGTTTAGTTTTATAATTTATTAAAAAATCCAGTTTAAAAATTTTTTATTTGTTAATTTCTCTTTCCTATTTATCTTCATTTACTTTTTCTCTTTTTACTAATTATAGATTCATGTTTTTCCATATAATCATTGTTCGTAGTTTAACATCATTTACCTTAATGACATTTTTTAATATACAAAAAGACACAAATGCTCATATTCCGTTCTCTTCTATTTCATACACAAATTATGTTTTATAACCTATATTTATTTTCTACTTTTGATATGTACTTTATTTAATGTTATTCTTTTTATATTTCATAAAATCTCAATTGTTTTATAACTAAATAAATTTCAAATTTACAATTTTACAAAAGTTAAAGAAAAAATTTTTTTGTCTTTATATGTATCCGTTTTTTATGACTAGAACATTTAAATTCTAAAGGATAGTCTTGCGTTCGTGTTTTATATGAGTAGTCCCAATATACATCAGATAAATTATTATTAATTAGATATTCTAAGGAGTTTGAGTTGAATTCAAAAATATGTATCTAAATAAAACAGAACTTCAAACTGGATGTAAAAGAAGCGAACTCACAATTTTCTTCGACGATTAAAACAATAAAAAAAAGTATTTTTTTAATTTTTTTTTCATAATAAATAGAAAATCAGACACAATATGTATATTAAAATAATATTTTGATCTCTCAAAACTCAAATATATTTTTTTAATATTGAATTCAAAATATTTGTAGAATCCTTTAACTGAAAGATTATGTAATATGAATTAGTAAAATTTTAATTAAAATAAATAAATACATTGTTAAAAATGTAATTAAAAATATATATATTAGAAATACTTATACTGTTAGTACATAATAATAATAACCACTAATAAAATTAAAGGTAATCATGTAATAAAACTCTAATTTTCCTTTAGTGATTGAGAAATGACCGCTCAATAAAAATGTTAATAATTTCAGTAATTGAACGGTTATTATTATATCTCATTTATATCATTTCATCAGTTAGTTTTTATAAACTATATTAGTCACAGAGTACACCATTTAAAATTTAATTAAATATGTTTGTTTATATTTAATAACTGTATATATGTATATATATATATATATATATATATATATATATATATATATATATATATAAGTAATATCAGAGGAATTTACTGTTATAAAGCACTTGTAATACACAGTTACATGTAGTATCTTATAATAATAATAATAATATAAAAGACTTTTTACGCACATATTGAGGTGAATTATTTGACAGATGTCAGTTGAGAGCATTCTAAAATTTTATATATATAGACAATAAAATCTTCAACAAATGTTTAATTTAAACTGTTCATCATATATATGAATGTATAATGAAAAATTTCTCTTGACACTAATAATAAATTTAAATGGAATTATTTTCATCATATGTACACTTTTATGTACAATAAGTTCATTAAATCTTTGTATGAGTCGTTTTAAAAGGCATATAAATACAGTACTAGTATGCAGATGAAAGTTTAGGTGAAGTAATGAACTTTTATTTATAATGTCAATAGTAGAAATAATTGAATATTTGACAAGAATAAAAGGTTTTGATATATGTGCATAAAGAAACCTAAATGAGAATGTTGTTGAAAAAAATGAAAATCGAGTTAATGTATATGAAGAGAATACTATATTCAAATAAAAATTAGATGAATATATATGTGTATGTGTGTATACATGTATACAACCGCTAATTGAGTTGATTTTTACATTACTATTTAAATTTTTTCGTGAAACTCAAACATTATTAAATGGCTACTAACTGTAATATTCTTATATATATATATATATATATATATATATATATATATATATATATATATATATATATATAATTTTATCGGCTTATAATGTTAAACACGATGAAATAAATTATAGTTCCTTTTCCACTTATTGAAATAAAATACAACTATTTTGTTTATGATGAACAATATGTTTACAACTATTTGTTATTATATAATATATACATCATGTATAAATATAAATTATATTTAGATATATAAATACACCCATATATATATATATATATATATATATAATCAGTGGTGCACCCAGTGAGAGAGGGGCAAGGGGAACCGACACTCCCCAAAGGAAAAGGGAAAAAGTACTAAAAGAAGAAAAAATCATCGCGCAAAAATCCTCCTATATACACGGTGAGATTGTTATAATCCTCTATCACTATCCTCTGTACATAGACAGAGATATTTATGTAATCACGACTGAAGTAATTCAAGAGCTTTGTTAAAAGGAAGAAAGCTAGTTTTTATTTTTGAAATAAATTTTGATAATCATCTAATGATTTTTTTTGAATTCGCATTAAAAAAATTTTATCCATTCAACTCGCCCCTCCCCCAAGATTAAATCCTGAGTGCGCCACTGTATGTACTGAATATTGAAATGAAATATTGTATAAAATTTACCATTAAAAGTAATATTCTGTAATTTTGTAACATCAAGATTTGTTAGTTTTATTGAAATTTTTGTAGTTTTTTTATTTTATTGAAATTGTGTGTATTTGATATATGTAATATATACTTCCATGGAATACAACTTTGTATTGAACAATATATTATAAACTATATAATATACCTATAAAAAATGCAGTAGGATGGAATTCTATACCAATGTCTTAGAATTATTTGCTTTCTTACTTAATATAAATAATTATCATTTCATTAAAATTTATTTATTATAATGAAGTCACTTTAAGATAGTGAAAATGTAGTTAAATAGTTTGAACGGAATTTAGATTGCATACTTGCTTTTTTAGGTTATTTTAGAACGTCTTTTAACAAAGCGTAAGATTAAGGAATTTATAATGATAGTTATTTTTAATTAGAAGTGACAACTTGACAATGAATCACTTTAGAAGCTTTCGATATTTTCTTATATATATATATATATATATATATATATAAATGAAAATATAAATTATAATTATATAAATTATTTATCTATATACTATTGTAATATGTAATTAAAAGATTTTACTAAGGAAATTTATACCGTTTATTTTTTTCATTCGAATAGATATTTTAGGCTGTCAACACTGATGGCTGTTTAATGCTCGAGATAATCGTTTTGATAATTTAAACTGACAGCTTCTTAAGTCGAATTGATAATCATGCTTATTGGTTTTAAGTCATCGTGTTGATCTGTTTTCTAATAACTATTCTAATATCATACTTGGCACAGTTTCATCTTATTTAATTTTTTAATACGTTTCATTAAACATTAATGTTAAAACTACTTTCATTAATACTAAAAGGACGTTTTTTCACTTAAAGTTAATTACATTTCATCAACATTATACTGAATAACGTAAAAATATTTTTAAATACAAAATACATTACTCAAGTAATTTGATAATGCACTTATTCTTTCAAACACACACATACACACACACACACATATATATATATATATACATATATATATATATATATATATATATATATATATAATAATTTATAACTTATTAAAGTTAATAATGCATATTATGTGTTTAAATGGGTATTTACAATTTATATGTGTAAATTTTATTACATTATACTGTCTATTGTAAGACATGAATTGATAGCTGCAATAGAAACATTACAATATAATTATTGCGATAAATTTCATTACCTTATACATAACTTATAATAGATATAGTATTCCTAAGTCTATAATATATTTAAATAGTTTTATTCGACAATATTCTACAACGAGGATGATTATTATTATAGAAAATACTATCCTTCGGATAAAAATATTTATGCACGAAAAAATCTAAGCGAATTTAAGAATAAAATTAATTTTTTCATATTTTCATTATTTAAATTATATGATTACTTTTATACTAAATTAGACTAATAAGTATAATAAATACAAAATATAACAATATATGTGTACATAGCAGTAATATAAAAGGAGAAGAAAAGATGATCTTAGAATTCACTTGCAATATAAATCTTTATCAACCTTACTTTTTTTCAAATACTTTATTGTGGATTTTTTTATAATACCTGAAACATTCTTCGATCCTTCTTAGAACACCTAATTTAGTTACACAAAATATAAGACGTTATACTTTGTCGGATAACGTAGATATATTAAGATTTGGATTTTATTTTATTATTAGAGTTGTAATATAAAAATAAAAAAAAATCTTTTAAATTTATATTAAAAAATATTCAACCTTGAGAAACAAATATTTTAAATAAGTTGTGAAATCATATTTTAAAAATATTAATATTAAAATATGTCCGTAAGCGATAGTGTGGAATTCTGATACTTTTGTAATACGATATATTTGTTGAAACATGTTACGGATATATAATCCTACGGCCTTCCAATTACAATCTATAAACAAACAATAGCGCAGTATTTAAAAAATTACATAATTTAATTAATTAAAATTACTGTTTTTGTGTAAGATCTTATCAAATATTCCAAATCATCGTAAGTACATTGTCATTATATATAAAAAACTCGTGAATAAATATTATTCTGTAATTAAGTTTTCGTTTATTCTACATATTTTTTAATATAAGCAGTGAATATTCTTTTACAAAAAATATACATTCACTAAAAATAGTAATCTACGTATGTATGTGTAACCTTCAACTAGAAAACACTTTCAAAATTATGAACACATTTTTTCTAGTAGTGATAAAACATAAAGAGTAAGAAAAAAGAAACATTTCACAAACAAATTCTAGAACAATAACTAATAACAGCGTCCGTTTTATATAAACGTTTCAATATCATTTTAGTGAAGAACTTTCCAAAGATAAGTATCTTATAAACCATTTAGTGTATATATATATATATATACCTTTGTTTGCCAAAACGTTGCTACATTTTATCCGCCTACAAAGCGACCTCGTCGAATTGTTGGGAAGCGATCCACTTTCATTAGTGAAAAAACAGTTTTTATTTCAAGCCACGTTTACACTTGAAAGTTACTATGAGAAGTGAGGTGTTCTTTTTAATTATATTCTGTTATCATATTTGTGCTACAACTGTTATCTGTTAAATGTTAAAATAAAGTCTCTCTCTCTCTCTCTTTATATATATATATATAAATGCATTTTTTATAAATTTCATTACTAGTACCAAAATAGACATAAAACAAGATGTATTTGCTTATAGTAAAGTAATATATTTTTATTTCTCAATAAAACTTTTACAGTGAGTTTTTTAATAAGTGTTTTTTCATTAGTTAATCGTTATTTTAACCCCAAAGTAACGAAATTAAGTTAAATTGTATTTATGCAAATTGAAGATATTTAAATAAATTATCAATCATATGAATTCATCTGAGTGTGCCATTAAATATTTACGATAGTTTAAATGTGCATACAAATCTGTCTAATATTTATTTTATTTTCATTCAAGGAATTATTTTAATAAGATACATATTGTATATGAATCTGTTCTTAAACATTTTAGAAGTAACAGTTATATTTATAATTAAACAAAATTATATAGCTAGCACTGTATCTCATTTCTAAATAAAAAGCATCTATTTTGAATATAAATGAATTAGTTTAATTTAAGCTAAAACATTCTAATTAAACATTTGATTAATTATAAACAAAATTAAAGCATCCAGAATTCTTAATAAATTAATAAATCATATATATATATATATTTATATATATATATATATATATATATATATCATATATACATACAAATAAAAAAAAAATCAAGTCTATTTACATACATACATATATATATATATATATATATATATATATATATATATGTATATATATGTATATAACGTGATTCAATTTATGTTCCCAGACGAGAATATTAAAAAAATAAAAATTAAAAGACATATTATCCTCCATTAAGTATTTTAGTTCAGTTGCATTTTAGTATTGAATTGAAATAAAATACTAAATAAAAAATAACATGACTTATTTTAACCCCTGCGCCCCCTTTTAATACTTTCATGTAGAAACCTTAATTGAATCACCATATATATGTATGTAAGTTGATCTGTTTGTGTCTATTTATTAGTATGTTAGTTATATAATTTGTGCAATTATGGATATTAATTATATAATATTTTTTTATCTTCTAATCGTAAAACTAAATTATTATATCAATAGATAAGCAATTAATTATTAGCTATTATAAAAATATAAATAATTTGTTAAGTGCAGTATTAAATAAAATATTTTCCAACAACTAATATTATTACTGTCAACTTGCAAGTGTAAACATAGCTTTATTTCTGTATTTGTCACATACATGCGTTGAAATCTCCGTTTGTTGGAATTCCTATGGTCCATTGTCCCCGACCATTTATTTATATATCCGACAAGTTTTTTTTATATCGTGTGAAAATAACACTTGCTTTTTACTTACCTTTAAATGCTACTTGTTGACAATTATATATATTTATATATATATATATATATATATATATATATATATATATATATATATTACATTTGACCACTTTGTATTTTTAATAAATACATGTTTTATCTTAATATATATATATATATATAAATAAATGTATTTAAATATGATTTATACACAGATCATGTATAAACAAGTTTTGTAATTAACTAGTAATTCCTTATAGAATTATAGAATAGGTTATAAAAATATATAAGTATTTATAAAAATAAATAATTATAAAGTGACTTCAAACTGCTGATAAATATGATTGTAAAATATGTTATCATATTTACAATCATATAAATGTCCCGTTTTGGCATTTATGATGATTATTATACAAATAAATTACTTAATGTTATAGCTAACAAGAAGAAATCATATTTGTAATAATGCATATATTTTTCAGAATCACTATAAATGCCTTATTAGTAATTTCGTCTTTTAAGAAATTCTAATAAATATTATTTTTAAAAATATTATTGTTGAGTCTTTAAACATAACCTCAAAGTTTATAGAATAAATTAAGTATCTAATTGTATTAGAAGGTATTTTAAATGCATCAAAATAAAATTCTTAGCTTATAATTATTATTATTACTGAATTGAAAGATTTTATTCTGAATAGTTTTATGACTTTTCCAATTAGAAACAATTGATGTAAAATTTTTAGTAAAAAGTTTCTCAAAAATTAAAAACTCATTTTTGTAAAAATAAAGGCTGTAAATAAAAAATTAATATATTTTAAAGTTGATTTCGTCGAATAGAAACTAATTAAAAATGCAAGCAATGTTTTAATTACATTGTGTTGAGAAGATCGAACATGTGAAAAATATATTTAATTAAATATATTTCTCTCTTCCTCTTTCAACACACACATTTATATATATATATATATATATATATATATATATATATATATATATATATGTAATTTATACCTATATTTTATGTACAAATTTAATTGGATATATGTGTGGGTGTAAATATACTTGTTAGTTAATCAACATACTAACGATATATTAGCGAACTAACAATGAGTGACCTTATTACATCACCCTGAAACTGTTCACACTAAAAATATTACTCATTCAATGTTGAAAACCCTACACAAATTATAAATTAATTTTTATTTTAAATTACTGACTCTTAACGAAAGGTCAGTCTTTTCTGAATTTAATTTGTGTTAATGTATTGTAAACCTCTTTTGAAATAAAGAAAAAATAACGTGTTTCTTTGTCAGTTGAATCTGAAAATACAATATGACTTAACCACTAGGAATTCAGAATAAATTTTATTTTTATTCATTCCTTCATTTAAAATGGAGAAATATTGAAAATGTCTGATACTAGATTGACAAATATAATCACAATTCGAAAACCACATTGGATTGAAGTAATACATACTGTGGTTTCTACAGTTTATGTAAAGTAAAATATACTTCGGCGCGATCAATTTTCAACAAAAATAAAAAATATTATTTTTATGTCACGTACAATAGTTTATTTATATTTCAATAAACATGCCAATAAAACATTATTGTGGTTATATTGTGATATTTGTAATATTTGTATTCTATTCCGATTTTGATTTAGCAGAAGATTGAAAGAAAAACTTAAAAAGATGGAAAACGTTTAAACAGTATTTAAATTGTTGAAAATTACACATGTATATTAATTTAGCAACATGTTTTCGTCTGATATTAGTATCATTTCTCTCATCTACAAATATAACTATTGTTTGTTTTGTAAATATCAAATCTTCAATGAAATTAATAAAAAAATAAAATTTCGAATAGTTTGTTTTAACTTATTTCAATAATATTGATATTGAAATATAAATATAATAGTAACAGAATAAGATTGATTTGTTTCAATAAAAATATTTTTTATATTTTAATTTATTTAATGTTATAATACATTATTGCATACAAAATCTTTAACTAGAATATTTTCTTAAATTTTATAATAATTTAAAACTCAAATTCTAAATTATTTTAATAGTTAATTATTCAATCAAGGTAACATCGCCACAGTTTTCTTAGAACTTCAAAAAAACGCCATTAATTTTTCTTCTTGTAAAGTCTTTCAAATATCCAACTAAAATATTATGCTTCGATGTAGACAATAAAAAATAATAATTTGACTTATTGATAAAATGATAAGTATTAAATAAATATCTCTGTAAGAGTTACATTTAATTTATATTTTCGTTAATTTTTATTCATTTAAATAACGCACGCAGATTCAATAAATCATTCATAAAAACTCTGTCATCGATTTTGTTGAACTATCACTAATATATTGTATCGGTAAAAGGAACTGTAGCTAATTGATTGGTCAAGAAATGTCTACATTTTATTCATTATTATTACTCTACAATACCTATAACTCATTTTTTTTTCTATTTGAAATCAATTGAATTATTACATTGTCGTGCGTATCATTCAATGTATCGGACAAGGATAATATCATAGGTGCAGATCTTAAACGATGTCATTATCTCGAAAGTGAATCATTCATTATATGGCATCCACTACTAATACTGGATTGACTGGTTTTGTCGCAGCTATACGTTTTATCAATAGTCACTAACGTCCTTGTGATTCATGATGTTTGGTCGCGTTGTTCATTTTTGCACCGTGTTCTTTAAAAGTCGTATGCGCTTGGAATGACAAACATGTCGAAAATAAACTTTTAAGAATTATATGATGAGGAAGTTCATACGTTTGAATTTAAATGGTCGATTTGTTACGGTCGGTGATCATAGATGGCTCGGCTGTCGTGTTATGGGAGTTATTCAGTTCTTGCGGACGTAGATCGTTCTTTTGTATGATATCACTCGTTGAAGATTTTAAAAAGAAACATTTTTAATTTACTTTCGAAATTTGTCATTTGTAACAATGCAAATGTACAAGTATCTAGTTTAAGCTGTACTACTTTTATGCATTTCCTGTTTGTTTAGGGTTTTCAATGAGACATAAATTATTTAATAAAACTTTCCCGCACATATTTTTAAATTGATACTTTGTATTTTACTTTCTTGGAATGTATTTTAGTACTTAAATTACAGAAATAGCTTGTAGAAAAAGTTGTTTTGTCGTCATAAAAAAGATAACATTTAGAAAACTGAGCTAATAATGTACTGAAAAATTATAAAGTAAAATAAAAAAATTAATGATTAAAGGTATTGTATGAAAACATTTACTTTACGAATGATTTACTTCTAGAATCAAAAACTTTAGAAACAAGTTCTACAATATAATAATACATTTTTTAAAAAATAATTTATTTAATTTAAATTATACAAAAAAGCTTCAACACATGTGTATGAAAAATAAATTTATTTTTATCATAGCATTATAGTGCGATGCACACACACACACACACACACACATATATATATATATATATATATATATATATATATATATATATATAAAGATTTTAAATAAATACATACAGCTGATTCAAAAATCGTTTTATGTTAATTTATAATATCTTTTTGAAAACAGTATAAAAACAACAGTGCGTACATTTCATTGTTCTTTATAGATCAAGTAAGACAACATAATAAGCCATTTAATATGCAAAGATTTAAGTATAAACCGGAAGGCTGTCTTGTCAAGCAATTTAACCGTTAATGGGGATGGGATTATAATCTTACACACAAGTCTGTATTAGGATGTTTCAGGTGAATAAATCTAAAATATTAATATCTGGTCACTAACATTATATAGTATGCAATTCTTCTATATAAGTGCATAAAAACATTTATATTCTCTTTAAGACATATATATATATATATATATATATATATATATATATATATATATATATATATATATATATATGATAGAATATGTAGGTTTCAATTCATTAAAACTTCATAATTAATTTTTAATATTCAATTATTAAGTCTTATAGCAAGTAACCTCAATTAGGCACATAAAATTGAATTTTCAATATGATAAGCCACACCTGTCACGATTTTTTTTATAGCTACTAACTAAATAAATTATAAGAACTACTAAACATAAATTTTACTTTTGTATAAAATAATATTGCTTTTATGAAACTATGTGTAACACTATCATAATTATTAAATATTTGTTGACTAAAATGAAATATGAATTTAAGTTAAATAAAAAATGTTAAGAAGTTAACTATAATCAAATATATATATATATATATATAAATGTGTGTGTGTGCTTGTGTGCGTCTATGTGTAAAAAAGAGCATTTGAACCGTTAAATGACATTAAAACAAGCCTTTTTACACACACATATAAGTATAATGTTTATTATTTTAAAATCGAATATTTATTTTCCAGCTAACATTTCCTTTCTTTATTATTATTTTATTTTCACATAGATATTTCATAAAATTATTTATATATCATCACTATTTTTGTTCTATCTATAAAACGGGTTACGTTTATTTCAAATGTAAACAATAAACGTTTTTAGTGAAACATTCTTTTTAAATTAAACATTCGATAATTTTACACTTTATTAAATTTAACATCCAATAAAGTGTAAATTATATTTCCTTAAAAATGTTCATACTATGCACATAAATTAATTAACACGCTTGAGTTATTTGTTCGCTTTCTACCGGATAACTCATGAGTTCGATTATATTTTCCGGTCAGTAATCTTATTTAAGATTCATAATGATTTCCTTAATACCTCGAAGTATATGTTAAAATTATTGCTTATATCTCACGAAAAATATCCCATAAATAATACATTAAGATATGGTTTATTATAATTACGAAAAAAATGCTATTATCAAGTTTAATACTTGAGAATTGCACTAATTTTGACAATTAAAAATAAACATGAAAAAATAACTAACTACTAATAAATATATAGTGTCTTAAAATAGTTTCGTATACATTTGTACATTACAATTAAATAAATTTGTTGCAAGATAAATGCAAATCTTACATGATTCAGTTTACTGTTAACATAAAATACAAGTATTGTTACAGATACTGGCGTAACTGTCACTGTTTGTACTTTTGTATGAGATAGCATAGGCCATTATTCAAACACGTTCTCACACTTGTGTACAGGAAGCACCTGTTGAACCGGAAATATGACCGACATCATTTAGTTTACCCTTCCTACAGTTTTGGATATAAGAAATAGTCTTAAAACGAATTTTTGTCTTCAAAAATATCATTCGTAAAATATATTAACATCACTATATATATATATATATATATATATATATATATATATATTCACACACAACAACATATGTGTATATATGTCTATACATCAGAAATATTTGCATTTAAGGTGACTAAAATGCAGATATTTTTATCTGTTATCTACTTATAAAAGTGGATAACAGAAAATATTTCCAAAACACTTTAACTGTATACTTCATTAACTTTTATACCTTTTGATTATATTACTTTAATATTCATTGTTTTTTCGACCGATTTTAGGCAGTAGAATAACAGTTGTTTCTTCTATCTTCAGAAATGATGTTGATTCTCGTACAATGCATTTTTTTTATTTGAAGTAACTTAATTTTTTTAATTTGGAAATTTCAATATTTCTATATTTTTAATAATATTCGTTGGTATGTTAAATAAAATAAACTTTAGTGGTACTTTTAAATAAAACATTGACAGATATTTAAAATGTTATTTAAATAATTATGTGTTTTCTTTCTTGAAAATAGCATTACACACACATACACACACACATACCTATATATACATATATATATATAAAGAGGGAAAGAGGTGGAGAGAGGTTAATTATTTAATAGATAATTAAATATGTTCAAATTAATAACACTCATATCTCGGTCAATGTCATCTGTTTTAGCACTATGATGCTGACCTAGATTAATACAATAGTAAATATTAAAAATCAGTTTAATTAAATATTTGCTAATTATATATTTACATATTCAGTAACGAAACAATAAAAATTTTACACTCATTGCATAAAATAGACCCACATAGAAATTGAATAGTTTTAAATTATCACCTTATGTAAATGTCTCTTAATTGATTATAATATATAATATTATATATATATATATATACATACATGCATGTATGTATCCCACTAAGTTATTTTATACATTTGTATACATATTCATGGAGATAAAAAGAACAAATAAGTTTATATAAAGCTTCAAAACAGAGATGCATTGTTTTATTTTCATAATAGAATGTTTCTTTCTGAAATTTTACGTAAAGTTTATTTTATTCATTTATTTTATTTAATAATGATGCCTTATGAAAGAAATGCTGACAGAATGCTGAATAATATTACAGTACTCTCACAATGCACAGCTCTTAAAATAAAATGATGTATATATATATATATATATATATATATATATATATATATATATACATAAATAGATAGATAGATACATTTAGGATGGAAAATGGAGAAAAAAAGGAATGTTATATATATATATATATATATATATATATATATATATATATATATATATATATCATTCAAGAGCTGCATAGTAAGAGTACTATAATATTACTCAACTCTCAACATTTTTTTCGTGATCATTATTAAATAAAATAAATGAATAAAGAATCTATCTGTTTATGTATATATATATATATATATATATATATATGTAAGGATTTATTTTCATTGTTTTTATTCAGAATATATACATTTTCAAGTTGTAATATTAATTATTTACTTGTTGTTTTATATTGTATATAAAAACGAATGAGTGTGTTCTTATGTAACTGTTTGATAATTATACAGATATTATACTTTTTAAATTAGATTTAAAGGAGTAGATATAAATATGCATAATAAAAATTTGAAACTGCATACATACACACATAATATGTATATATATATATATATATATATATATATATGTGTATATATATATATATATATATATATATATATATATATATATATATATACAATAAGTCATTAAAATAACAAATACAAAATTTAAACTCATTAAAAATGTACACTTTCTCAAGTGTAGTATTCTTTCTGTGGTATAGCCTTGTGCAGGTAGATGGCGTAATATGCTTAAATGTAATTTAGAATTTACAAATTAGCATTTGTTGAAAACAGAACTAGTGTGTTCTTATATTCTTTTATGTTCATGTTGAAATATATATGTATATATGTATATATATATATATATGTATATATATATATATATATATATATATATATATATATATTAATATATATATATATATATATATGATATTTATCTTGTACAAGTTTTTATATATAAAAGCTTATGATTATACATGAAATTAAAATTGTTTGTTACTTTACATCGTGTCGAGTTTGGGTTTAATATTTTTTTACCATAATGACTTTTTAAGAAAATAATTTCTTCGTAACTAATATAGCTTTTACTACCAAAATTTCTATTTTTTGTGTTGGTTGTAATAATTATTTTTTCAGACAAATCACTATATAATTAACTAAAATGTATACGTAAATATATCTCTTAAGTAAATAAACAGATTTTTCGAATATGAATTTGGTTGTGTACTTAACATTTTTGAAATTAGAAAAAAATGTTATTTTAAATCGAATAAAACGCTTCTATATCAAAATTGTATCGCTATAAAGAAAAAAAAACGAAATATTACCATTTGTAAATACACAATGTTTAATTATGCCACTGATAGAATTTTGAAAGTATTTCAATATTAATAGGTTCGGGTTTTCCTTGCTTATATTTAATTACAAAAATCATTTTTAAACTAAATCAATATATATTGAAAAATATTTATTATAAAAACAAACAATTCAAAATACATTTAATCATAGAACAATATACCAGAAAAATCGAAAATGGGATTTTAATGAAAAAAAATATTGTAGAAAGTTTCATTAAACTATCTATGCTTAGCGATAATTAGAATTCTGTAAAGATTTAGATGTAAAGAACTGAAGTTTAAGTACTATTTTTTGTTCTATATATTATTTCAAAGCTAATATAATTTCAGTTCTCCGCTGATATATTTGGTAATTATTCAGTCATGTCACATAATCTTATTAACCTTCCAGGAAATTTCAACGGTCATTCTCTTTCCACTATCATATACTTCCGTATATTTAAATAGAATTTTATTTAATAATTACTAACTTTTTCATTTACTAAAATTGATATTGAATTTCGAATATGGAATTTATCATGTATTTATGAAATATATCGAACTTTATTATATATTTTCTTGATAAACTACTAAAATAAATTTCGTTTAAAAAAATAATATATTCTTTTTTATTTAATTTTAATATATATATATATAACAATTTAAAAAAATTAAAATTTGATATTAGTGACTTGTTTAATATTTTTTTAAATGTATTTCGCAATTTTCATAATACGACTTTTATAGTAATTAATAATTGAGGTTTCCTCAGATCATTTTTAAAAGATACAGTAAATTTTTCATTTAACTGGCCTCGACTTATAGTATTTCACATTTAAGGACAATATTTTTTTCCTTACCGATTGTTCGTCAGTTGATGTAAGCAGAATTTCGTCGTAATAGTAACGATTTTCAGTAGCTAGAGAATATGGTTGATTCTGGATATTAAGTGATGATAGAGAGTGAAGTATTTGAAAAAAATAGCATTACTGTAAAAGGCAATGATGATAATAAAAATGCCAATTTGTAAAATGAAATTTATCGTCTCATCTTGAAGTGTAGCAACGTTACTCTTATTTTCTATCTTTCAGAGAAATTATAATTTGTATGCATCATACTTGTAAAGTATAATTGAAATTGGATGAATTATTCAAGCTTATTATTAATTTATTTTTTTCTCAAAAAAAAAGAAAGTATTTATTTTTGATTTGATTTCGGAAATATTGAACATACCTTCTTCCTAATTAGTCTATTTCAATAGAGGTTATACTTCATTAAATTTAATATTTATTTTAATATGTACGATTTTTATTTTAATCAAAAATGTTAATATTAGTTTTGGATTTATTTACATATTAAGTGAAAAAATGAGGCAAGCAATATAAGTAATATGTTTGTTTATTGAGTAATATTTCTATACATTGTATTTAATTCTTTACTATGTATATGAATGTATATTATTGTATATACACACATATAATTTGCAAATAATTAATATTAACATAGTTTAGAGAAATCAAATCATTTACTGACCTCAGGCATACAGTAGACCTACAATTGTATAAAATCTATTATTCACAATCGAATTCCATAATATAATTTCAAAATTTAATTAAAAAAAAATCTAAAATAATTTCACGGACTATATTCAAAGTTAATACATAAGTGAAAGTACATATTACTCGAGTATGATTGATTCATTAACAAGATTTAAATTAATGAAGAATGATTTGTACTTTTCGCGATAATGTTATTCGTAATATGTGTCACGCATACAAACAGATGTGAACACAAACACATATACACATAAACATATACACAAATTTACATATATGTACAATTCTTTTATTTTCTATTGACATATCAAATACTGTTATTGAAATAAAATATATTATTTTCAGAATTTTCCCTTTGATTATTGTTTCACATAACATGATTTTTCAATTACATATAGCCAATAAAAAACGATTAATTTATTTTAATTTTTCTCGACGTTAGAACGGTGTTTAAATTATTTTGAAATAATAAACCACAATATTATTATCGTTTTACTTTTGACGAATATAAATGATAGTTAAAAGATAAATCTTTAATTAGGCGTATTACGAAACGAATGTTTAAACCTTTTCTTAAAAGATGAAAAATAAATAATACCCTTTTCGTATAGATAATGACTGAATCGTAGAACCAAAACCATTTATTTGGATAATTAAGGTTCAAGTTCAATTCTCAATCGAATTATTAGTTAGTGCTATGCCTAAACCACAGCACATATGTACATGCGAAAAATTAAAAGACCGATTTCGAACCGCTCTTATCGTTTGATTTATATAACTTGTTCCATAAGTTGATCCTCCCCCCGCATACATTCTGCTTCGAGCTATATTCGTGCCTGCATCATTTTCATCTTTACAATTTAGACTTTGTAACATTAATTTCGTATTTATTTTTTATTATACTTAAAAAAGGAATTTAAATAAATTTCTAGTGTTTTATTTCAGTCAATTTTTTGAATACAATTTTATTTTCAGTTGTTAGTGTTAGTTATTTATTTATTCAAAGAATGATAACTGAAAACTACGGTGAAAAGATTATTTTTTCATTCATATATTTGTTAAAAAATAGAAATGAAAAAAACTAGACGAAATATAATTTTACATACAAATTTAAATTCATTAGTGTATGCTATACATAAAATGAGTTTTTTAAATAAGTTCTTCAATGTATGATTTTGAAAAAAGTAAAAATGAAATAATTATTTACTGCTTAAAGTCTATCTATATAATAAAAAGAACTAGCAGTTTCCTAGTTCAAGATTACTTATTTTCTGCAGTGTTTATTACTAAATATTTTTGCAATAAAATTATTACATGCTATAAACTTCACAACTTATTTAGTATTGTAATGGAACAATGATATTGTATAATATTAGGAAATAATTTTTGAAATAAAAAAAATATACAAAAATTATAATTAAAAAAGATGAAAGTTAAATGATTAATGAAAAAAAAATTGAGTAGTAAATCAAAACCATATCTAGAGTTTGATATTGATATAACGATTATTAAATCTTTAATTGTATTCATTGTTAAGTACAAATAAAATTACACATGTTCAAATAAATACCTTAAAACAAACTAACGAGAAGAGATTAAGTTCTTAATAATTAAAAGTTTATTTAATGTTTAACTACTACTGGGAATTTTAAAAAAAATACATAAATACATGTTGAAAAATATTTAACATTTTCAATATATTGTTCTATGAATTACATTGTTTTTTCTTACGACTACAAACTATGTACCAAAACATACCATCGTTGTAAAATAAATTGGTAGCTATTTGTTATTTAGTACAAATAAACATTAGCACAGGAAAGAAGTGGTTGTTAACAATTTTTACTAAAATAGAATGTGAAATTGTTGTGATTGATTGTCGCTTTCTTGTTAAAAACGATATTTTTTAAGAATTTCAATTACAATCTGTTATGAAGACTTCAATTCTACTTTGAAGTATATAAATATCAGATATTAAACTCAAATCTCAACAGATATGCTCGATATGTATTTTGAACTTACTGTGTATAAGAAATTTAATACTTTTCTGTTCGATATGTACTCGGAACTTATTCAGGATTTTCGTCGAGTAGTTTAGAGTAAGTCGGAAATGAAGATTTTGGAAGTAACCTCCATTTTGAATACGATTTATTGTGTGATAAAAATTTTCGAAATTAAATTTATTAATAATTATCCCACACCATTTGACGAATCTGTTCAAATTTATCAAGTTGTACGTAAGTACACAAAT
Source organism: Acanthacorydalis orientalis (assembly GCA_034766995.1). NCBI lineage: Eukaryota > Metazoa > Arthropoda > Insecta > Megaloptera > Corydalidae > Acanthacorydalis > Acanthacorydalis orientalis. The sequence continues at coordinate 32,326,669 of CM068313.1, read as the reverse complement.
AAAGTGTTGACAGCAATCATATGAGTTACTCTAAACTTATGTTGTTCGATAAAAACAAGTTCAGAGTAAAGTTATCATACTCAAAGTAAGTTTAGAGTACATATCGAACGGATCTAACATACAGGCGCTTTAATGATATGTAAAATTACTCATCACATGTTACATAGTCTTTGCACTGTATACCTATTCACAAGGTGGTCAATAGATGACCGATACTCAGAGTTCTACCTATTCTAACGGAGAATGTACTCCATAAATCATTGTTATGCGTTCAAATCAAACGCACCAGAAAAATCATCATTTAAATAATAATACCACACAGAGATCATTTGACCGGATTTTACATGTACGACCTTTGGTAAGTTCTGTTGTGGCTATTATAAGCTATTTGCTTTTAGCGTATTTGTTATTCATTGTAGCCGATATGTAATTTAAACGTCTTCTGTTATTATCTTTGATATTTTATATAACCGTTTTGTTTGCCGCTATAGATAACACGCGACTGTCAATCGGAATATATTTCGCTTATTATTCTGACAGATATATTTTCAAATATATACAAAGGTTATTTTAAATCATTATTTTATTAACGTATATATATATATATATATATATATATATATATATATGTCTATATATATATATGTATGTATGTATGTATGTATATATATATATATATATATATATATATACACATATTTATGTTCAGTGGATGTTTTTCTGTAAGAGATGAATGTATTCATTATATCTATGATATTTTGAAAAAATATACTTTTCAAGTGTTAAAATTATTTGTTATATTATTTTCTTCAAAGTAGTAGACAGTAAATATTTAAATATGTATATATTTAATTTATATTAACTTATTTTAAAATTCAAATATTATAATTTATACATTTTGAATACATAAGAAACATAAGAAGAAAGATAAAGATAATGTTTACGAAAAAATAAATCGTTTAGTATACTTTTCACATTCCATACAATATTATAAATAATTCAGAATTGTATATAACTTAGAGTGTATGCTTTAATTGTTTTATTATATAAAGAAATATTGTAGAATTGTAGAAATGTAATCGTCACGTTTTGCAAACAAGAGATCACAAAATACGATAAGCTATTATAATTCTTTATGTTACGTTGAAATATATTGCGTTATATTATATACGTAACATAATTAAGTGAAAAACTCATCATAACTAAATGGATAATAAGTTCAGTTGATAAATCGTGTGTTAAAAGCTTGAATTTTGCTGTATAACTTATGCAATATTAATTAGTAAAATGTATTTTGATTAAAAAAGCACGTTGAAGGTTTCAACAAACATCACAAATACAAATCCGGTATTGTGTGCTTTCTATGTGTTATCTATTAAAACAGTTATTAACCGATGAGATTGTCATTTTGATAACTACAAAATAATTTATATTTAAAAGTTTTCAAAACAAGAAGAAAATTTGTCCAAAAGCTAACTTATGCTGATTGATTTTTAGCCCAACTATATAATCTGTCTTCAAAAAGACAGCTTTGTTAAATACTTAATAAACTTTTGTTCTCAAACTATTCTAAATTAACTGAAAAGCAAAAAAAAATAATATACGTTATTAAAAAATATTTGATACAATAACAAATGTATCCATTGAAAATAAAAGCATCGAATACGAATTTGTATCACTTCAGAATTGAATATATATATATATATATATATATATATATATATATATATATATATATATATATATATGTATGTATATATATAAGTTGGTGTAAAAATAATTGCAGTTTTCATTATTTTAAGTTTGGCGCCGAGTTTTCTAGTTACCGTCATATTTTGTTATAGTTATGTAATACATCATTGTAAACAATTAAATTAGCATGAATAATTTCAGCTTATGCCTATTATTTTCATTCTTTAGTATTGTTGGATATAACATATTAAATTGATCATGAAAAAAGCAAATCTGCGCGATTTTTTATAAGAGTTTCATTGGGACGTAAAGCAACAGAAACTGTTCGAAATATCAAATTTGTTTTTAATGAACACTAGTTTCAAAAAAAATTCTTAATGGAAACGAAAGCTATGATGATGATGATGAGGGTTGTGGATATCCTTCAGCTATAGACAATAATGATTTAAGAACCATTATTGAAACAATTACACGTAAAACGATTCGAGAGGTGGCAGAAGAACTCAATATTGATCATTCAACAGTTGTTTGACATTTGAGTCTAATTGTAAAAACAAAAAGCTGAATAAATGATGAATGAAACAAACATCAAGCAATTCGGCGATACGAATTCTACTCTGCGCTTCTTTTGTTTCTGTAACAAAAACAATCCCTTTCTTGATCGCATTGTCGCATGTGATGAAATGTGGATTCTTTACAACAATCGGAAACGTTTATCACAGTGAGTAGACCGAGGAGAAGCACCAAAACAGTTTCATAATCTGAAGCTTCATGAAAAAAAGATTATGATCACTATTTGGTGGTCGGAAAGTGGCATCATTCACTACAACTTCTTAAATCCTGATGAAACAATAACAGTAGAAATATATTGTCAGGAAACTGAAAAAATGCATAAGAAGTTGTATCGTTTACGGCCAACATTAGTCGATCGAAAAGGACCGATTATTTTTCATTACAGCGCTCTAACACACGTCTCACAAATAACTTTAAAAAAATTAAATAAACTGGTTTATGAAACCTTACCTCACCCACCTTATTTTCTGGACTTGTCTCCGACAGATTATTATTTTTTAAACATTGAGTAATTTCCTACGAGGTTATCAAAGATCAGCTCAAAGCGCTTTCGATGAATTCTAGGTCTACAGAATTTTATCTTGTAGAAATAAATAAACTTATTTCCCGTTGAGAGTAATGTGTGCAGTCCAATGGTCTTTATTTTGATTAATAAATATAATTCTAACTAATATATGGGTCTTTTTTTTTTATATTTGATACGTAAAAAGTGCAATTATTTTTGCACCAACCTAATATATATATATATATATATATATATATATATATATATATCAAGTCAGATGTTCAATTTTCCTTTTCCTATATTTTTGATACGTAATAAAATCTGAATGAATCATAAAATATTCAAATATATTTCAAAGATGGACCGAATTTTTAAAAAATACAACACGTATACATACGTTATAAGATAATTGCGTCAATTATCATCACGAATTTTTAAATGTCTACAATCAAAATGCGAGAAATGTCTGAAAAAGAATCAAGCGGTACTTGCACAGTTTTCAAGGTTATCGTCTTACTTTTTTGCATGGACCTTATTTATTTTATGACATCAACTGACGAAAAAATCGTGTTTAAATTACTCGTTTGCCTCGTAAAAGTCAACAACAATATCATATGGTAGTTTATTTTTTTAGCTGTTGTAATGAGCGAACATTTTATAAAATGTTACTGTTATTCGTTGTCAAATACGACAATAAAAGATGTTGCCATTATTTGTACTACAAACCTGATTCTCTGTTACGGTTTTCAAATATGTCACTACGCTTTTTTAAATAGATTGTACAATAATTAAATACGATTCAGCAATGCATCATGACTGGTTTTATAAGATCGTTACGTTTTTGTAACAGTCATTTATGTTACTTTTGTTCTTATAAATGGTAAATGTTGACATTTCCAGACAATTTTATAGTTCAATAACGACTGGATAACAGTGCGAGACAAATTATAAATTGATCTAAGAAGTTATTGTCATTATGTTTAACGTTTATTTTTCTTACAAAATTGTATTTTAAAATCAGTTTTTGTATTGTATATGCACATAACGTAATATAGAAGTGTATTTTAATTTACAACACATTTATTTCTAAAATGATTATATTTATGATTAAAAAATATGTATACGAAAGAAAATCCTATCTGAGCTGTTAGTGTAACAAACTAATGACTAGCGTATCAAGTATTCGAATTTGATCTTAAATAAAAATAATTTTTCAGTAAGAAAAGAATTAATTTCATTTATTTGATTACAGAAATTAACTTTAATTAAGAAACTGTTCTATATGAAAGCAAATAAAAATATTTTTCAGAATTATTTTTTTGAAAAGACAAATTCAATCTTATTTAAAAAATTGAAACATCCAATATATTTTCCATCAATATATTTCTTTAGTTCCTGATAAACTAATATTATGTTAAAAAATAAAACTCTGAATATTTAATTCGAGATATAAATCAATATAATAAACATTACTTTTTTTGTTAAAATTAATATCTTGTTTTGAGTAGTTATTTTATAATTATTATATACACTTTGTAATTCATCTTCAAGTATGTTAACATAATTATAATTTTTTTTTAAAAAGTACATCTAAAGCTTGCAACTATTAATTATGAAAAACAGCGACCTTAATACGTAGAAATGTATTAATACAAAATTCACGATTTTGTACATACCTCAGTATTTTAGAAGTATATTATTATGAAAGGTATTTAAGAGACGAGAAAAATCGTGAAATGTAAAACAACTAATAAATAAATGTATAATAATATTACATATTTTTTTTACAACTCAATTGGATATTATTGGATATTGGATTTATATCATATAAACATATAGCTTACATTTTTACAAGACAAATAATTCGAAATCTGTTTAATTTGTTTTAATTAATTAATTTCACTGTATTACTTATTATTGTAACTGTATGGTTAAATTTTAGGCAAGTGTAAAATTGATTTAAAATATTTTTGAGAGTATATATATATATATATATATATTTTTTTTTTTCAATATAATATTAAATAATAAGATTGAATCAAGTAGTTAATAAGATTTGAATTTTTTGAATAATTTCTTGGTTCTTATTCGTACTCTTTTTTACAAAAATGAAAATATTTAACATATAATTTAATTGAAAAAAATCTATTCCAGTTTTATTAAAAATAAATAATACGTATTCAAAGGATGATTATAGTTATTGAGATACACCCATTATAAATATATTAAATTTGGGATATAGTATTGAAAAAAAAAACAAGACAAAACCTTATTCCGAAAATGCATATTTCAAACATATTTTTTATTGGTTTGCATTCAAATTAATGGATGTGTTCTTAAAATGTAGAATTCTTGGAAGGTTTACGTGAAATTGCAACAATTTTCTAGAAACTCAGTAGCAGACAACATGTATCTTTGTTCAAAATACCGTGTACGAGTAATTATTCTACGTAGTTGTGTTTATTTTTATTTTATTTATTTTTTACGTTATACGATGTGTTCAACCATGCGTTTGACTTTGCTGACTGTTCATATAACTACTGTAATTAATGACTTCTCGGATCGATTATGTTGTACTTTCTTTCTGTTTTTTCAGGGACTCATTGAGATGGTTTTTGAATATACACATTCACACACACACATATACATACATATATATGTATATTATATATATATATATATATAAGTTCAAGTCATTAAATGAAAATATTAATCTTGACTGATATTTAAGATTTGATTTTTTTTAGAGTACTATTAACAAACAAATATATATTAACATTGTTAAACAATAAATCAAAATAAGGTAATTATATAATATTCTTTTAATTATAAAATTACTTTTCATTATTTTTTCTTTGATTTAAATTTCGAATTTCCTTGACTGGAATATATTATAAATGCTATTAATTCTTTCCGGGATAAATGTTATGACATTTCAGTGACTACTGAATATAATCACTATATTAGAACTTTTATGAATGTTTCATTAAGTAAATAACAAAAATATGTATGTAAAAAATCCACTTTAAATGAGAATGCGAAAAAATAATTATTTGTATCTTTATTTTTATATATATTAAAATAAAATAAAAATGTTTTTATATAAATATCCATTCCAAATTTATTGTTTATTTTCTGTAAAGGCTTCATCAATCAACATTTTTCCTTTATTCTCATCTACATATTTAATTCTCAGGTATTAAATTATGCATATTTTATACGTTGTTTGGAACATTGTCATTGATATGTTTAAACTGTTATATCAATTAATATTCATATATTTACAAAAAGTACGGATTTTTTTATTATTTTTTTTAAATTAGATATTATTCATGAGTGTTGAATTATCTACACGTTTTTTTATATTTTGGTTATTGTATTCATTTTAAATAATCAACATATTCTGCAAATAACATAGTTTACAAATAATATTACATTTACAATTGTATATATATTATTGTACCGTCTTTTCATATAAATCACTAATATATATATATATATATATATATATATATATATATATATATATATATATAAGTTAATTTACTTCTCTCCAAAATTTTATATTCATTCTTATATAATATATATTTGAAGCTCATTTATTTCCTTTTTTTATTAATTTATTAAAGCAGTATATATATATATATATATATATATATATATATATATATTATTTTGCATTTAATAAAGTTTAACTCATTAAAATCGAATTCAGTGTAAAAATCAAAAATTTAATTAATTTAGTGTCTATTTTCAGTAAAAAAATATTTTACAATCAATCATTCTTGTGAATTAAAGTAAGCTCTTGTAATATGTTTCCTTTTATCTTCTATAAAAAAGGTAGCTGCAGTTTGTTCCTTAATGTCGTTGTATCCTTTGCTATTCATTTTTCATACGCGGAAAATAAATGAGAATAGAAACAACAATGTTGTAGAAAACTCACAATATCACTCTGTCAAAAAATATTAAATTTGTTTCTTTTTTCATTTATCAAAGATAATTTTTATCGGCTGTCTTCTATAGCTGAAATCATTTTTCTTTGAAATTTTACCATCAATTAGTTTTTGAGGTCTTAAATTGGTTGTTTTCATTTTATATTTTTTGTAAATAAGAAAATGTATTTGTTAACAAAAAAGGGTTAAATATTAGTATGTAAAACTATAATACTGATTTTTTTTTGATTTTTGAATTTAATTTTTAACAATGTTATATATATACAATTAATTATTTAATAGTTAATAAAGTCAGGTCAGTAGACAACTAATATAGAATAACAAAATATTTAAAAATAAAAATATGAAATTACAAATGAAAAAAAATAAAGAATTAATTATTGGACTGATAATAAAATGGAAAAATTAATTTTGTCTCAGATAAATAAATGACAATATGTTTAAAAAATACATTATTGATTTTTTTCATAATTTGCATATTATCTTAATGATAAAATAAACATTAAGAAAACTACTACATAAAACATCTAGAAGCTTTATTTGTAGTAATTATCACAAGTTAATGTATTTAAGACAAAGGTAATAAATTATTTTAACGTATCTGGTTACCTTATCTAGTAGAGTAGTAGATTTAAACACACGAGTGAAAATTAATATTTGTCATTTTTCATAAAAAATAGTTTGTTCGTTTATGGAAAGTTGTTAATTAAAACAACTTTTCGTCGTGGGGGATCTGGCTACAAACAAATATATAAATACTATTTTTCGGATCTGTAAAAAATATTGACACGGTTCTGTATACAGGTAACAGTGTGATGTGTAAGAAATGAAGATTTGAGGAAGCACGCATGGCTGCATGTCTAACAATAGTCGTTACGTGTTCGACCAACTGGCCGTGATTATATATTTTTTACTGTGCATGTTAATATTATCTTTATGTTTTAGGAATGATAAGAAATTAAAAAAAAAACTTTTTTAACAGTTCAACAAATCGGTAAAATACAAGTTACAAAAAATACTATTTTAAACAGTCAGTTTATTATATTTTTTCAATAAGCAGAAAACCAAGTAGCTTCATTCTACATATATACACATAAATAAATAAATACTCTTTTTTATGTACATTCACACATAAATATATATATATATATATATATATATATATATATATATATATATATATATATATATATATATAGTTATAGATAGACAGATAGATAGTTATTTCTATTTTAATAGTATATTCTTTCATAATAAATTATACAACTCTATAATGAAAATTAAATATCAAAAAGTGAAATTTTATTACATAATTTGTTATTGTTTATTTTGATGTTTACCGGTGATGAATTTCAGTAATGACTATATTGTAAGTGAGAATTGACATTAAATATAGAACATTACACAAAAAAATAGAGAGATGATGTAATACGATTTTAAACATAACGGGGAAAAATAATTGAATGTACAGACATATTGTTTGCATGTTGAAGTAGTAAAAAAATTGTTAATAATGCCGTGGATTAATTAGTTTTAAAAAAATACGATGCAATACCTTTATAATCAATTCAAGTCACGATAAAACAAAAATTAGCAAAATTTTTTAAAAATATGTGAAACAAAAGAGAATTAACATATGCTGGTAAACTTCTTAAAACTGCAATTTTATTTAATTATCAGAGAACTTTTTAAAAAATCCATTGTATTATTGTTTTGTATTAAGTTCTTATAACAACTTTGGTATCCTCGAAATCTTTAAAAATATTCTTTTTGACAATACCTTTACTCCAAATATGCTTAAAACGTGCTTTCATTTCATTTACGTCGAAGAACATTCAAAGAGTAATATTTTTCTATCCGAATGAAATGCACAAATTATAAAAAAATTAATCGATAAATAACTAAGTATATCTTGCCGTAAACTCGTACGTCAGTTTTATGATAAAAAGAATAAGCAGAGAGTTTAGAAATAAATAATTATTTTCTTAACTATAGCCTTTGTTGTCAACGCGCTCCTAAACCTCAAATATCTACTTATCTTGACTATAGAAAAACATATTTTAGTTTTCATTGTTTTAATTTAAACTTGCCTGCAAATGAATAATGTCGGTCGTTTTAAAAACATTCACTTGAAATATGTATGAGTCATAACAAAAATAAGAAAATGAATTTTATTTTCATTTATCATATTTATTTTCTCATATTGTATTTTAATTTGTAATGAATAAATCTTGGATACATACTGTGACTTTTACCGATATGATTCGCATATTTTCTTCAACTATGTAGGTGTTTATTGAAAACAATAGACTTAATGCGACCGCAAAAATAAATAAAAATATGTAGATACTCTCCGTGTCAGCTATTCAAATTAATCAATTCATCGGAATGTCTTTACCCAAGTTATTTTTTTATTCAAACCCATATTTGTATTTTGTGCTGTACAAACATACATAAACACTTTATTGCAGGCACATGTTTATTGCAGAAATATCTTAATGTTTTAAAGAAATACGTACTTATTTGAAAAAGTTCACTTTTCATTATTGTAGTGCAGTAGCCTTTAAACTTTGTCGACTTGCGGAACCCTTAAGATTATAAATATGTTTGCGAAACCGTTAGTATCGCTAGAAAACTCAAGATGCGTACTCCACAATTTTTGAAAATCAGCCATCTTACATGACCAAATTTTATTATTTACATCTGATTGAACCTGTTCATAATGTGTACTCATAAATACAGTTTTACTACATAATACAATAGGTAATAATAGGTATTTAAAGAAATAAAAGGAATTATTACAACTTAACTATTTTGAATTTTTAGTGTTTTTCTGGGTTTTTTCTTCGAAAATCCTTTTGAGTTTTGACTTTGTCACGGAACCTCTGAAGGGAGTACTGATTAGTTTTAAATATATAAAAAAAAGAAAACACAAAAATATATAACTTTTGATGTAAAGGATTTATAAAATAATATAAAGTAAATTTACAAATTTTTGTTATTCATTTTTTAAAAAATGTCTCATATTATCAATATAAAATACTCTGAAGTTTAAATTGAACGCAGTTACTCTATCTATTTTTATCTATTTTTTGTTATTTAAAAAAAGTAATCTATCGGTGTATTAAAATTTTATGTTCTGGTTTATTTATTTTATTTATTATTTTAAATTATTTGTTTTATTTGAATTAATCCGGTTTTTATGAAAATTATGTAGAATATATTCACTACGATTAAAAATTTTCTTAAAACCGGTATTCTTTTTAAAATATAAGAAATATTTTATGTAAAAACATATAAAAAGGTGTATTTTGTATTCGTAAGCCAATTTCTTGTACAAAGACATATTATGATCATATAAAACGCTAACTTTAATTATAATTAAAATTATATTTTTATTGTAAAATATACAACTTATGAAACTATAGCCTTAAAAATATTTATTTTTTTTACTTGTAGATTTCATTATGTACTTGTATATATTTGATATTAATTCACAGAGCTCAATATTACTGCATGTAAAACGAAAATGTTTAATCATAAATTAAAGCCGTAATAAGTTCACATTAATATTTATTTCTTGTAGTATATAAAAAAATAAACCGTTTTGTTTTAATGAATTTTCACCAAGTAACATGTTCGTTATTTTCCTATCATGTCTCGTATAAGTGTAGGCCCTGGCCAATGTTCATGAGTCACGCGAAACATAAAATGGATATCCGATGTAAATACCAAAAAGACAAATGAGCAATTTCTCATTGACTTGGCGACAGATTTGCTGTGGGCATGCTTGAATGAAGAAATTGTTGTTCGAGGTGTGGACCACGATACTGTCTGTCCGTCTCAACTTTTTGTTTCATTGACAATGAAACACTGATGATGTCTTTTAATATCTTTTTTTACTTGTTGTTGTTGACGTAACGGATTGTCTACGTTTTTTTTTATTAAATCGTTTTAGGTCTTTAGGTTATATATATATATAATAAACAATAAATATTTTTCCATTTTAAAACTTATTTTTTTTAAAAAAATATCGATATATACAGTATAAAAATTAATATCTCAATAAACTCTTTACAAAAATTTAAAATGAGAAATTCTTTTAAAAATTTTCCAATAAAATAATAAGTAGTATTTTAGTGATTCAGTGACAGCTTCTGATAATTTTCTTAATAAACAAATTTATAAATAATAGAATCCTGTTCTCAAATTGCTTAAAATACTTTCAGTTCATTTTAAATTATAGTTAGTTTTTTATATTTTTTATTAGTTTGATCGAATTAAAAAGAAAATATATTATATTCGTTATAAATATGTATTTAAATTATTTTTTTTAAATATATTAAATTACGTAAACTTACTTATAATTCAAATATCATAATAAAAATAGTTAATTTCCATTTATTATATATATATATATATATATACACATTTATTATATACACACATACACACATACATTAAGTATTTTTTTTAATTTCGAGCTCCTTTTTCTGAATATAAAAAAGAAATTAAGACTTGTTACTATTAGAATACTTCACGAATTTTATAATTTATAAAAAATGTTTGTTTTTGAATGTTTGAAAAAGCGTTTTTACTCTTAGATTTTTCTTCCATATTTTCATGGAATTGAATATACAGAAAGACTTTTTCGAAGGTATTACTGTATAAATTCAATTTGATTAGTTACCTTTCAACAAGGTATTTACTTTAAATTACAGAATCATACAAGTAATTATCTTAATAAATAAACATAATGAATAAAGTTTGTATAATTCCGTTTTCTTATTTATTGCACTTCTAACATGAATTCTTGTTTCACTGACCATTACAACATAATAAAAATTTTTTGCTCTTAAAAATAAATGTTTTTGCACATTCCTTTTTTACATTCTTGTTTTTGTTTAACTTTAAACAATTGTATTATCTGTCAAAAATTTAACAGTTATACGTACACATTTCTATCTTATAATTTAGTGAATTGCTTTTTTTAAATGTAAGTTGACGAAAATAGATGTTAAAAATGTGTTGTGAAACGGTTATTCAATTTTGTTTAACGCTTGCTGGTGAAATGTAGTCACAGTGTTACAGTTTTCTGTTTGTGGAATTCTTTGTTGATTTTGTAATAAATACTAATGTATTTTTTTAATAAAGTGTACATTAGTTTATATCTCTAATTTTAAGTATAATCGATGTAGTTATTTTCTTTCTCTTCCTTTCTTATCTCTCAATACATATATACATATATATATATATATATATATATATATATATATAAGTAATGTATATAATCTCATATTTTTATTTACAGCTTGGATTAATATAGTAAAAATTCTTTATTTCATTTATGCTTATTTTCATAAACGTAATAACGCCTTCAGCTCATTAAGCACATGCTTGTTTTCTTTGACTTATTATAGGTATAATGTATATATATATATATATATATATATATATATATATATATATAAATAATAATATACTAATAAAGAAAGTGGGATTAGTATATATTAAACGTGGAGACATTGTGACGGTCTCATGTTTGTAATAATAGTTGTTGAAGATAGCAACAGACAAAATACTTGGAAGTGTCATGTATCAAATCGCCATATTTATCACTCTGACCACGTATACATACAATAGACATAAATATTTACAAGTGCGTGTGTATGACTGAAGGTAAGGCTAGATATTTTACATATTGTTTCATATTACTTATTGCTAAATAAAAAATGTACAGTAAAGTACACAGTTAAGATATACATTAACATTGGTAATCTATTATGTTGTGGCAGGTATGAGAAATTAGGACAAATTAAAAATATGGCAGCATTGAATTATTTTACATTTGGTTTCATTGTTAACACTGTGATTAAATACTGTGAAATGTAAATAAAATTTATATAAAAAATCGTCGCCCTTTCCCGTCATGCTTTAAGTAGTTTTTCGAAATATTAATTACGTTTTCATTAAATTATATGTAATGAACTCAAAATATAATTAATTTTTAAACTACTTCAGATGATATAATTTGAACATGTAATATAATATAATTAATTCGCCAGAATTATACACAGTGGCGTACCCAGGGGGTGGCAAGCAAGCTGACAACTTTCAAAGGAAAAGAGAAAAAACACTAGAAAACAAAAAAAATCAACGCACGAAAATGTTCCTATATACACAGAGAGATTAATGTAATCCCCTATCACTATCCTCTATATATACAGAGAGATTAATGTAACCACGACTGAAGTAATTCAAGACCTTCGTAAAAAGAAAAGAAAACTGGATTCTATTCCTTAAATAAATTATTATTATAATCATCTAATGAATTTTATTGAAATCACATTAAAAAAATTTTATCAGTTCAACTCACCCTTCCCCTAGATTAAATCCTGAGTGCACCACTGATTATACATATATTTTTTAAACAACTTATTATTGGTCTTTATGGTTATAAAATTTAAACAATACTTCTTGGATTTTTTCAATGTACATTAAAAATATATTTAATAAAGCAATTACCACTATGTTCTCCTACTTTTGATGGTATATGTATGCAATAGACATATTATTATTAGAATTCCTATTTTATCTTCATTGTTTTAAATTTAATCCAGAAAAATAGTTTACTCGTATATATATATATATATATATATATATATATTTATATATATTTATATATATATATACGTACATTATTATTTTAATTAAAAATACAATATCTTGAGAAAATCTAAAATTTTATGCTGATTTAAAAATTTACTTAAATTCCTCAAAATATGATTATCTATTATCTAATATAAAATATTTTATTGTATATATATATATATATATATATATATATGTGTGTGTGTGTGTGAAATGCGTGAATTTTTGCTTATTAAATTAATATAATGTAATTAAATTATCTCATTAATGATACATAAATTCCATAAATGTTTCATTCTCAATTGGTGGTTTTCGAAGAATCGATTTATTCATATTTTATTGTGTGGACTATTTAAAATAATTTCGATACTGTGAATATAAATGATTTTAGTAAGAATATAATATTAATCAAAATTACATAAATTTACTCAAAGCCGAAACTTAAATATAAAATAATTTATATTTATCACTGAATACTATTATTTACTTAACTCTTAAAAAAATAAACATTCTGTTGTCATTATAATTATAAATTACATTAAAAAAATTAATATTGATTAATTATTTTATAGAACGTATATAAATTCATGTTTTTAATGTCAATAAATTGAAATATTTTAAAAATTAAACAAGAAATACAACTTTTAACTATAATTATTGTATTGCACATAATTGATTTGAATATATATGTTGCTTTATATTTACAAATATACATATGTTATCTTATTATTATCTATGTCATAAATTGTATTTATTATTATACTGATACAGAAATACACATTACATTTTTTATTTTAATATCTTTGTCTAAATATATCTTTTTATAAATATTATAAAATATAATAATAAAACTTCATTATATATGTTTTTATTATTTATAAACATATATTTAAGTGTTTAAAATGTACAATGATTAAAATTTAGTGCTTTTTTTAGAAAGATACGTAGATATTCAGCATTAAAGATCTTGAAATATTAAAAATATTACAATTTCATTAAAAAATAATAAATAAACTAAATGCACTTTTAAATTAGAAGAATTTTAAGTTATTTTTCGTTATTGTACGTTATAAAAATTGAATCTAATAATTAATTTACTCTGTCACTACAATAATTGTTGTGTTCTTCGTTTTTTATATGAAATTATTTTTCAATTGATTTCCTTATTACAAAGTATCAAATATGCTATTCACTTTAGCTAAAAATTAAATTTTATCAATTCAATTTCATAATTTTTCTTTCAATTATCTATTAATGGTCATTTTTAAATTTCACTTCCGAGGTTCAATGAATTAAATGAATAATTTATAAGATGAATAATGAATGGAATAAATAATTCATTTATTAAGACATCCTGAAATGAAATCTCATCCTGAATATCTAAATATCATTTATACACTCGAGATACTTTTTCATCGATATTATTCATTCTTTATTTTTACCTTCACAATTCTTTTATTAAATTTCCAATGAGGTTTATTTAGTGATGAAATTTTTTAATTAAATACAGTACGATTTCAATTTATGCAATGTTAATTTATTCGAATTCGAAATAACGCGAACTGTGAAAAAAATGGAGAAATATTATCACTCCTATTCAGTGTACCTTTCGTTTTTTTAATTAAATTTATATATATATATATATATATATATATATATATTCTATAAAATAAAATTCATAATTTCATTTTAACTTTGTCATTTTTTATGTTAATTTTCCTACAATTTTTCTAGATACTTTACTGAATTTTATTTTAATTTCCTCTTAATGTACTATGTCTTCATTGTGATTTATTAAATTTATATAAAGAAAATAATGGTGATTTTGTTAAAATATACATGTGTTTCAGTAATGAACTTCTTGCGTAAATCGAGATCGCACTGTAATTTATTATTATTATTAAATAATCATGTATAATCATAATCATAATCAATTTATTATTAAATAATCATGTTTCAGTCCTAAAATAATCTATGAATGAAATTGTGTTGAAATCTATTATGAGAATCAATTTTTAATTCAATTAATTTGTAAAATATTTTTATTATGAAAGGTGTAAATTGCACAACGAATTTCTATTTTGAATGTTTTGAAAAAATCAAGACTTACAACAACTATCAATTATTGTTTTCTACGTGTTATACGAGAATTATTAATATTTTGTCTTGAATAAGATAGAAATCAAACTCATAGAAACAAATTCTTTTGAATAATTAACAAATTATCTTTATCTGGCAAAATAGTGTATATGAATAAGAACAAGATGTTTTTTTTTTATTTTAAATGGTAGATATATTTAAAATCAATTAGACTAATAATAGTAGTCAATTTTGAACGATTATGAACTTGATAATATTTGTATTCACTATTAATGTCCATTTAAAACTTAACCCTGAACATCAAAACCAGCTAGTAATTATATACAATTAGTCAATTAAATATCAGTCGATAGAGCACCTCTTTGTCGACAAATCAATATTAAATTAAATTAATCATACCATTTTTGTTAACTGGAGCAGTCAATTATAAATGTGCAACATGAAACAAGTGAACGATTTTAATTAGTGTAAAATGAGCACAATGTTGTTTCATGTTGATTTACATGAAAAAAATTCTTGACAGGTGGTGTGTCTAACAGCTTGTAGTTAAGGCTTTTTTGCTGCGTTTGTCGTATCGATTCCATTTTCAGATACAACTTGCTATATTGAGAAGTGCAGCCAGTCCTTTTAGACCCAGGAAATAACTAGTCATATCTTTAACCTAGTTTGATCTTCGTTCTATATCTTCATTATCTCTGTCGTATACATTCTGATTTGTTTCATTAATTAAATTATCGTAGATTGTTTATGCAAATTTGTTAAGTATATTAGTGCTTGTATGTTTATATACAATGTGAAATATTTATGAGTTATTTTTTTCTATTTGCTAGTATTTAATACGTTCTCATGGTTTGTTTAGTTATACTATTTCCAGTTTTTAATTATATTACTTAAATGTCGTGTTATTGTTTTTATAAATACATTTATGTATATTATTGCTTACATAAAAAAATTAAACACATTTGTATCATTAACTTGAATTTATCTTCAGTATATAAAGATGTAAAAAGTAAGAAAGAGAGAAATACAAAGACGTATAATATTAAAATAACTCCGTTTTACTCTTATATATATATAAGCTAATTAAATATAAATCAATTCTGTGGTAGGGTTTTCTTTGAAAATAAAACTAATCATTTATCGTATATTCTCTGTTTTAGTATCCTGTTAAAGGCAAATACAGAGGAAAGTAATTATTTCAAATTCAAAATTAGAATTTATCCAAGCTCTCATGACTCTATTAAAAATAAAATATTTATTCAGGTCTTTTCAAAAAATATCTATTTTGATCATTAACACCTCTGTTTATATGAAACAGGCCAACAAAATTTGACAAAATGTGTTTTATGATGAATGCCTATTAAACGATTCAGAAAGATAGCCTATTGTTGTAATTTGTTTTCAGTCCATCATAGTTTTTTTAGAATTTTACTAAGTATTTAAAATTATCTCTTCAAAATGAAATAAGTAGCTTTTCTTCATACAGATGGATATAGATATCCCAAGTTTTACAAATAGTATTTGGTTACATATTCTACTACAGTCTTCTAGATATGGTTTCATTACCGTTTAATATACTCTTCCTTTTACTCCATTAAATCTTTTTCATTACAAAATTTATACTATTATGACATATATATATATATATATATAGTCATATATATGTGATATCCTACAACAATACCTAAGTATTTATCAAAATCTGTCAATTTTACCTCCAGTCTTCGTTTAGACTACGATAGTTTATTATTTTTTTTTGTTTATTAATCGATTGAAAGTATTTTTTGTTGCATTCAGTCTCATAACGTTACTCTTTAGCTATTTATCTACTTGAGAACTTGTTTTATATTTTCTTGAAGTTGTATGGTATTGAACTATGACCAAATGTACCTGCATATTACACAGTAGTCAATAAATAATCATATATAAAATAAACATATGGAGGTTAATTACTCGTTACTATGGATTAAAATACGAATTAACCAAAACATATTTTCTTATTTTAATTATTTTAGTTCTGTTTATGAAAATGTAATTAGATTCATCGAATTACTTAATTGTCAATTTAGATATATGATAATTTAATATAAACACACACACACACACATATATATATATATATATATATATATATATAAGTAAGAAATTTCACTCTGTAGGAATACTAATGAATGGTAAATTTTTAAGATTTGCATTTAATTAATAAACTGTGTGAAATTTTATATAATGTATATAAAACAAATAACATTTTTTAAAATGCTGTAACTTTTCTATAGCTCTCGGTAACTGAGTTATTAAATTATTTCCAATAAAGAAAGTCATTGAACCTGCAGTTTAATATATATATATATATAACTTTTATTACCATCAAAATTGTTATATTTCATTACTATTGTAACAGTTATATATATATATATATATATATATATATATATATATATATATATATATTATAAAATAACGTTGCAATTAAATATACAATGTATTCTAAGAACTTCACATTTCATAAATTTTATCATGCCTAGTTTACAATAAAATATTTGATCAAATATGTGCAAATATATTTTAAGATGAAAATATTAAATATATTTTTGTCTTTATTTTTCTAATGATACATTTTTCTAATTTTGGAATGTTCGTACATTGAAACAAAAATATTAACAATTCTTACAAAAATGAATATTTACCAATACATTAATTATTGTAATAATTGAAACGATCTAATATATAAAATTTTGAAAATTGTTTATATATATATATATATATATATAATAATAAATCATAAGTTTAGATTAACGAATTATATATAAATCCAAATAAATTATAATAATTATTAATAATTTTAATAAATTATGTGATTGTAAAAAATGTCTTGAAATTGTTAATAGAATTATTTGTTTTGTTACATAATATATGTTATTAATACTTAACTTTACATTTGTTAACACAAAAATAAACATTAAAATATAAAAATTATAGGATATAATTAAATTTCTATTCTGGCGGCAGTTATTTTCATTTTAATTAAATCGTAGAAATATAAAACTGAATAGATAAACAATCAATAGCGATTATGAAAAAAATTAAATTTTGACAGTTAAAATTTCGACACACATTAATAATTTTTTTATGTGAACTCTTTTATTAATAAATTGAAAAGAATATGATGATCAGAAGCATTATTCTTTTCAATAACATCTGCCACTGAATTTATTTTTTAAGCAGGTGTACCTGGAATTATTATAATTACATATTATATAAAGTTTTTACTTGCATGCAAAAACGTTCAATCTATGCATGTTATTTAAATTTTGAAACATCACATCTGTATTTCATGTGTATAATAATTTATATAATTAATATGCACTTTTTGGAGTTAAACATTTTTTCATATTTGTAAAAATTTATAATTTAATTATATATAAATACATTTTCGAAAATTTCATAATAAACATTGATATTTATTTAAACAAAGAAAAAATTATAATTGGGAAATAGTTGTGTATATATATATATATATAATTCAGGATAAGTTCAATATAAAAGGACATATTTTTTGAGATAACTTGAAATTAATGAAAGTAAACTCCTACAGTTAGCCAAATAAAAAAAAAATATTAGTGAGCACCGAAAGTGGAATGAACAGCGTGAGATTTCTGAAAACAAAGCGTTAAGTCGTAGAGATGACTCACCGAATAAATATTACTATCGTATCTGTTTATTCACATAGTTGTTATTGTCACTGCTTGATATTTTTTATTAGTCATTAGTTAAATTAAAAAAAAATATTTATAACAGGAGCATAAAAGTAAACATCGATAAATAAAAATTACACGATTTTTTTATTAATTAAAGCTCGGTCGTTGGCAATTGCTAATTTGTAATGATAATGTGTTAAAATACGATCTAAAAATCATTAAGTTCGAGAAGTTTCACTCCAGATAACTATAGATAGTTTGAAATTGTGATGTGTATTAAAATATTGGTTGTTATCATAATTTCACTAAACTGTTTATTCGAAACTAATATAATTTTTATTTTATTTTATATTTATATACAACTGTTTGTCATATTATAAAATTAAAAGTTTTATTATTTTTTTCAATCGTATTAAATATTAATTAAAATACTTTAATTAATTTAGTAAAATAACAAATAATAAAAACAGGTAAGCAACAGTTTGAAAAGTGACAAGTTTAATAAAGTACACAAACACACACACACGCATATATATATATATATATATATATATATATATATATATATATATATATATAATTAAACACACCAAAAGCATATATATATATATATATATATATATATGTATGTATGTATTTTAAAGAACAGAATCTTTGTTTTAAACAGAGAAATAACTTTACAAATTAATTTCATTTTGTACTAAAATCTCTAATAATAACGTTAAGAATCTGTAATACACTTTTACACATTATTGTTTCATACTAAAAGACATGCTTTTCTTTACATGTTTTGAAACGATCATTATATTAACCTTAATACATTTGAACTTATATGCCAATCATTACAAATTTATCAATACAACCTTAATAAACTGATATATCGATTTTTTAGAATATCATAAATATTGCAAAAAATAACTATTAATTAAAATATATGAATAGAAACCTTCTACATTTTTATCTGCGAAATTTATAAAAATAATACTCATTTTGTCCTCAGTTCAGTTAAAGGCTACATTGCTAAAATTTTACATTTTCATATTTGTCTTAATTTTTAGTTGTTTATAGCAATAGTAGTTTAAATTGTTTTGTTATTTTAAAAATCGAATTACATAAAATTAAACAGTTTTAAAATTTTCTGATACATCAATATCATATAAATTTATAAATATAAAAATATAGGCAGCTCATGTTTTGAATTTGTGTGTTGCAGCGTATTTAGTGACATGAATGTTTATAAGTTTTACATACAAATAAATATTATATGATTTTTGTTACTTCTGGAAAAATGTATTTAGATATTTGTTTATTTCTGATGGAAACGAATTGAAACTATTTATGAAATGTATAATTTTCAATCACTATGATTATTTTTTTTATTCATTGTATATTTTCATAAAAAAATAAATATAATTAAATAAAGCACATTTATTTATCCTTGTTTAAATATTTAGATTCTATAAAAGTGTACTATTTATATGTTAAGAGAATTTCGTAAATATAAATTATTAACGCATTTAATAAACCATTTGTTTGAACCATCGAATAAGTCATTGTTTTTAACTGATTGTGTTCCAAAACTATGATTTATTATATGCTAAGAAGTGTTTTTGGTTTTACATCTGTCATAGTTAGAACATAAATTTAATTTAGAAAGAATTCGATAGATACAGATACACGTGTATATATATATACATGTGTATATATATAATTTTCAAGACATTTAATATTGATAAATAAATTTATTCTAAAAAGACTTTAATGCAATGTCTGATTTATAATAACAGTAAAATATAATAGAGTAAAATAATTATTGAAGTGAAAATTAAAAATAATTTTTAATTTATTACATTGTCTACTTTTTAGAATTATAGTTATCTCATGACTGATTTTTATTAATGATAATTTTATATAGGGATAAATATAATAAACAATTGAAAATGAACTAAGTGGTAGTTATAAAAATAAATACCATTTTTAATCAATACTGAATGAAATTAAAGTTCATACTTATTTTGTTACTAAATTATTTACTGGTATATTTTTGTTACGTACACAAATATTACATAATATTCAGATCTACTCAACATATTTTTTTAATAAAATAAAATTTATCATAATTTTTATTTATAAAAATGAATTTATTTAATATTTAATTAATTAACATAAGTATTTGCATTACGTGTG
Source organism: Acanthacorydalis orientalis (assembly GCA_034766995.1). Classification (NCBI taxonomy): domain Eukaryota; kingdom Metazoa; phylum Arthropoda; class Insecta; order Megaloptera; family Corydalidae; genus Acanthacorydalis; species Acanthacorydalis orientalis. The sequence goes on along the minus strand of CM068313.1, from coordinate 32,305,310 downwards.
AACATTAATTTTCAAGCATCTTATTGATTTTATTTTTGCTAGTTTGTCAATAACTTTAAAATTTTATTTCGCGAATTCTTTTCTTTTATAATTAAACATACTTCAGAATCACTTGAGGTGATTCAACTTAAAACAAATACGGTACGACTATTTAGTTAATGAATACAATGACTTAACATTCAATAAACCATACAATTCATTAAAAAATGTGTATAAATTTGTTATGGATTGATGACTTTCCATGATTATTTAATTTTATATTTTTTTATTGTATGCATTATTTACATTAATCTACTATAAAAATTATAATACTTTAATTACAAGTTATTTTTTCATTTGAACTATGTCTAAATTATTATTCATGAAATTGATTTCTAGATATTACGTTAATTATTTAATATTTTTTTTTGTAAAATGAATTAATATAATACTAATTAAATTATAACTGTTCCCATTTCAAATACACATACACATAAAATATAATATATATATATATATATATATATATATATATATATATATATATATATTAAATAATAATATTTTCCTTATTTAAATAAAATGAGTCTTGCAAAAATGAAAAATATCTGAAATAAAGAATAAAAAATGGAATTTTAAACTATATTTATTATTTTTTTAAATGTTTGATTCAACGGTATTGATCAAACTTTTTATGAATTTTTATTTATTTAAGAAGAGTTTAAAAATAATTCATGAAAACTGTACAAATTATGTACATTCAATGGAAATTAAAATATTTTGAAATATATGTAAAATATATTTATACTTTATCTCTGAAATAATATCCCGTTTGATAAAAATTTAAATCATATTATTTTAAGAAAATTTTAAAGAGCTTTTAGTTTAAAATGATTAAGTATTTTTCTTTATTATAATTTAATATAATTTTTCAATTATTTACATTGTAAAGAATGATAAAAACGTCGTGTATTGTAATCAGAATAAAAGTATAAATTAATTTGTAGGTAAAAATTTAGACAGTACCTAGTTTCACTTCTAAACCATTCTTTGTTTTTTTTTTTTAACTAATTTGTAAACATGATTTTAGTATTTGTAAAAATAATCTCAATTGATTTTCATGATCGCTAATTTTTAATTTTAACTAGTGATTTATTATTAATATTAAAAATAATAAATATTTTGACTTACTATTATTAAACAAATTTAAAGATGTGTACGCTTTTATATTCATATACTGATAACATAAAACATAATTATTTATAAATAAAAAGGAAGTGTTATTTAATAACTACCTATATATATATATATATATATATATATATTGTAGGTATGTATGTACAGTATATTACGAAGTATATTTTACATATACGAGTACAACAGTATTATTACAAATAGCGTCGTTAAAATGTACAAAAAGATATCATGAAATAAGCTTGTTTATATTTATATAGAACCGTCTATACAGCGATTGTTAATTAATTATTCGCAATATAAAATAAATAACAAATCTTTGACGTTCATTATTTCCTGCTATACAATATGATACAATTCCTGCTACACTTGTTAAACGCTTTAAAGGGAATCTTCTATAGGTCATTCATTTCAATATTTACCGTACGTTTTATGAAAAAAATGTATTGTTTGCAACACAACTGGAAATTGATAAATACAACCTGACTATTTGCTACAACGTGGGAGGGAGAGACGCAAAATGCAATATGCGAGATGTTTTATGAAAGCAAGAGAAACATAGAATACAATATTCATCGATGCATGACTCTATTATAACGTATCCCCATCCATATCTCGATTCACCACAAGACTTTAAAGTTTACCTGTCAGTTTTACAACAATCACTGTACAACATATATATCGATCTCGTTCGTTCATTATAGTTCTTGCTTATACGCATCTTTGTTATAATTATCCATAATTTGAAATCGTCTAGCGTAAAAACAACAAGGAGGAAAGAACGAAGAAAAGCACACTTTTGAAACAAACAAATAGCGCGCGTCTTTCATATCTTTGTATATATACAATATATATATATATATATATATATATATATATATATATATATATATATATATATATATATATATATGTGGATAAATGTGTGCGTGTGTACGAGGACCACACTTTCATGCAGTAATTTCAACGTTCTCACTCTAAGACGTTATGTTCTCACTATGATATATGCTGCAAAAAAGAAACACTTCATAATAAGCATGTCGTGACTAGATCCGTGTTAGACTTTTACACTGTCTGACTTATTTCTATGCTTGTATTTAGTGTACATTTGACTGTGGTATTCATACGACTGTGTGTTTGTATGTAGCATGTGTAAAAATTTTTATTTAATTATTTTGAATTAGCGAAAGTCAATGCGTCAAAATACGTATTCGAATTCTTTGTTATTTTCTTATATCCAATACTTCAAGCATCATCGACTTAAGTATTATTTCTTCATTTCGGATGTAGTTGAGTAGTATGTACGAGACAATCGTTCTTACAATTAATTAGATAATTGACTGACAGTTGTGAAGTAACAATAGTAGGGAGTCGTTTGTGATTGTGTTGTATTTCTTTTTGTGTTTGTTACAGTTTTATGTTGTTATTTGTAAGATTTGTGTGAAGCGTCTTCAGTAGTGTTAAATGTTGTATTATTTTATTTTAAACATATGTGATGTTTTTATCTGAAGACAATTTTTGAATTGTGCGTTAATGTGAGGGTTGTGCGTGTGTTAATTTAATTTCGATAATGTCGCGATGTCATGGCACAAAGTACTTGTCGTACTGTCCGTCAAGTAAAACAAGACGAACGTTTACGACGTTCTCAACATACAGCATTGTCTTTGTTAGCTCCAGGTGAAAAATCGTATATTTTTCATTTTAAACTTATATGTCTGTATATAACAACTAATTTTCTTTTTGTTCATTTCTTCTATATAGAAAAAGAAATTTTATTTTTCCAATATTTTTTTAGTTTACTACGTTTAATTAAAAATTACCTATTATTTATAAATGAAATATTAAAAGTCTACAAGTGTTTAAGATAGAGGAATATATATATATATATATATATATATATATATATATATATATATATATACAATATTTATTTTCGTTTCTTAATATCATTTACAAGTGTTTTATTTCTTTTTATTTCTATAGTTCTATACTTCTATTAGTCGATTTAAACATCTTAATCGTCTGGATTGATACTTAGTAACTCAATTTGCAATCTATTTTTTAAACTGCGTAAATGAAGTCTTATTCGCTAATGAATGTTCAGATTTTCATCAATTTTTTGTTTTAATTCCATAATTAATAAAATTAATAATATGTTTTCTTAGAAAAATATTTGTTTACACTTGTACACTTTTATTAGATTTCTAATATAAAATAAGTTGAAATGAACTGCTGCTTATTAAAATACATTTTAAGTTTTTAATAGTGGACACAAAATAGACGTACAATACATCTTACTTTTTTAATGTAATACAAAAAGTGGACGATTGATATTTTTTTTCAGTAAGAACAAATAATTTAATATGCAATTGTTATGTTTTTTAATTTACAAGTGCGTTTAACTTTAAATGAGAATAATGAATAAGCATGAGAGAAAAGGAAAGAGTATTTTAATGGGAGGAGGGATATTCTCATACATAAATTAAAATTTATATTTCTAATTAAAGTGGATATTTAATTCTAAGTCTGTATTAATAAACGTTTTATTTAAATAATATGTAGGAAGTAAAAGTTAATAGAAAATAATATTTGCAAATGTTCACGGTTAGCTCTTAAAAATTCGATGTTTATTTTCCAAAAATTCTTAAATTAATAAACGTGTGTTGATGCAAGATTGTTTTCAACACTTGAATCTTCAAGAGGGTACTAAATTGTTATTTTTATTTGTTAATTTACTGTTTATTGTTAAACAAACTTAATATAAGTACTATAATATAGTTAAGTATGTGTTCATTTTAAACAAATAAGGAAAAATATTTTATGTTGAGGCATTTAAAACAAAAAAAATCATTAATTTTTATTAATGTAGCCAAATCTAAATTTACTATTTATTTAATTTTTTAAACAACAGTGTTAATTTGCCTTAAGTTTCATAAATTATATTTTGTGATTAATGACAGAGGCGAAATTATAGATATATGTACCGTGTACAGAAATACAGCACCAAAAGAACAAGAGAATTCAAATTCTAAGAAATAAAAATTACATACGAGTATATATATATATATATATATATATATATATATATATATATATATATATAATTATTTATAAAAAATTAACGATTTAAAGTTTCAATATCAGCCCTACAAATTCATACTGAAGTTTGGCTATAAATATAAAACTAATAATTAATTTATATATATATATATATATATATAAATATATATATATATTAGTTGATTAAAAGTAAACACAAATGTTTGATATAAACTTAAAATATATTCAACAGAATAAATTTTACATGCTTATTCTATTTGTCATTTAAACATTTATAATATATAGTTAAAAACAATTAAATTGTGAATGTTTATAATTATTTTCGAATATAATACTTTAAAAAAAAATATTATTTCCAATCAATATTTTCATGTGACATTTATTTGTGAATCATTTCATAATAATATTAAGATATATATATATATATAAACTAGTATATAATAACAATTCTAGAAGAATATGAAAATAAATCGTGTTGAATTATAAAGTCACTTTGATCGATTACCTACACAGATGAAATATATTAACCGGAAGTTAATATCTTGCTGAATTATTTTTTATTGGACGATTATTAATCAGGGCTTCCAGTTGAAAGATTTTTATGAGTGTAAATTACTTGATATTGATTAACTGAATTTTAAATTAGTATTAATTAATTACAATTAACACAGATCTTTTCAATAATATATAAAAAAGACCAAAAACGAACAAATGTTAAGAAACACTATAAAGATTATTCCTACTTCCAAACGAATAATACTAATAAATAATTGTAATGAAATTTATGACTATTTTTAACTGTCCTGTAAGATTATTTATACTGAAACTGTATGTGTCGTGTCAAGATATATTAAATTTGACATTTTCAAATATCAGCTTCATTCGTTTTGATTGTTTTATACTAGGAAATTCAAGTCATGTTCAAACTGTGCAAAAGTATTATTTTACAAACGATCGTGACACACTAATTTATAGTCTATGACCAATATATCATAATATTTTTGAATAGATTTATATGTATTTTTTGCTTTAATTATAAAAAAAACAATCATACATTTGAGAAACTATTAATTAATTCTCATTTTTATACATTTAAAGTGCACCATTGAAATATTCTCACGAACCATATGTACTTTTCAAATATCTTCATTTGAATTTTATTTATTTAAGTTGATATTGTTATTATTTTTGGTTTTACGGCAGTTCGACAGCCAAGGTTAATAGCGCCCGATTTATTTAAAAATTATATATATATATATATAAATATACATGTATGTATTCTTATATAAATATATGTTTATAAACGCAAACATTGCTAGAGGAGTCTAAAAGATTAATAAAATTAATCTTTTTTAAAAAAATTAACAGTAACTTGTATATACATATATACACACATATATCTCTTCCTCTCCCTCTTCTCTTTATATATATTTATATGTATATATATATATATATATATATATATATATATATATAATTTCAAAAGGATATAGAGATATGTATGACTTCAATTTCTTTATAATTAATGTTCTTTTACAAAAAACTTTATAATTTTTATATACATACCTTTTTAGACATAAAATGTATGGCTGAAATAATAATTTGTGAAAGCGCAATCAAATATCAAAAAATATTATCTTAATACATTCATGAATATTTAACAAGTCAAAATATTTTAAACATGTCAGTAAAATATTAATAGAACATTTTAATTATATTATATTTCATATTTAAAAAAAAATAAATTAATAGGTACAGTGTATACAAGTACTTAATGAATAATACAAAATAGCAAAAATATGTCTACTTAAATAATTAAAATGATTAATTTTCATACTTAATATATATTCTAAATATTATTTTAGTCTCAAATTTAAGTTCTTTGAAAGTCTCAAACTTGAATTTATTAGAAAATTTGCCAATACTGTTAATAATTAACGTGTCCTGTACGAAAATGCCGAAAAGAACTCAATTAATTCTTTAGAAATTCAATTACAAGTCATTGTATGTAAAATAGATTTAAAAATCTGAAAACATGACAGTAATATTAGGTCTCTGAAATATCGGTATGAATATTTAAGCAATGAGTAAGCTATTGTCATATTAGTAGAATATTTACTACAATTATTCCAGTTGCGTGAATAATTATAAAACTAGTAGAAGAAGACAGTTGCCAAAGATATATTGATGTTTATTGACGTTACAATATATCAGGTATTATTATTATAAATAATAATTGTATATATTGACTTTTAAAATTTATGATAAATATAAATGAAAAAAAAAAACTAGAATTAAATTAAATGTAAAAACATACGTTAATGTTCTAATTATCAACATTAAAAACAGTATTGTTTTTCATAATTCTATTCATTGGCTAAATTGATTAATATGAATATTCAATTTACGAAGAGTGAAAAAAAATACAGTTAGAAATAAATAGAACTAAAATTAATCTTTTTCCTTCATCTTATTCTAAGCAAAGTTAGTTTTTAGTATGCATAAAGTGAATGCAATTTTCAAAGTTAGTTTTTATGATCATTCGATTTAGTGCTTTATCATGTTTTCTTACTAGTTTATGTTACGTTGAAACTAACTTAAATACTTGATTATTTGTTAGTGTGTTTAATTTATTATTTTAAGTATTCAGAACCAAATAATCAATATTACCAAGTTTGTTTTATATTGATTTTATTGTCGAGGAAAATTTTTCATACAAACTACATCAATTTTATCAAATAGCTTCAATATACTTGTATTGTGTATATATATATATATATACGTTTAATCCAAGAAAATGCAGGAAAATATTTTTTTCAGAGCTGGTTTTTACTATTATTGTTTTATTATATATATTACAATTCGTACGATGAACTACAAATTAAAAACCATATTAAAGAAAAGACTAAAATACGATTTTTAACCTGCTATGAGATACCGTATTACAATACCACACGTTTGAATACAAATATAAGAATAAAGTATCAAAAGGAGAAATAAAAAAATCTTCACGATGTGAATAGGATAATTATTTAAAAGACAATGAATATACCTTGTGAGATATAATGGGCGAATCTTCTTTTTTTACTCGCAACTCACGACATAAAACTTAGAACTTAGTGTCAGATAAAGGATATATTAGTTGATGCAGGATGAATGTTTATTACATTCAGAAAGTATTTTTAAGTTTGTAATATAAAACGAATTAAAATAAAATTTTATCGCTTTGATTTATGCCAACAAGGAATACGGATTTTTTACATTTACGAAAATCTTTACAAGGATGAAGACTCTCTTTAGTAAGAGTAATATATATATATATATATATATATATATATATATATATATATATATATACATACATATATACATATATACATATCGTTATTTTAGCATTATTTAGCATAAAATAAAATAAGATTTGTGTTTTGTTTCAAGATGTCGGGAAGGAGTACTTTTTCTTCCCTGACACCAAACACCTTATGGAATATGTGGGTTCAGTCCAATGAGATTCCTTTTCTTTGAGTGCATGTACAACTACGAAGTTCGACGGGAATACGGGATGAATAACAACGTTATATTAATTGTTGAAAACTTTTATTTTACACACACTGAACTGACTGTGTATTCACATACTATACATGATGACCGTACTTCGATGAAATTCGCTTATACACTGATTGTTGGATACTTCCCATTTGACACACACCGAACCAGCGTGCATTCACACAAGACATATGTCGGTCGCACACTAATGAAATCCGACTATATACTGATTGATGGATATCTTAAAATACTTTAAGTCAATGTCTTTAACAATTTGTGATTTTAATATTGTCTTAAATAAGATGTTTGATATCTCAGTCGAACTTGTTTCTCATCGCGTGTAAATATTTTTTTTAAATTAAACCTTTCATCGGCCTCCACACACACATACACACACACGCACACACATATATATATATACATATATAAACATACAATATTATATATATATATATATATATATATATATTAAGTTATAGAAAAGTATAGATAATTTAATATTTATTATGATATAAACATAATTTTTCACTAGCTAATTCAAATCCTTAACGCTAGCAAAAATTGCAAATATTCTTTGTAATTAACCAGTTAAATGAATTCGTTTTTATTTGATTAACACTTTTCATTAGATAACTGTTTGGTCATAAAAAAAGTATAAAATATTACTCTACTTTTAAAACAAACTGAATTCTATAGACTATAATTTATTGTTAATGTTGATTACTTCCTTTTAATCAAATTTGAAATAATTGCTCTGCCAAAATACATTTCACATTTATATTTCCCATGAATATGTTATAGATACCTATAAAGACAAGTTTTTACATCCTCAACATCACACTCTTTAGGAGAAGACTTATAAAACAAATATTCTTGAAACTGTTCTTTGAAACTCAAAATATAAATACCTGATGAAAAAAAGATATTACTAAAAAAAGGTTTTTCGTAAAAGATACTAATTTATAACATTTTTATATACTACTACTTATATTAAAATATTCATATTTTTAATTTAATATTTACAAACTTTATAACGATTAATACCAAAATTAACTTAAGTTTAATTATTGCATTATGTGGTTACAATTAAATGAATATTAAATCAGTTTTAACTACCAGTGACATTTTGTAAGTAATTTTTAATTTAAGTAATAACGTTTGGTTTAGAACTGTATATGTTATTAACAAAGTTGTTGTTGCAAAAAAGGTGATTAGTAAATATTAATTATAAGAGTAATTAATATAATATATTTTACTAATTATGTATATATATACATATACATACATACAATATACATATTTATATGCAAGTATACATATCTGTATAAGAAAAATGTTAACACTCATGACTATTTACTTATATTTTTAATAATATTTTTTTAAATTTGAAATTTCTTTCTCTCTCTCTCTATATATATACATATATATATATATATATATATATATAAAGTTTAAAGGTATCTTTTTAATAATATATAATATTGATGATGAAATGTAATATTTATATTTAATAAATATAATTAATACGTTTTATTTAAATTTATTCTGTGATAAATATGCTAAAACGTACACAATCATATGCTCATATATATATATATATATATATATATGCGCCAGGTAATTTTATTTGTATAAAAATGATATGTACATTTTTGTATATAAACATTATAAAATAATATTTAATATCATATTTCAATAAATCAATGGATGTTTTTTATAGGCAGTAAAATTTTATTATAAACATAATTTTGTTAAAATTATGAATAGTAATAAAATACAGTATTATAAGCAAAAAACCGCCAGATGTTACAATCTTCCAATTCAATTAAATGTAGTAGGTATGTACTTTCAATGGACTGCTATATAAATATTTTTTACTTCAACTTATGAGTCAATTAAATAAATAGTGGAATAGAAAATGACATTGGCCACCTGAACAACATATTTGTGGTTTCGTGAAACGGACATTGCGAAAATATTGTTTCATATTATGAAATCATCTTTATCACATGAATTGATTTATGGATTCTTTATTTTTTACTTTAAAAAATACTTTCAATTATTTTTAAATGCGAGATGTAGTAAAAGTAATTATTGACTTTAGTATAATTATAGCTTTTGAATCTGACAAATAATGTTATGAAAACTGTGATTGAACGATTCAGTCTTGGATTTTTATGGAATGAGTGAAAAAATATGCTTAACAGATAGTCGTCTCAGTTACATTTACAATCAATTCACCTTTTGCATAACTGTAAGAAAACATTCGTTCAAACAGTGAAAAACAAAATTTGTTGAGGTGGTGTTCTATTAAATTTTATTTCAACAATTTTATTCTAGTCAATGTTTGAGAGCTCATGGTTACACTTTTCGTTACGAATCTTGTCAGGATACATTATAATTTTTTTAAATATTGTAATTATGTTTAAAAAAACTTAATTAACGTTTCTTGTATATGCGTATAGACAACTGATCTTTCGTTTTCAATTTGTAATTACATTGTTTATGAGCATTGAAATGATATGAAATTCTCTAAATTATAGTATATATTGATAAGAAGAAAAAAATAAAAAACGTAACACTTCTTTCAAACATGATAATTATTTTTACTGCTTATATATATATATATATATATATATATATATAATTATCACGAATATAAGACTATAACATTTTTTGAATAAGGATCACGTTTTTCAGCTAGAATTATGTTGTTAAAACAATGTTATATTAAAATTGTAATTTATAACTATTTAGTTTATTTAATTTAATTAAATTAAAATTATATATACATTTTCAGATCAATACAAAATTATTTGTATTTATAATATAAAGTTGTAGTATAATTTGTGAACCAAAATAATCTTGTTTGGATTTAATTTTTTTTTATTCACAGTTGGTAATACCATCATTATGTTGGTAGGACGTTTTAAACTGTGATATAGTATATATATATATAATCACATTATACTATACTTTAGGTTGATGCGGCCATGTTTAGTGTAAATTTCTATTTTTTCTACTTAAATGTACTTCTATTTAGTACGTAACAATGCTATCAAAGAAAAAGTAGTTTAATATTAGTTTCACACCCATTATTCTGTTTTCATTTTAAGCATACTACTTTTTTTTTAAAAAAAAAAACTAAATATAATTCTTGTGTCAGTTACATGATATGCAAATATATACTATAAATGAGATTTTATGACGATAACCTATATGTAGAGTATTAATTAAGATTGAGAATGTAAATGTATGAATAAGAAAGTATATTCACTTACTTTTTAATGGAAAATATCTCTTTAACATAATAGTGTGAATATGTTGTATATCTTGATTTTCACGACCTTTTTTATAGATCAAAATGGTGAATTTCATAAAGTGATCTTAAAACATTTTATTATGTTTTTATGAAATAATCCGGGTATTTTAAGAAGTTTTATCATAATAAATATATTTCTTATACACATGTTCACTTATGAGCATATATATATATATATATATATATATATATATATATATATATATATATGTAGGCTGATTCAACTCAGGCTTCCACACGAAAGTATTATAAAAAACGCAGAAATTAAAAAAAAAACTTGTTATCCCCCATTCAGTATTTTAGTTCAATGGTATTTTAGTATTGAATTGAATTAAAATACTAAATAAAAAATAACATGAGTTTTTTAACCCCTGCCTCCACTTTTAATATATTCATCTGGAAGCCAAACCTTATATATATATATATACATAAATTATTTTATATAATTTCGCTAAAATATTACATTTTCTGAACTCCAATACTTAATCCCTATTTATAGTAATAATTCATTAAATTCGGTTTACATGTTTTGAAACATGGAATATCAAAGTTATCATGAAAATAATAACCAATAAAATAAAGAGAAATAGTAGAGACGATGAAAATGATCATTAACCAACATTGAAGATTTTGTTAAGAAAAATTTCTGGTATACACAGTAGTTTTATTCTGAAAAAATATACATTAAATTGCTTATCAATTATCAAAACATAATTAACAGAAATTTTGATTACATTGTCAGTCTCAAATAAAAAAATAGTGTTAAATTTATCAGCGAACAGCTTGTGGTGATCACTAATAAATATATAAATTTCTACTAAGGTTATTTATAATATCTAATTACAATATACATTTAGTATTGATATTTTAAATATCAGAACATGTACATTTTTAGACTGTAAAACAACTTATGTACAGTCTAAAAATTGGTCTTCATTCATATCTGTCTTTATAAACTTTCTTAAAAATATTCGATAAATCATTCGTAACTGAAAATTGAGTATTAAATGTAATTCTTTGTAGCCTTAAATAGTCAGGAGATGATTGTATTGTATTAGCAATAAATTTTGAAACAATTTCATAAAAATGAAACTCATTATTTTATACACTTTCATATAAAACTTGCATGCGTCTGCATACAAGAAATTTTAATAAACTTCACTTAATAATAGCGATTTTCTGTTTTAAAATAACAAATTAATATATAAAGTTATTAAAATTTCATGTTCAAGTATTTAATAAACTAAAACCAAAATATTTATTGTATGTATTGAAAATATTGATATATCTAAAAGTATCTTAAGTTGTATTTATAAAGGTGAATGTCCAAAAAGTTTTTTTTAATAAAGTATACTAGATTTATAAAAAAATATTGAATTCAAATATTCTATTAACTTGTTCTTAAATGTTAGTCGAATATGAATAAATCTTATATCATTCATATCAAGTTATTATAAAGTTACAGTTAATTTATTATTCTTGAACTATTTAAAAAGATGAACTGAATTCACTCAAGGTCCGTTATATATACATTCATCACGGGTTTAAATTCATAATGTCATTTTCAAGTTTTATAATGTTTTATTCCTATGCTATATTAAAAATTACACACACATATACACACACATCTATATATATATATATATATATATATATATATATATATATATTCATTTTTAAGCATTACATTTGTGAAATATGAACTGTATATTTATGAGAAAAATACTAAATCAAACTTTTAATAATTACAGATACAAACTTATATATATACATATGAAGATAGAGACAGAGAATGCAGCAAGAAGTTTATATGTGTAATTAAAATAATTCAAGATATTTTAACGAATAATTTTAATATGAACAAAAAATCTTATACTTGAAAGATTCACATATTCTTTAAATTAAAGAAATAGGATATTATCTTAAAATATAACATGCGATTGTATATTATATTTCCACTTCATTTGTAATTAGATTCAAGTGCCATGTTCCTTAAATATCACCTTTCGTGACTAATTACTTGTTTGAAAGAGAATTACAGAAATAAAATGACATTCATTTAAAAAGCCAAAAAATATATTTTAACAATTGTTAAAGTATCAATGAACAGATTATCAATAGTGTAAATGAAAGACTTAGAGATAAATAGAGAAATTTACGTACAAAACAAGATGGATATCATTCTTCACTGCTAGAGAAAATATGCACATAATTACTATCACAGATGAATATATATATATATATATATATATATATATATATACTGTGTATATAGTTGACAAAGAAAATTAATATAAAACAATATATTTAGTTATTATAAAACTTTTTTTAATTAAAAAAACCAATAAACAAAGAAACCATGGTTTAAAATTGCAAGATAAACTTCGTTTTTCAAACAAATAATTTAAACTTATTTTTATAACTAATGAAAACCAATTTATTTGTTTGTTAATAGTTTTAAACTACTATCCAATAAAATTTCAAGTGGTAAAATACTGAAACTTATTGCAAGAAGCAAATATGAATTATCATATTGCAAAATAATTTAGTCTATTTATAAATGCAGCTTTACAGCGATTTGAAATATTTTGTAATATTTTAAGAAAAAATAATGTAGCATTATCTATTTTCCATAATTAAGATTAATATTTCAGATAATTTGTAATAAAAGTAATATTTAGAATTTAATTCATAAGAAAACATTTCTTTTGTATGTTTGAATTGGATATGAATATTAGTTGTATTAATTTAAAAAAGTAAACACTTTAAAATAATTTGGATTACTCTTTAAAAAAAACATTTATATCATTATATATTTTTATGCATAGCATATTTGATAAAGAAAATATTAAAATACTGTCATATTAAAATCTCAGTTTCTACTACTCAATAATTTAAAGAATATCTATCTAAGATTTTTCAACCTGCATAATATTTAAATGAACAAACTGAATAATATTTAGTATGCATTGCATATAGATAGAAACACAAGCATATTATATTTAGAAACGAAATGTCTGCATCATTAAATCTGTAAAAATGTAAATAACAAAAAATTCCAAAAAGTATACAAGAGAATTTGATTATAGAACAATTGTAGTTTTTCTCTTATAAAACAGTGAGTTAAAACAAATTAATGGTATAGATATTAAAAACTAATAAAAATTATAGATAACTTTAATTATATTAAATATTGTGAAATGTTCATATTGTTTCAATATTTTTTTATTAAAGAATACATTTTCTGTATTTTTTCTTTGATCCACAATTGTTTGTAGTACTGAATGTACGTTTATTATATTCATTTCTTTATTATTAGTTATCATATAAATAAACGAAAATAACTGAGTATGACACCCATATATTCAAAATCTAAATACCTCGGTGGTTGCATTTCTTCATATATATTTGTAATAATTTGAAGATATACACCTTGGGTTTTATTAATTACAAAACGGTTCATTTTTAGATTTCCGATTACTTAATTTTACTCTTATACTTTAATTCGTTCCAAAGACATGACGACTTTTAGAATTCATTTCTATTTCTTTTTAATCATTCTACATCTGTTATAATGCGCTATTGTATCTATTATAATGCGCCCAAGTTATGAAATTGTTGTTTTAAAATATTCTTAGAGTTAATTTAATTTACAATATTTATTTAAAACATTAATAATTTGAAAACTTAATAAATTATATATATAATAAAATAAGTCATTCGTAAATAAATTGTGAGCAAAATTTATTAAGAAGATGTAGAAATTAATTTAAAAATGGAGATAATAAAATTTCTAACAAAAATGTATTCACTAATATTATTATTTGAAAAAATATTTTTGACTTTTATAAATCCAATTACTTTAAATAAAATAACACTAGCTACCTAGCATAATATATAACTTATTTAACCATTATTTGTATTATAAATAATTATACTGTACTTATTTGTTAATTTCTGGTATCAATGTATCACTACGTCATATACATTTATTTCAAAAATTACTAGAATTAAATTTTATAAAAGAAATGTATATTAATAATATACTTGTTTCAGTTTCTTTAACATAACGTAATAATTTATACTTGAACGTAATCGTGTGAAAATAAAAGTTGTGAAATCCATTTTAAGGATTTAACTAGCTGAACCATCTGATTGAAAGTTGCACATTTTGATGGCCTAATTTTTGTAACGTGTGTAACTTAATCGTTTTTAAATCACTCGTCTAAGTGTATAAACGTGTGGTACAATCGGAATATATAATTATAGTGTATATTTTTATTCGCTGTACATTAATCTCTTTGATCTGTTAGTAGACCAGATTTCTAATTATACATAATTATCATTTTACTCACATAATACACTAACTGTTACATAAATAATACATGTTCGAATTAATTTTTGTTTATTTTCCTATTAAGACGATTAAAAATATATACAGTTTCCACACATTACCGTTAAAAACCGTACTTTTAATATTTGATACTAAAAATAAATCCAAATACATAAAAAAAAAATTATTTTTAATTCGATTTAAAATTGATAAACAGTAAATTGAATGTTGTTTATTGTGTAGTACAATTAACATTATATTATAAACCAGTAGTCAACATTGTATCGAAGAATTTATATATATATATATATATATATATATATATATATATATATGCATGTATGTAAAAACGTTTATACATTCAACTGTTTGTAGTATATTATCTTGTTTCTTGTTCTGAAGTTGTGATTATTTTCATTTATATTTTTGCTTGTTCACTGTGCGGTTTTCAAAAGCAGTGAAAGCAGGTGTTTAATGTATGACTTCAAACTGGCACTTTTTACAAAGGTTTAGAATCACACCTCACCTCACTTTTGTTTTTAGTTTGTCTTTCGTACATTATATAACACGTGTTTATGTACACATAAAAAAAAATAAATAAAAAAGTGTCGCGTAAAATATGAAGGTTGTTTAACAAATAGTCACAGTCTAAGTGCATACTTAACCTTTATACTTAATTAGAGATGATGTTATCTACGTCAAAATGTCGTACTACGTTTAAAAATATAATCTGATTTGTGATTGTTTGTTATTTGGATGATTACACACATTCGATTTATTTAAATTTTAACATATATATATATATATATATATATATATATATATATATATATATATATTCAACTAAAATTACAAGTATTGAAAAATAGAGTATTGAAATTTAACGAATTATATAAAGTAATTATTTTATCATTATATTGCAGCCCTGAAAGAATAATGACGTAAATGCAAAAACTTAATGTTGTGGGAATTTGCGTTTAAATTTTTTTCAAATTTGATGTGAATGAAAATGATTTGAAGGAAACACAAATAACGGATATTTTAAGTCTAAATGACAACTCATAGTTGTAATCGTTTGATTTTGTACCTTATTCGTCAGATATCCTACAATAATGCCTTCCAATCCTTTCATAAGTTAGATACTTCTCAATTACGTGATTGTTACTTGACATTTTTTCATTCTTGCTCTCTGTCGTTAACCAAGCGTATTCAAATTAAGTCATTGTTTCAGCGGAACAAGTTATTATTTTTAAAATTTGTGATGCATTTTTCATTTCATTTTCAAAGTTTATACACTTACGTCATTGTTTTTTCAGAAGTGCGATATATTAGATCGAAATAAATAAATTATAAAAATAATGCCAATCATTTATATGTATATAAATAATTCTTTTTTGTTATAGGTAAACAAAAAAAATGCCAATTAGCAAATCAGAAATGAAAATTAGTTAAGAACAAAATGTTTATTTTCATAATTTATATAGTAGTTTGCTTTTCTGTTATACAAAATTTAATGCTTTTTCTATTAATACGCCATTTTTATGGAATGCTAATATGTTTTCTTTAAATTAATATATTGCTTTCTGAATTATTAATATTTTCTACGATTTCTCAAAAAAAATTTTGTTCGTCTGTCTTTTTCATAATTGTATTTCAAAAATGATCAGTTATTAATAATATCTATCTAATTCTTGAATTATTTTCTTACTGAATAAAATTGGGAAAATACAATTTTATCTTTCAAATTGTTAATTCATAATTATTTCGTTATTCGCTACATTACAAAAGATAAGAGATATATCAAAAGCGCATATATATATATATATATATATATATATATATATATATATGTATATATTTATGTATGCATGCATGTATATCTGTGTATTTTTTTATAATCAAATTAACATTAAAAAAATATATTTTATTTACTTACGTACACAATTAAAAACCAAAATATAATCATTTCCTTAAATATTTAATTTAATTTCAACGTTTACCTTATAATTAAAATATTTATCAGTGAATTTTATATTCTTTCTGTATGTTCTATATTTGAAATTAAGTGAAAGCTTTTTCACCAGACAGTTTATATACACATATAACATTTTTATGCATTGTTGTGTGTTATATTATATAAAATATAATTAGTTATTTTGAAAGTTTTTTAATAGTATTATTTGTGTAATACTACATAATAACTAATAACAAAATTAACTTTTCCTTCGTACAGAAATTCGTATAACATCGTTGATAAATTTTGAAACTAAATGTTATTACTAATATGGATATGTAACTTTATTAATAATGAAAGAATTTTAATAATAATGAATTTTTAAACGAAATCAATTTAAATATCTTTAAAATAAAGTTATTACTAGACAATGTATGTTTTCGATTGATAATAACCGTACTTATATTACAGTTATTCAACCGATTCGTCCTAATAATAATACGTCCCATTTTATTTAATTCTACTTCATTTTTATTGATAATTTAAATTATATATATATATATATATATATATATTTATATATATTTATATATATTTATATATATATATATATATTTGCATATATGTATATGTGATAAAATACCTGAACATTCATTTACTTTTCAAAACTTTTGCCGAAAACTGAATATAATAAGTTAGTATGTAAGGTGTTTATGAGTAAGACTACGTTTTCGAAACTTATGAATTGTTTGTCATTTGTATTATATGTTGCTCTTCAAGATTTTATTTACATCCTATACGTGAATAGACTACCGAACATATAAAATACATTTTATACAGATTGTGCAGCTTTTATTGGCACTTGTTCAAAGTCACGTTTCCATTTCATTATAAAATTATAGCCAGTAAATATGTCTTTAATATTACAATAGTGGTTTTATTAAGCACACATCATTTTAGATAATATATTCTAGAATATATGAGTATTATTTACAATTTTATACACTTAAAAATCTAACAGACATAATGTCTTAATTAAAAATCAATGAATAGTAAATATAATATATATATATATATATATATATATATATATATATATATATATATATCTTTTATTTCGAATATTAATCTATATATTATCTAATTTTTTCACGGAACTTTAGCACTTTAAGGTATTTTAATTATATTAACCAAAACTAGGGAGTTTAAGGAAGCTGTCATTTACAGGGGAAAGAAATAATAAATATAATATATTAATGAAATAGATGTCAACACGAAAAGAGAATATCTATAAGTTTGATGATTTATCGAATAAAAATTTGTATTGCTTCAAGAAAAAAATATCATTATATATATATATATATATTATTTTATTTTGTTCATAAAATAGAAATATTTTTGTAGTTCCAAATTAAAATTTCTCAAGACTATGTGAGAAATAACTACCTTTTGTTCGTGTATTAGCTTTTACAAAGTAAATAGAGAAATCGTGATTTAGTAGTTAGCACGTCGCACTGATAATCAATAGATCGTGAGCTACAATTCTGTCTTCTTATTATGCCATTTCCTGTAAGTATTTTTTATAAAATAAAGTGTTAAAAATTCTAAAATATCAATTAATAAATTTTAAATCATTATTCAGTAATTGATCATAAAATAGTGATATAAAATTAATATTAAATTTCGAATCTTAGAATAATATAAATTATAAGTACATGAAATATTACATATTTCATGTATTAAAAAATACATCATTATTGTATCATCATTTTTAATAACCATTATCCCTTGCCATTTTCTTTTACTTCGTTTCTGTTATTTATTTTTATAATTATGCGATCATTCTGGATGGTATGAAATCATCTTTAAGCTTATTCCAGTATTAATGAAAAAAGTATCCACATATTGTACTAAATTTGAAATTACTTGGTGATAAAATAGGTCGTAATAAAAAAGAAAAGAGATTATTCACAAGTAAGATAAGGAAAAAATCTACCTAACAGTTTGTACAGGCAGGTAGTGTAAAAAGATAGTTGTGAAATGAGAACACGTTTTTCGTAGAAAAATAAATATATTATTATCTTTAAACATTTGTTGACTGTTTCATAATTTTAACAGTATTATGCTAGGGTTTTTGTGAGATTCTTTAACAATTTACCTGAATTTGTTTATTCTACTAAGAATATAAATTAATTTATATTTTCAGTTCATTAGGTAGTTAAATATTTGGCTATATGTCAAAATACTGGATAAAAAATGGTTAATTTGTACATTATATATATATATATATATATATATATATATATATATATATATATATATGTACCCTTGTTATCAATATTAACAATTTTATAAAGTTTTAATTTTTTTATTTCTTCTAATTGTTTCACATAAGTGCAATCACGCATGCTGATCACATATTCTTGCTAGGTCAACAATAAAATTCCTTTCATTCCACTTTCAAGATCGTGTATTAAAAATTAAATCAAAAAAAACACGTCTAAAAAGTGACATGATACCTACCTGCCAGTACACTATTGTATGATAAAGTTGCACGAAAGTATAATTTAATAGCCTGTTTCTTTTTTCAATCTATTCATGGTCATAGGTTTGTTGCATATATACATAATTATCAATATATTCTCTATCATTAACAATCATATATGTGACTGCTACCGCTACACGAATAGAAAAGAGTGATTTTCTTCGTTTATAATTCTTTATTGTGTAGTAATTTTTTATTGCGTCTACTGTGTTCTTCCTACATAATAAAAATACGACAAATTTTTACCGTTAGTATTATATTTATCTATGTCCTAACCATATTTTAGTACATACATGTTAAATGGTAGCTGAATTTAAAGTTGTTTTTTGAGTTCCGATTTTTTTAACTTAATTTATTTAATTATGATTATTCAGAGCTTCATAACGCTCTGGCACTCAATATGTGTATATATATATATATATATATATATATATATATATATATATTTGTATATATATATAGGTTGTTTCTAAAATAAATACAAAAAGTAGAAGACAATTCTTAATATACAAATCTATAATATGTAGTAAACAAAAAGCACAAAATTTTATTTTTTCACATGTTATCATAAGTAATATGTTATTAATATTTTAAAAAATGTGCTTTATAATTAAAAATGTCAATCTAAAACGTGAATTTATTTTTTTAATAAAAGATTAGTGTCCAAAACTTATACCTGTTATACATTTATTTACACCTTTCTTAGGTACAATATTTATCAACAATTATTACTATTGTTTTTAATTAAATTTTAAATAAAAAGGATACTCCAAACTTTGAATAATATTAAACATTTCTCTATTTTTCAAAAAACGAACTCTACTATTATTAGGGATTTCGTTATTTGCAAATGTTGTTAATATTATCATTACAAAATTAATAAATATCGTGCACGACTAAGCACACTTTTTATTTTATTATGTTAGAAAACTATTTTCAAATTTGATTAAATTTCTTGCAATTGCAAGTTATATTTGTATAATTTATTGTTATAATTTAGTTTAATGAAGAAATAACCCATACAAAATCCTTTTTATTATTTATCATTATAGGTTGTAAATAGGGTTCAAATTCGAATATGAATGAATGAGTTTAACATGGTTCTGAATATGAATGAGTTTAACATATAATATATATCTGTATGTGTGTGTATATATATATATATATATATATATATATATATATATATATATATAATTAGTAATATATATATATACATATATATAATTAGTAATAATAGCACAGGAATACATAATATAAATACAATGTCCTAACAAGCAAAAAAAATGATAATTTTTTAAAATAAACAATATTGACAGTAGACGGGAAATAATTTCGAATTAAAAGCAGTGCTACTTAAGTTCACTCTAATGTAAATAATGTAAACCTATCTTTAATATTAAAATAATGAATACAAGTTTCGTGTTCATCAACCGTATACTTATGTATATCAAGCCGATATGTAGTATATAATTAAAAAAATTCAAACATTGTGTTAACACCAGCACAAAATACGTGAATTGTTTTTCTCTGTTAACACGAACCATTTTGAGACTTTGTATAATGTTAGTAGGTAGTTATGCGAACGTTGGTTTATATATATATATATATATATATATATATATATATATATATATATATATGTATAATTTACATTTTATATTATAAAACTACATTTATTACTTTATAAACAATCAATAAATTTAGTCTTGTTTGTTAAACGTAACTTTATACTAGTATAAAAAAATTGATAACATGTATATATATATATATATATATATATATATATATATATATATATATATATATATATATATCAATTAGTGTAAATAAGTATGAATAGTTAATTTATCCTGAATTGATATAGATGTCAATATTGACGTCGATGTAAATATTTTACCTAGAAGAAGTTAATTTCAGTTTACTGTAAAATATTTTTACAGAAAGTAGAGCAACGTTCACTTATGCTTGAAGCTAGAACTGATTACATATTTATGCATAAATAAATTATCTTAGCGAAATTGATTTTATTTTTTAATATTGAATATTAAATGCATATCATTATGTAATTAATTTTATTTTGCATACTTTAAGCTACTTGTTTTATTAGTAAAAAAAACTATTTACTTTATATTGCATATGTGGTACTATATAAATTATTTTTTTAATGTCTTTTACGCGAATGTATGTGTAAATATGTAAATATTTTGAATAAGTGACTTAAATGTAAGTATTTTTTCTATTATACTTTTTTTATTAACTTATAAATTTCTTTTCAGCTGAGGTGGAGGGTTATGGGCCCTACAAGCCTGTACCACCGCCAAAGCCGCTGTCAACGTCGACACCGACGTCCAGCTTTACACCCCCACCGTACAGAATGCCGCCGTATCCATTATATACAGAACCCACAGTTCCGGGTTCATGCGCCGCTCCACCATCTGAAGAATGTACGACTCCCATTACAGGACCTTTACATACGCATTCAAATAAATTTCCAGTAAGTTTTTAATAAATCGTTAAAAATAAATATATTATTAGGTTGGCAGAAAAATAATTGCGGTTTATGACCTTTAAATTTACATACATTTTTTAATTTAAGTGGTTAAAAGTGGTTCAGAACTGTTGGATGTCTAACGCTTGATTTTTGTGCAAGCTCTCAAATTGTTGTGCGTGTTTCTGATTTAACTAACGCCTTCAGTTGGTCGTTATGAACTGAAGAAGGAATCCCACGACCTTCTTCATCTTTAAAGCTCTCGTCTCTAGCACGAAATTTTTGGATCAACCATTGCACCGTACGTTCCTTAACAGCACCCACATCAAAAATATCGTTTAGTTTATGATACTTGATTACCTGTTTTGAACTCACACAAAAATTGCTCTTATTTGCTTATTTTCCATCTTTAATTCAATAGCTCAATTTGACGCAAAATGAATAATAAAACCATAGTTGATGTTCCAAAATACAGATCGAAAAATGGACTTTAAAATGATATTAACATGAATACGATAAAATGATACTTTCATTGAAATAACTTAAGGTTAGAATTCAAAAAATAAGCACAATTATTTTCCTGCCAACCTAATAATCCGAAATAAAATTTTGTATGATTTATTAGGGATGAAAATTCATCCAAGAAAGTAAATTTATCTACAGTTTCAAAAAAAACTATAATTGTTATATAAACTATTATTTATATAACAAAAGCTGTTAATAACGACTCAATATTTAAGGTTTACAAGAGAATCTAATTGATTAGAAAAACGACACATTTTGACCTAATAAAGTCTTATCCAGTGGAAACATACAAACTACTGCTAGATAAATGTTTATTCGAATGTTTTTAATTTAATGACAGAATGCTTTCTTTTTTTCATATATTTTCAGTATATTTTCCTATATACTTAACCCATCTATTATTTATTATTCAAATGTGTGTGTGTATATATACATATATATATATATATATATATATATATATATATGTGTGTGTGTATGTATGGTTTTTTGGTTATAAATATTTTTTTTTAATATAAAATGATTTTTAAATATATTTAAATTCATATACTATAGAAAATGTTTAAAAACGATCACGTAAAGAATAATAAGTCTATATTGCTTAAAATGTCTAGCCACGAGTATAATAAAATAAATTCATATAGTCATGTTTTCTGTGCATACATGTACAGAAACAAATAAAAATATTGTTAGATTTGTGCAATCAAAACATTTCGTTTAATCACATTCACGGCGACTTCATGACAGATAGGAAACATTTATCTAAGTTAAAATGCTGTATATGATCATTTCGGTTATAACCAAAACTTTATTGTCTCTAGTTATTAGTCTCTATTTTGTATAAATTATATTTAATGTGTTTTATTTTATCACTTTGTAAACGGCACATAACATTTCTTTAGTCATTACATATCGCGTATCATATTTTTTACATTTTATATACGTATTATCTGATGTACTCGTGATACCAACAATATAGTCTTAAGTTCGGACGATGACCTTTGTTTCACGTCTATTTTGTTCAGACTTAACTTGGAGCGTGGGTGAAAACATTGTCATTTTATTTTACGAGTTTACTATTTTATTGATTTACACTTAAATGTTTATCTTCATAGTTATATCTATATGTTTGTTTTCATTCTTTTACATGTAATTTGGAAATTTATGACTTGATTTTATTTTCAAGTGGAATCGAAAATCTTCTAACCTGTCTTAATTTTACGACGAGTTAGAATCATTGAAATAAATTAAATTGTTTTCAACAATAAATAATTGTAACAATAATTAATGAATCATATATTATACAACTTACACTTATTGAAAATTTGTTATTTATAATGATACAGTTATTATACAGTTATGTACAGTTATTTATTAATGATATAATATAAAAAATATAAGATTTTATATTATATATATATATATATATATATATAATTTATTAAAAGTTATATGTAGTTATATAGAATTTTTTCAAATATTAATTCCAATGAAATTCCAATGAAAATCAGTTTTTTACTTCTGTATTTTAAAACAGATAATCTTCTTTTAATAGCAATCAGGAATGAAATAATATTCCTGATAAGAAATTCGAACGTAACATTATTTTAGAATTATAAGCGTCTTATATGTCTTTACAGCAAATGATCGTTATAATGCCACTCCTATATTATTATTGAAGACACGATTTTATGATGCTATGATTATAACTTACATTTTAACATCTTGATTTCAAATAAAATGTAGCCAATAAGTGTTTTTAAATATATGCTGTAAAATTATTGTTATTCGACGAATTACAATGTGTTCATTTCTATATATATATATATATATATATATATATATATATATATATATATATATATTTGTAGAGAGAGATATTTGTTACGAATACAATTGTTAAATTTGATAACTTTGTAAAATTTCTATGATTTGAAAATAATTCATATTTATGAATTATGAAAACCCTAGTGTTTTCTTTTCTTATTCAAATCATCTATTAATTATTTAAAAATGCTAATTACCTTCCATTTAATTATTAATTTGACAACTGTATATATAAAAAAAATAAAAATATATATTGAGAAATATTTAAATAACAAATAAACACAAATATACATTTTTTATAGAATTTTGATTATATTCGAGATTTTTAACTATAGTACACGAAATTCTTATCACTATTATACACGAAAAAATCTTGAAAATATGAACTAAAATTCATGTATTAATCAATTTAACTGAATTAGATACAAATGGGATATACGCTCATTAGTTTTGATCCAAAAGGTAATTTTAAAGGTAATTTTCTGAAATCAAAATGTATTTATTGAAATCTATTTGTTTCATTTCATATTTTCTTCTAGTCACCATATATTTGTTCATATCGTCATGTTTCAATAAAAATAAAATAATCGAACTTGTCATTTAATTTACTGCTAGTTTGTTTTTTAATTTATTAAATTTATTGTTTTATTCAGAAAATTTCAAAATAGTATCATATAAAATCAGACAACTATAACATATGTTAATAACATTAATTTAATTTATTATTTAATAGATGTATTTCTACCTCTCAATATATAAGAAACAATAATAAATTTAATTTTTACTATAATAATTTCATTTAACCTAAGAGAACTGGTAGAAGGTAAAAAATTATGACTATTCGCGTGAAAACAAAATTCTTACAGTGATATTCCTTAATTATATAATATTTTTTATATAAATGACATTTTTTACAAAAAAATCATAACAAATTTCTGTATTTAAGGTGAAAGATGTTATTAATAGCAAAAAAAAACGTACTTTTACTATATAAAATACTACTTCTCTAAAAGGGCTATCAGCGGTCGCCCGTATAGATAAATGCTGACAGATTGCTTAGTGTAGAGCATTCTACTTACTAAAGTGGTCGTGGTCAATAAAAAGAACACTTCTCTACATCCCCACAAATCGTTAATTAAATCGTCAACAGTATTTTACTAACAATGAACAGATAGGAAAATTACAATTCATACATAGTCTCTGTAAAAAACGCTGTTATTTTTAAATATCGTGAGCATTTTATCCATATAATGATTTCAGATGAGTTAAAGTTTTATATTTATCTACATTTACAAACCGCATATATTTTAATTTACCAAAAATATATTTTGTTTCATAAATTATAGCACGTATATTTTTATTTTATACACAGTTATAAATTTAAACATAATTAAATTTGTATATAAAATGATTTTAATTGAAATTTGACCAATGTGCAATTAAATATTTAATTCATACATCTTTGCTGACTTTTTTATTATATTAGTTATAAAAAAAAACACTTGAATTAATGAACAACCAGATAACTATTATTATATTAGTTCTATGATTTAAAAAATGATTTATATTAATTAAGAGATTCTGTTTTTAAATATAAAATTAAGGAATATTATTGCGCTGTTCTTTTTTAAAACAATGACAATAATAATATTCATTTAATTTAATAATTTCTTATTATTTTTTTTAAAATTTACTTTAAATAAATGAAGAAAGAGAATGTTAGTAAGTAATTAAAATATATTTATTTATTTATTCATTCATTCAGTGATTTTAGTGGTTAAACCAAATGCATTTATCTTACAACTGCAATAAATAAAATTACTATAAAATGCAAAACTTTCACAAGAACAACGTGATGTGTACATTTCAATAAAAATATTTAAATATTGCATGTCTTTATGTCACATAAAATACAGTTGTTACATACGTTTTTTTAACATTGTACGACTCGTCGCATTGAAACGTGGTTATTATATCAGTGTGGTTTGTTCTTTGTGGGAATCTTCTCATTGAAATCACCATGAGAACAATATTACAAGACACTAAATAACAAACAGCCACGCAATACTCACGTTGCTAGTATATAAATCTGTTACGTCTGTCATAATTTGACCATAACATAATTTGGAATTTTTAAAAATAATTAATTCGAAAATTACTATTTTATTCATCATTTACCTTTCTGTTTTCTCAACGATTTTTCCATTGTGTTATGAATGAACTGGTGTCAATCAATTTTTCGTGGGAGATTTATCCAGAAGCAAATACTTATGTATGCAAAATACATACGAATACAACTATTAAGCCTTAAAAAATATACCATCAGAAATATATACCTGTCATAAGTTTTGTGGTATAACTAAGTTATTCTTGAATAAAATATAGACACACACTTCCATGAAATATATATATATATATATATATATATATATATATATATATATATATATATGTGTGTGTGTGTGTGTGTATAAATGTAGTTTTAGAGCTCATTATTAGAATTATAAATTTAATATTATCTTTCTATATACAAAAAATAATTCAATTGTAAATTTTCCATAAAACAAAATTATTTTTCGTGTAAATCACCTCCTTGCAACGCCGCTCCCCCCGCTATAATCAACAAGCAGCACGTTAATCATTTCCATTGCCGATCATTGATTGGTTGATGGATATTACATGGTCTCTGTTCTGACTGATTGATATCAGTCACATGTATGTAGCTTTCTTGCGGTATACAACGAAAGAAAGTATACGATTTTAGTGTAAAACTGATAAGAAATTTATTTAAAATATTGTATTCATTGAAGCTTTAGAGTAAAAAAATTATTACACGTTTTAACATTGTATTTTGTTGTTAATTTTTATAAACTTTTCCAATAAAAATTTACGACTTACATTTTACGCAGATTATTTGTGCGTATAATTTGTTAATTTCTATTATTTATTAGGAGAGAACGAGGATTAATGAGCGGGAAGTAAGGCTCCCATCCACGGGGGTTGGCAAGCGTAGCGAGTAGGGGTAGAGTGCTCTGGTATTTAATGAAAAAATATTAATTTTAAGTGGTGTATGTATGTATGTATGTATGTATGTATGTATGTATGTATGTATGTATGTATGTATGTATATATATATATATATATATATATATAATATTTCCAATAAAATACAAAAGGTTATGAAAATACAATTCATATTATCTCGTCAGCAATACGATACAATGTTGGTTACATACTCCATTGTCTTCGTTGTTATGAGAAAGTTCTACATATAAAATAAGCTATTGTTACAGAAAAAATTATGAGACAATAGTGTAAGTTTCTTTTCATTAAAGATAGAATCAACAAATATACATTTCTCAGACAATAATTGTAAACAAAATTTTCTTAAATTTTGATCAGTTTAGATAGTGTTAACATATTATTACAACTCAATTTGTATACCATCAATTATTTCTTTGGTGTATTCGTGAAAATAAACAATGCTTCTGTATTAATGTCAATTATCTTTTAGTTTCTAGAACTCTGTTATAGTTATTAATTTTCATAAAATATCTTCTTCAAATCTTATAATAAGATTGTACGTGAAAGAATCTTTTATTAAATATGTATATTCAAATTATCATTGAGTGTGAAAATTCAGTACATATTTAATAGGTAAATTATTCAATAAACGAAATTTAACAAGCATAGAAATATTTTTTTTATTTTTATATGTAGTTTCAAGATCCAAATTTCGCATTCCGTCAATTGAAATTGGATATTAGAATTGATTATAGTCGATAGACAATTATTCATAGTATGTTCCTTTATTTTAACTATTACTTTATTCATATAAATCATACATATGGACCTCTTTCTACCGAAAATTATAAAAATGGAAAATTGTTTAAAACATCATGTGATTTGATCAAAAGTACAGTTTCGTTTTGTACAGATAACAACTGGTTTATTTATTATAAAAACGAAATGAATTTTTAATTAAAATTCCATTTAATATAAATTTTAAACAGTTCGTCACATAATTTTGTTAAAATAGAATAATAATAAAACAAGTGCAGTTATATCACATACATTTTTACGCAGTCTCCCGCACACACGTGTATGTATTATGTTGTATTTAATACTTATTTTTATAAATACTTAAAAGTGAGTTAAAATTTAATTTTAATTGCTGCACAACGTCGCTTAAGATTTTCAAAAATAAATAACATTTCATTTTAACATAAAAATATTGTTACATCCATGACATGGATTATCTTTATGTGTGTGTAATATTTTGAAAAAGTAACAGTAAACCGTTAACCATATACGTACGTGAAAACACGACAACATGAATAGCAATCTCGAATACAATTTTTCAAAAGGATTGTCGGTACGGAAACAATTTAGCGAAACGAAATTATAACACTAGCTGTCATAATCAGATTTATTACGTCATCTGGAAGGCCATCGGCCACAATAAAGATGTGATCTAAACTGGAACAGTTCTGCATTTTGCACTTGGCCACTTGAAAATTTTACACTCTTTGAACTTCTGGACTTACAAATGAGTTCATTCCACTGGCAGCTAATGGAAAATTTATTCATATACTTTATATCTAACTTCATTTATATGCATCAAACTACAATGTAGTCATAAAATACCGTGAAAGAAAATGTGTGCATGCATGCGTGTTATTAGAAAATGTATAAAAGTTTTGTAATGCTCATATGATACGTTTATTTGGAAATACAAAGTTAATTGTTGCTGGTATTAGATTTCAATTCTCAATCATAGTGTATTAATAGAGTATTTTTAAAATTTTGAAGATACAGTTAATTATATCATGTCGATATGGAGAGTTGATTATAGATGTTAAATCGCATGTTCGTTTTCAATTAATGTTAATATTACGTCCTTTTTAGATTGAACGCGAGGTAATTCTTTCAAATGGGGATAAGAATTCTAAAATACCAATTTTAAATGAATACAAGAAGCGTACAAAAGCTGCGATTGCTCCAGACATACCTCCTAAACAACTCGGAGCTTGGACACAAGCTAGCAATGATTCGCAGGTTAGTTTAATTTTCTAAAACATTTTTCTACTTACATAATCATTTTTTTTAAATGCAATATAAATAAAATCAGCTGTAAATTATTTTTTATAAATAAAACTAATTAAATTATTTTAGTATTATGTGGTCCATGAATTCTACTACTTTTTCAGTTACACTTCCTTTAATGTATAATATATAAAAATAAACGAATATTCGCCTTATTTTTATAATATTAAAAAAATATTTTGAGTACTCTATGAATAATATTCACGATAAATAAATATTATATCTAAAAAAAAATTAAAAAAATAATTTTGTGTAATAGGCAATTTCTTTTCTTCTTAATAGGATATTAATATTTTTTTATGTATCTGATTGCGAATACCACTTTTTAATATATATATATATATATATATATATATATATATATATATATATATATTCAGTTATAGATGTAGATAGATAAATAAATATAGATATATTTTGATTTTCTCATATAATTTATAAAAATAGATTATTTGATAAATATATATTAAAGTTATATCTTATTCATGTTATTAAATTTTCAATGAGTACATATGAAAAAAAACATGAACATGTAAATTAATAACACATAAAAGCAAAGTAAAACATTGCGAATAATATATCCTACTTATAAGTAAAGATGTTATTCAATTACATACATCTACAAAGTAAAAAGATCATTTACATAAAAAGTAAATTTGATTTTGACAGGAAATAAATGCCTTTAGTAATTATTGTGAATGCGAATCTATCTGCGGCCTGTAAAAATATTTATTAAATTTTTATTTTTATCGCATGTCATATGTAAACGATTTTGTATTTGCTTGTAATGATATCGTACGACGTCACTATTAATAAACATTTGAATTCCCACTGTGACCGACACGCGTCTCTTTCCTACTCTTTTTTTTTAGCAATCGCGTGGCTTGTCATGCCACGCGAACGGCAGTATGTTGCCTCACCGATCGTTAATGTCTCTATTGACTTTCAAGTATACGTTGACATTTTTACATTCAAACATGCTTGTAACTATTGTTTTATTATCATCTTCTATCTTGTCATCATCTTTCATCGAAAGGAGATAAATGATAACATTTCTTTATTTTTTCATTTTAATGTTTTTTCGTTTATATTTTACATATCATCTTACAACTATCACAGTATTCTGTTTACACACACACAAACACATACACACACACACATACACACACACACACATATATATATATATATATATATATATATATATATATATATATATGGAGTTGTGTTTAT
This sequence comes from Acanthacorydalis orientalis, assembly GCA_034766995.1. Classification (NCBI taxonomy): domain Eukaryota; kingdom Metazoa; phylum Arthropoda; class Insecta; order Megaloptera; family Corydalidae; genus Acanthacorydalis; species Acanthacorydalis orientalis. The sequence continues at coordinate 32,274,195 of CM068313.1, read as the reverse complement.
ATATATATATATATATATATATATATATATATATATATGGAATAGTAACATATTATGTTTTTTCCTAATAAAGATATTGTTGTGTAAGTAACTACTGTTCATAAATATAAAAAATGAAACTAAATCAATTTATGAAATTACAATTAACGGAACATAGTCTCAAATTAAGTTTATATTTTGTGTGGAAATACATATATTTCGAAAACTGGATTATTTATTTAATAAAAATATTGATAAATATATTAATCTAAGTGTACATAATTATTCAAAATTTAATTTTTAAACTACTTTTTTTAGAAGTATAGAATTGGAAATTTATTATAATGTTAATAATATCAAAAGCGAAATTTGCATAATTCCAAATTCAAATATAATAGGTCTTACATTATTAATCAATAATAAAAATTAATAATAGCCAATTAAAAAAATGTAAGAATTGAAATCGGTTATCCAGTATTAATGTTATTTGCTTTTTAATTTTTATTTTTAAATAAAAGCTTTTGATTATATATCTGTATCTTTTGACGTATTTAAGAGATTATCATCTATAGTAATTATGCAATATTTTATTTAATTTTAAAGAATAAAATATGTTTCCTGTATTTATATATATATATATATATATATATATATATATATATATATATATATATATTCATATTTTTACACATTAGCTTGCTATATAATTGTCTCTTTGTCTTTACAAATTTGAAACAAATACACACACACGCACGCACACACACACACACACACATGTATATATATATATATATATATATATATAAATATATATATATATATATATATATATATATATATATATGTGTGTGTGTGTGTGTGTGTACCTATATGTGTGTGTGCAGTAAAGTATATTTATGTATGTTTGGACGTGCTTGTGTGTTTTATGTACAAATAAATCTAACATAGCAAATTTGAAAAAATGCCACTAAGCATAATATATTTTACTTTCTAGGTATTTCCACTTTATATAAGAATAATTTTTCATATTGATTCTAACAATTATTTTTAATCACGTTCTTCGTTCTGTCGAAGATTAATGTTATCTATAAAAAAAAAAGATAAAAACTGTATGTAATGTTTGCTAGCCACGATATTGAACTTATCTACTATGCAACACACACTATTGAATCTTTCGTTTGAGTGACTCTCAGTTAAAAGTTGACAAACGAATGACGTACGCGTATATATTCAAATGCACATGAGTGGGTTAATGCACAATATGAATTCACAATGATCTTGAAATATTTATTGTACTGAGCACCATACGAATTGTTTAATATAATTCTCTGTAACTCGAATCGTACTTAGGAACTGTATTCCACTGTATTACTGTTCACGTATGAACACTTGAAATTCATATTATAAAAAAAGACGGCTGTTGACAGAGGTGTTTACGATGTACCATCCGTCTTATTTTATCATTAACGCGCGCGTGTGACCGAACGGAAAAAGATAATCAGATGGAATTTTTATTCAAATCTTTTCGTATGGTATTATTGTCTTCTTTTCCCAGCCTTCTTCCAGTATTGTTTTACACGTCGGCTTACTTGGAAGAAGACACAAACCACAGGTCGATGTTCTTTTTGAAATGGTTGAGTTTGCCTTAGAAGCTAATGTGAGTCGTCATTTAAAAAATTCACGAATTTTGAAAACCGTTGGGTGTCTATTCATTTTCAATACATATCGGTGTTTTTCATGTTTTCCCCTAACTCTTAGATGATAATTTAATGTTTAGTGCAGTACTTAATATATTGTTTATATGTGATATTAAATGCAGTGATATTAATGTTATTTTTTATGAACCTTACAGAATAATTTCAGTGAATAAATATCGATTATAATAATAATATCTAAAATATAAATAAAAACCATAAATGTAAATATTCTATTAAAACTCATTAATGAATCTGACAGATAAAATTAACAATACATTCAACGATTTTGAAAAAATATTTTACAGTTAAACGTATATATGTTTGAAATTTAACTGTTTTCATAAAAGACGGAAACGTTCATTGACAGGACAGTTACACTAAATCTCAAAAGCTATTATACAATAATTTACTTTGTTTATAATTTGTTTATAAACAAATTAGATTTTAAGTGTACATATATGTGCATATTTACAAGAAAATTAATAATATGAAAATCAGTAAAAAAACGGTAATGTAAAAATTGAAATTATTCAAAAATAAATGAAATAAATATATTTAGTTTCTTCATTGAAAAAAGATTATAACAATATTTACTCAAATATACGCCCAATAATTCATATTCAATATGCATCAACGTTTCATACATCCATGCAAACATAAACATACATAAAGATATATTAGTAGAAATTTCTAAAAAGACCCCTTGTTTCTGTATATTAAATATTTTTTATGCGAATCGTATTAATATAACTTAAGTAATAACTGAAATGTTATGTATATGTATATATATATATATATTATACATACACAGAAAGAGACAGAGAGAGGGTGATTCAATTTAGGCTTCCACATGGAAGTAATAAAAGGGAGCGCAGTGGTTAGGAAAAGTCATGTTATTTTTTATTTAATATTTTAGTTCAATTCAATACTAAAATGCAACTGAACTAAAATATTAAATGGAGGATAATTTTCATTTTTGCGTTTTTTTTAACAGTTTAGTGTGGAAGCCTAAGCTGAATCACCTACAGTGGGGCACTCAGAGGGAGGCAAGGGCGCCTGGCACTCCCCAAAGGAAACGGAAAAAAACACTAACAAAATAAAATTATTATGCAAAAATACTCCTATAATATATACACATAGAGATTAATATAATCCCCTATGAATAAATTCTGAGTGTGCCATTGATCACCTATATGTATGTATGTATCTATCTATCTATATATATATATATATATATATATATATATATATATATATGTAAATTTAAGAATATCTTATTTTTATTTGTTAATAATTCAATAATAGAGAATATTATGCTTCCATGTGTTTTACATATTTGAATATTTTCAGTTTATTTATAATCTGAACATAAAAATTATAATTGAAATCTATAGTCTACATGTACTTGAGTTAAATAATTGTAATTTATTGCTGACATGGCATATTATAGTACCAAATTTAATGAAAATAAATTAAGGTATAATTGAAACTCATATAGGTATATGGTTTTTAATTTCAAATATGTATATACATATATATATACATATATATATATATATATATATATATATATATATATATATATAAATTAATATATGTATGTATATATATATATATATATTATTGTTATTATTATTACTATCATTCTTATTTTCAAACATGTAGTTCTATAAAAAAAATATCCTTTTTAAACAGCACTACTAATTTGTGCCAGTCTTACCTATTAACCAGTGTATATATTTACAGAATTATTCTACGGTGCAAGTACACCATGTACAACCAAACGCTGACGTAAGACAATATCAACAACAACCTTATCATGGTTCACAAGATGTTTATTCATATAATGAGCAAATTGGGTTGGCTTCTTCAACTGGAGCAGTTCCAAAAACCTCTTGGCATGGACCTACTCGACCATCAGATACTGGCCCAACAACTAGTAGTCATCAAACACAACAAACACAACCAACTGCCATTTCAGTTGAAACAACGAAAGAATCAAATGGTGTATCGAAAGAATCCGCAAAAAACACGAAAACTGTAACAAAAACATATCAAACAATAAGAGGAATGATTTCTAGTAGATTCAAAAGTGGAAAAGAAACAACTGACGTGGAAAAAAATGGTATTGGTGATGGAGAAGTTGGACTCAATAATGTTGCTGATGAACTACGTAAAAGTTCACGAAGTTTAGATTTTTCTAAAGAAGAACAACAACCACAAGTAAATGGTGAAGAAAGACAAATTACGAGTATATTAAAGAAACCAGCAGGAGAACAAGGTATATACGGTAAACCGAGAACTGAACAAAATCAACGATCTGACATGCTTAATATTCATCAACAACAACACCAATTCAATCAAATGCAAAAACAACAGATGTTACAATCACATCAACAAATGCAAATGCAAATGCAACAACAGCAATATCTTCAAGCTGGACCTTCATATCCATATCAGATGGTATCTGGAAGACAACAAGATAATTTGTCAACAAGAGCACAACAACAAGGTTTACCTACAAGCCAAATGTTTTATCACGGTGTTGGATGTAATGTTACACCACAAAGACCTGCAAATAGATATGGACTTCAACAAGCCCCTGATCAAGGATACATGCTAATGAGACATCCTCAGTATGGCGACATTAAGGTCTTTCTTTATATTAATAAATATTTAGACATATTTATAATGCTTTGATTCTAATTAAAGTAACTAAATTATTCTTTTCAAAAACATGTAATGTTCCATTTTAATTTTTAAAATAGATTTTAGTACATAATATTATTGATATCGATAATAGAACATATATTTTTTTAATACTTATATCTAGAAATATTTTTAATTACATTATGAATACATTCATATTGCACTGCCAAATCAATATTAAAATTAACTTCACAAAAACATATATATATATATATATATTTATATATCTTCAAAAGAAAATCATTTTTATATATTGAGCGCAATTTTCAAAATATTTTTATAAATATTCTATTATTATGACATATATATGTCAAATCTATCACTTTTTGAGTATTTTTACACACTTTATTTTTATTATATAGGTACATGCAGATATTGTAAATGAAAAACTAGCTGATGACAGAAGAACTTGTGTCGGTTTAGAAACGCGTAGTCCTCAACAATTAAGTAGAGACAATACCCAGCAAGGAAGTTTTACAGAAGCCCGTAGAGTAGCTTCTCAACCTCATTTAGCAGACGATGGGCAATCTAAAAATGAAATTAAACATTTAGATGGTAGAGCTAGTGTTCATCCTATGGATATTCCAGTACGTAGAGGTTCGCATGGAAATATAATGGAATCTTATAACGCTAAAATAGTAAATGCAGACAATGAAAAGGATAGTGATGATGGAGGATTTATAAAAAGAAAACTAGAAGAACCATTAACTAATTGTCAGCAAAACGCAGTAAAGAATGGAATTATTTCTCAGGATAAAGAATCAGCATTAGCTATTGAAAAAATAAATGAATCTAGTACAAGTGATATAAAAAATGAATCAGTTTCACAAATTACAGAGAAAGGCGATTTGACAGGAACTCCGCGTATGAAACTTGAAGGAGAAATTGGTAAAATAGAAGGAGTGTATAATATTGGACAACAAAATGAAAGGATAGAATTAAATACGACAGATATAAGCGAAAAAGTGATTGATGTAACACAGAGAAAACTAAATACTGGATCAGGAACAAGTTCTGATTATGATAAGGCAGGACAGTCATCTTCTAATGCTGATTCTGGACGGGGAAGTGCTGCTTATAGCAGTGGACGAAGACAAAGACCTGAAGATTTAAACAATGATCTACATAGAATACAAAATGGAACTTATGGAGGTAAGCACAATATGTATGTGTGTATATATATATATATACACATACATACATATATATGTATATATACACATACATACATATATATATATATATATATATATATATATATACACATATATACATACATATATATATATATATATATATACATATATATATATATATACATATATATATATATATATACATATATATATATATATATATATATATATATATATATATATATATATATATATATATGTATATATGCACACATATATATATATATATATATAATTTTTAATTAAATTCATTTTATATTCTTATGTTTTTCAATTTTCTTATGATTTTCTTTATTGTAGCACGAGATGAGTCAGAATGGGTTGATATAGTGGACTCTGAATTAAGACATATACTTGAACCAAAATTACAAGGACTTTCAATTCAAGGTACAAATGGTCACACGGTCGCTAATTCAACACTCAGCGATAGTATATCATCAATGACCCCTCCTTTACCTCCCCTCTCTCCTGGAGATGGATCAACACCAAATATAACTCCTAGAAATTCTGCAAGATACAAACATAGTGCAAGGTATGATAGTATAGCATTATAATCAACTGGATTTTTATTTTGTAAATATTTAATGTTTTCAGTTTATAACATATTTGTTTTTTACAGTTTGCCATATGGCAGCAAGCCAGATTATGATAATTACAATAAACAAGGTAAAGGAATTTTAGGATCTATGGGAACTAGTTCAGGAGTAAATTCCCGATGGCAAAATTTTTCATCGTCTTCAAAACATCGTTCACAAGGGAAAAAACATGATGTCTCAATTTTGAAAGGAAAACACTGTAAGTATTAGAAATTAAAATATTTAAATAATGAATAAATACAATGCATGCATATATATATATATATATATATATATATATATATATAAAACTTTGTTTACTTTTCTTAATATATTGATTTTTTTGATATCCTTTAATTTGGATCATTTAAAACAAATTCCAACATTTAACAAAATATTTGCAACTTACATTAATACTTGAATTAAATTTTAACAGAATTGACAGAAAAAAAAATATAAAAATAGAATAAATAATATGTAAGCAGTAACAATTAGATATTTTTATATTATGCTCAAATAAATATTTAAATACAATAATAAATGAAAAATTAAATTGTTGAATGTAATACAAAATAGAATTTTTTTAAATTATGATATTTAGAATTTCTAATTTCATTTTCATATATGTAATTATAAACCGATTGAGTTTTAATAAAACCATAAATTTAATACAGGCATAAATCAAATAGAAAAATATTCAAAAATAAAGTTAAAAATTGAAATTATGTGAACTTAAACAATGAAAAAATCACATATTTTTGAGTAACGTAAAAAAATTATCAAATCATTAGAAAATCTCACATACAACACAAAGTAAAAATTTAAGATTTCATTACTTTTACATATGCATACTATACAATACTAAAACTATACAAAAAAAAATATTTAATCCTTTAACTTATGTAATTATCACAATATTCTATAGTTTTTATACTTGCTAAAGATGTATATATCGGTGTACCTGCAACTTAAAATTCATACCTTAAATTCTATTATTTGAAAGCCAAACTTTATATTATTTTTAGTGTATGGTCTAGACCTTGCAGACATTACATCAACAACAACACGATCAGTAGATATGGAATCAATGTTAGATGGCCAAAGTGACTCTGATGGTGATATTAGTACAACAGATGCGAGAGCAATAAGAAAGCAGTTAGAAGGTTTAGAAAATATGTATTCAGAAGTATGTAAAAAAAATATTTAAGTGTATTGAGAAATTAGAATTTCTCTTGATACAATGAAAAAAACATGTAATTTTTATTATCTATAGGTTTTAAAGCTTTTGGGTGTAAAAAAATATATGGGTCGTTATCAGCCATCAGATCCACGTTTCAGTAAGCGACGATACGGAAGTATGTCTTCTCTCCCTTCAAGTTCAGTTAGTAGTCGACCGATTCGCGATAAAAGAACAAGAGCTCATGAAGAAAGAAAAAAAGTAAAAGACCTAAGAGGCATAAATAAACGGTTTCAGAGGCTAGAGTCACATGTTGTTACTTTAGCAAGATCTGTAGCTCATCTTTCATCAGAAATGCGAACACAACATTTAATGATTCAAGAAATGGAAAATATTAGAGAAGAAATCTCTGCATTAAGGACACAAACAAATTTAGCTACAGCAAGAATGCAGTCTATACCTAGAGGTTTAAATGTACAAGCAGAAATGCCCAGTTTAGCAAATCCAAATAGAGTAAAAAAACTGACGAAGTTTTTTGGAGATGAGCCGCCATTGTTGAGATTATTTTTAAAAAGTTTAGGGTATGAGGTAAGAAATTGAATATATGATACAATTCAGATATATAAAATGTGTAATTATTCATTAATTACTTATTTTTGTAGAAATATGCAAACGCTTTCGAAAATGAACGTGTTGGCATGGTAGAATTACCATATCTCAGTGAAGAACGCCTTCAAAAAATTGGAATTCCCCTGGGACCAAGGTTGCGTATTTTACAAGAAGCGCAAATATCCGTTTGCAAAGATACAACAATGTGTATTGTTTAAGAAATGAGTGACATGTACTTTATTTTTCAAGTGGAACAGTAATAATTTCAAAATGGTGGCTCGATTAAAATTTATTTCAGGACATTATTTAAGTTTATTTTCGTATTTGTATTATATATTCGTTTATTATTGTCTTGATAGTTATAATTTTATGTGAGTTAATATTATGTTCGTGTTCTAATAATTGTTTATCAACATTTATTTAAAGTACATAAGAGTAGATATTCATTGTAATATTTAATGAATTTACAAATAGCGGTATTATTATTCATAGATGAAATGTATTGAAACAAATGTATTTACTATTGTTACACATCCCTCCTTAACACAAGTTAAGGATGTTGGGTTAGTGTACATTTTTTCAAAATGGTATTTAAATATTTTATAATGATAATGACTTTATCACCAAAGACATTTTGTATGTTGTTATATTTATAATATATACAATTTAACTTTTGTAAATTCTTTTGCATATTAAAAATCAACTATTAAATTGTTTAACATATTCTATACCCTTACGTTTTCCACAAAGTAACCAAGGTAGTAAATTTAGTTATATATATATGCATAAAATTGTTTACAGTGTGTTTGAATTATTTACAGGAAGTTTACATAAATGACTAAATACATAACTTCATTAAAAATTTACAGACGTAAATGTATATATCTTTCTCTTACTTATATAGAAGATATAATTACGACACAATAACACTGGTTGTAGTTATGCTTTTAAATTTTCATATATATTTATTGATGAAAACGCACATTTTTAATATTTCATTCCATGTGAACAATAACAATTAGTTGACATTAATTATCGACGAGGACAGTTTTAAATTTTATAACCATGGAAAGTGAAGTAAAGAGTGATATTCAAAAATTTAAAAAAACTTGTAAACAAAATTTCGTCGGAACTGTGAGAAACATAAACAAATTTATTCCTTTTAAAATTAGTAAAAAATCTAACGACAAGCAGAATTCACAAAATGATATAAATAATTATTACTGCACGAAACGTGAAAGAAATTCAAAAAATGGTAGTGAAAAACATTTTTGCACAAGAAGCAAAAAGCAAAAAAATTCAGAACTGTTGAATACTTCTATTAATTTTGAAGAACATTCATTGTCGCCAGTTATAGAAAATACGTCTGGTAAATGGGAAGTTGAAAATATAACAGAAAATAATCAGAAAAGAGGAACTAATTCTGATGAATTATATAAATTACATAGCCAGAAACAGTCAAGAAGGCATGTTAATTTAAATAATATTTCTATATCAGTAGAAAAATTGGCATTGTGTAAAAATAGAAAAAATGACATAAAATTGGAAAGTTCAAAATTTAACTCTAAATATGACAGTCTGGCTAAAATAGAGAATGATGTTTCTAATCATAATAAAAATGAAATAAATTTGGAATCCAAAGATATTTTTTCAAAATATAGAGATTTTAATCATGGGCCTAAGATGGTGAATACTTCAGAAGACAAGATTAATATGAAAAATGTTTTATCATGTTCACAGACAAATGAAGCAAAAGATTTTTCATTTAAATCAAATGAATCATTTATAAATCCAAGTGATTATAGTTTTGATCACTCATCTTCAGTATCATATAGTACCCCTAATCGATACTTGAGTAAATCTGCAGATTTTTTTAATTATAGAGAAAAAAAATCAATTTTTACACCAAGTCCAGTTTTTTCAGTAAACTTATATTCAAATAATTCATATGATCCATTGTTCAGTACTCCAAAAAGATCTTTTTCTCAATGTAAACATTTTCAGAAAAATAAACTTGTAAGTACAAGAATTCATTATAAAATACCTTTTTAATGTTTGTAAAAAGTAAACATTCATTTTGGCAATAAAATTAAATTAACATACATTCTGAAATGCTGAAAAGCACTATTTTTTTATTAGTAATTATTTTAAATTCAATATTTCTTTTTTGTATAATTTAGGCTCCGGTTTATAAATCATATCAATTAATTGGAGATAGTCAATTGGTGCGATTTTCACAGCAAATTCTTAATTATAGGCATGTGGATTATACTCGTAAGTGTTTGTTATAATTTTGACATTTATGATTCATGTACTATTTAATTGGTTAATATTAATATATTAATTGTGAATATTTCTTAATTAGAACTTTGGTAAAATGTTCTCAATTTAAAGCTGAACAAAATATATATTGTACTGTAAATGTACAGTTTACAATGTACATATAATTTTATTTATTTTGAATATCTATTATGAAATTAGTAATGAAATAAAGTTGAAATTTTAATATTTAAAAAATCTATGTACATCATGCACTCTTATCCGACATATCTCATTTCAGTCATGAATATTACTTCTAAATTAATACAGGTTACTGTTTTCAGCTGACACTCATTCTCGATTTATTGGATTATGTATAAGTGGACAAACAATCGAAGCTCTTTTAAATCGAATAAAAAAAAAAGAATATTCTGTTACGAAAAATATTATATTAATGATTGGTACAAATAATCTAAAGCAGGTGAAGTATATGTATAACAATATAAACACATTTTTAAAATAAATCTAATGTAATGTTTTTAATTTCAGAATACTAAATTAAGTTTTATGGTCGATAACATGAATTTATTAGTAAATGAAATTAAAATGTATGCTGACAAACTTGTGATTTTAACAGTACCTCCTATTCCTTTATTAGAACATCAAGAAAAACATTGGATGGTTCTTGAAACATTTAATAATTTTCTAATGAACTATAATAATGGTACATTTTTGTTTTTATATATTTTGCTATTAAAAAGATGCCAGTGAAAATCAACTTTATTTTTTAGGAATTGATGTATTTGTAATAGACCTTGCAAAGTATTACACATTGAAACCACATGTATGCAAATTGGAATTGTTTGAACGGTGAGGATTATTTTTCTATTATTTATGATGTGATATATTTAATATGAATAAAATAAAAATTTAGTAATAAAATTTATTTTAGTGCCTTTGGTAATTCAAGAAGACCTGATTTAATCCATTTAAATTATGAAGGATTGAGAATATTAGAAAAATGCTTAAATACTTGTTATTTCAACAAGTAATTTTAGTTCATTTAATTTCTTAACATGTATTAATAAATATGTAAAATTAATGTGTAATTATATAATTGTTGTTTCACTGTACTTTTCATATACATATATGAAAACTACTTCCTTATGTATTAATATTAAAAGTTATATAATTTTTAATAGTGAGTTAATGATATAACTGCTGTAAGATTCATTGTATTAGGTGATTACTTCTAATATGTGCAATCATTTGTATTTTTTAAGTAATTGTGAAATTAAAATTTGATAATAAATCTTCATAATTAAGGTATGTTTATTGTTCAAAGTAGTGTTATTTTGGTGTATTCTTTTTTACAATCTATAAAGGGAAAATACATGTATTTATGAAATAAATATTTTATCATATACCTTTATTGAAACAAAATACATTTAAAAGTTTACTTGCTGTCTAAAATGTTTCTGTAATTTATTAGCTTTAATACCAAGTTTTGTATAAGATTTCGTTTGTATTCGCTTCATATAATGAATATCTCTTGCTTTTCTGAAATAAAAAATTACATAAATGTTAGATATATCAATTTAAATTAAAAATAGATTATAAACCTCGCTGCAGCATCTTGTTGAGTTTCAGTCCAACCGAGTGATCTATATTGAGCTAATACTCTATGGAGTTTTCGACTATTTTTTGGGACTACTTGAGTGGGTGAAGTAATTTTTTGTTTATAATATCTCATTAATGACCGATGTCCTACAGATATACCAGATGGTAAAACTAACTGAAAATCAGAATCATCTAGTGTTGGAATTGATACTTCTTCATCAGTATTAATTCCTTCTGTATCCGCATCTGGATATGAAGCACTATAATCATAGTAATCAGCATATTCAGCTAATGCAAGTCCTTCGTGTAACATTTTACAATGACCTTTATCTATCATATGCTGTTGAGCAGATTCAGTCGAATAAAATGTTTTTCCACGATCATTACACCAAAGGCACATAAAACCTTGCGATACTTTTTCTCCTAAATACATCAAAAGTCCTTGCATGTCTGTACAATATTCAACATCAGGAATAAAAAAGGAATGTTCTAAAGTCATATGTTTTAAATTTTTAATAATATTTTGACTATGATGACTACAAAACAAACAATTATTATTATTAATTGGGTTTTCTGTATCTTCATCCCATTCATCTGAATCAACTTCTTCAATTTCATCTGTATCAATTGATGATGAAGGTTTTTTCAATTTTTGTATAATGAAAACATCTTGTGATGTAGTTGAAAATACAGAATCACTCATGTCATCAGAGATTAATGAATTCTCTTTGTGTTTTTTTGAGTGTAAGTGATTATCATAAGCATTAATTGTATTAAATACTTTACGACAAGGAACACAATGGACGCTCTTAGTTTGTGCTGCATCCTCATCTTTCTCACGTTGAACCAAAACACGTCGTTGAAATTCATCTGAGGTAACAGGGGGCAATTCTGCTACTTTTCGTTTTAAATTATATCGATGCCAATCTGTTTTATAATGTAAACGTTGAATTTCTAAATCTTGAAATGCAACACGACATGTTATACATGTATGATGAGTTTCTACACTTACTGCAGACTGCCCCGCAGCGATTCTTTTTGTATTATATTGATGGAGATCACTTGTATAATGTAAGCGATGTGATTCTATATCTTGAAATTCAATTTCACAGATTTGACACGTGTTTTGACTTACGGCGGACATTGTTAATTCTTTCGATATAACTTCTTTCGAAAAAATACTTAAAAATCTGAATACAAAAACGATACTAAAGTAACCGTTCTGAACTATTACCCTAAATACCTTTAACGGTTACAAACACAATGTTAATCGCGAACTGTCTTTGAACATGCTATGTGCAAAAATTTATAAGGTTACAAGTCATAGATAAAGACTCGTGTTATATGTGTTAAAAGTTTATGACGTTTAAAAGTTCGAGGAATAGCAACGTGTACTTTCAATATGAAGAAAAAAAAAGTACTACAAATATATATATATACATATATATATATATATATATATATATATATGTGTGCATGTGTGTGGATTGTGTGATTTTAAAATAAGGAAATAAATAAAAAATTAATATTTCAAAAATTTAAATGAAATATGAATGATAATAGTAAACTGTATTTTAAATATTTGTTATAAGGTATTATTTGTCATGTATTTTGATTTGATTTTGAGAACATTGCAATATAAGGAGGTTGTATTGAAAGCCGCTGTTTTTTTTGAGCATTTATTTCAATAACAAAATGTATAAATACATTAATCAAAGTATTTATTAATCAAAGCTTCCATAAGCTATGACTTTTCTCACTTTTCCGCCAGAATTTGAATCTCACGACGAAAGAATTGTCTGTCTTTTAAGCCAATCCATTCAACAATCTAATTTTCGACTTCTCCCTAGTTATGGAAATGTGTATCTTCCAAAGCGTGTAGTTTCGATCGGAACAGATGATAATTGTTTAGGGCCAGATCCTTAGAATACGCTGGGTGCGGGAGAACCTCCCCATTCGAGCTTCATCAATGTTTGTTTCATGGTTATAGCAACATGGGGCCGAGCGTTGTTATGAAGAAAAATCACTTTTCGTCGATTTGATGCAATTGATGGTCGTTTTTGCATCAAATTATCATTCGAACGTTCCAATTGTTGTTGATAACGTTTGGTGGTGATTGTTTCATTCAGTTTCAACAGCTCATAATACACGACATCCTCCATATCCCACCAAATAGAGAGCATTGTTTTGCGATCGTGGATGCTTCGCTTTGGTGTCGACGTTGGTGGTTGGCTACGATCAACCGATGATTTGCGTTTCGGGTTGTCGAAATAGATCCATTTATCACCGCCGGTTACGATACGCCACAAGAAACTTTCATTTTAATGCCTTGCAAGCAAATAAATCGAGGTGTTTAAATGAATAGCAATGGCATTTTCGGTCAATTCATGTGGCAGCCATCTCCCTTATTTATGGATCTTTTCCATGGCGTGTAAACGTCGTGAAATGGTTGATTTATCGACTTCGAACTGTTGAGCCAATTCTTTGAATGTTTGAGCAAGAGTTTCTTCCAATAGAGCTTGCAGTTGTTCATCTTCAAACTTTTTCGATTGATCTAGCTGTTGTTTGTCGTGAACATTATAATCACCACTTTTAAATCGTCGAAACCAACCCCTACATACGGTTTCAGATGGAATAGATTCACCATAAGTTTTCTCAAACAATCTATGAGCTTCAGTTGCATTTTTTTAAAAAAATCAAGTAATGTAGAAAAACACACATCAGAAAAATAATTTATTACATTCCATTTTAATTCGGTTATAGAAAAGCACTTACATACTCAAAGAACGGCGTTTGATGACTGAATTTTGGTGGGAAATGTTTACACTTTAAAATGACATAAGAGACATCTGTCATTGACCACAGTATACGTACCTAGAGCCACCTACACGTGAATAGTAGCTTTCAATGCTACCTGCTATTAGTTCTAATTGTACATTTTTGTAGGTTTCAGATGGTTACATATTTATAATTAATGTGAATCTTTTAAACGTTCTTTGTTCTTATTTATATTAAACACATTTTACTTGCTATTACCGATTTAAGCCAACAACGTTCAATTTATATATTGAACTATTTCTTATTTTTGAAACTTCGTTGAAAGTACATATTTATATAAGTAATTTGTTTAAAAAGAAGTTATATTGTTGTCTGAACTATAAGTTTAGAATGTAAATTTCATTAAGTACTTTAATCTTATTCATTTAAAATTTTTGTTATTAGAAAAAAATAATATGATAATTACATTATGTATGCCTTATTTATTCAAATCATTGATTATTAAAAATATTAGCCTACTGAAGTCAATAAATAATAGATATGGTATAGATATACATTTGGTAAATAAACAAGATTAAAAGACTTAATCTCATTCATAAAAAAACATTAATATATGTTTTTAAATATTTATACTATTTTTATCTGCGATTTTTCAAGTGCTCGTAAATCTGTATTTTGAAATAAATTTATGTTAAATCAAATTGAAAAAATCCAATAAAATTATTATAGATTATCATACACAATCACACACACCATCGTACACACTCTCTCACACACACATACACACATACATATATACATAGAGAGCCCTATAACTTTTGTGTTATTTAATACAGATTATCATTATCTATTAATAATTAAAATGTATGAGTGTACTATATTAAAACAGGATGGGAATAATGTATATATATATATATATATATACACACATGGTACTCGGCATAAAAGGTTAAGTATAAAAATACACGTAATAAAAGGCAAAATCAGTCAATAATGTTCATTTACTTTAAACATCACGTTTATTATTATTTGGAATCACATATACTTACTCACACATACACACACACACACACACATATATATATATATATATATACATATGTATATATATATATACAGATACATGTACATAACGTTCTTTCAAATTCATGTATTTATGTTCTCAATGTGTGTAGTTTTTCGGATGTCATTTAAAAAAATTATTCGTAGTATGTAAATAATAAACAAAACGTGGAATTTAAATCCGTCTCTGCGCAAAACTCCTTATAATATTATAATATATCGTCCCGTAAAATCTAACTGTATATACATGGTGCTGAGTTTCACATTATTGATATCATAAAACAGAAAACCGGGTAGTTTAATGGCATAAGACTGGTCTGCATTGTGTCAAGAAGCATCTGGAGCCGTTTTTAATATTGTAAAAAGCCAAGTGTGGCAGAGTGTTTTGTATTGATGTAAATATTCAATTAGATTTGGAAAAAAGTAGTTCATATACGTTTTATTTGTGACCATTGCATTAACAAATATATTACATCAGCATTGCAGAATTTAAAAATCTGTTGGTTTATTGAAATGAAGCCCAGAAGATATATATTAATATTTTAGTACCTTGTTTCAAAATATATTCAGTTTCGAGTTTTCTTCGAAATCAATATAGGTTATATATATATATATATATATATATATATATATGTATATATATATATATATATATATATATATATATATATGTATATGTATATATATATATATATATATACACAAACTTTATGTGCACAAAAGCAAAATAAAAATAGTAGTTTGTATTTTATAAATAATTACTAATTTGATATTTTTTAACAAAAACTTAATTTTTATGTAACTAATATACTTACAGACATACATACTATATATATATATATATATATATACATATATATTGTTAGATAATATGTCGAATAGTTTTGATTAATGTCGAATAATCTGAATTATTTTAATCGGCATAAAATCTTTTATAAAGTGAAAAACTATTTTCTACAATTATGTCGTTTTCAAATATTACACATTCATTTACAAATAGTTTTTATTCCTTGAAATAATTTATAATATATTATTTGGAATATCCAATTCTAAAATTATTTTTGTTGTAATGGAAACAGTGTTTTGTCTCGGTAACTATTTGAATAAATGAAATAGTTATATGAAGATAGCGAGTACAAAGGTATTGTTATTTTCCTGATGTTTATTATAAATCTAAAAATAACATGTAAGTTGTTATGCGTAAACGAGCGTATTGATGTAAAACATTCTGTTTCATGAATTCTATTTCCTGAAACATTTTCTTCATCTCCATCGAATAAATATATTAACAATCTGTTGACTTTTTTGTAAAATATACTCACATTAGGTATTGTTAAAACAGCGAAACTATTTTAATATATTCATTGATGCTAATTCAAAAAATATTTGTATTATTTATTTGAAATATTTTCAAACAGATTAAAGAAATATAAAAAAATACAGGATCATAAATATTTCTTATAGAGTTATTCAGAAATATTTTGTTTAAAAACGAATTTATTATGTAGGTATTTCTAATATGAAAATAAAAAAAATGCATATAAGTAGGCATAATATACATACACGAATATATATATATATATATATATTAAATAATGAAAAAAATCTACCAACTGTGATAAAAATATCAATGCGTTTACTGTAATGAAAATGTAGTAAAACGTGAAATTGATTATATATATATATATATATATATATATATATATATATATATATATATATATATATATATATATATATGTTATCTAGGATAAAAAAATAAACCCAAGTAAATAAAAATTATACTGTAATAACAGCAGAAAAAATCATTATTATTCTAAAATATAATTTACATAAAACATTTACATCATGCGAATTCTTCACACAAGTAAGAACATTGTAGGAAAAAACATATCGGACATCGTTTAATTACCTATCTCTTTTCATAAGGCTTACTTTCACGGAAGTTCGAGAAGGATATATAACTGGCGTCACTTTATGTTAGCAGAAACATACGCTCCGTTTATTTTCCTTTCGATATTTGTATTCTATTAACTTCCCATTTTACCAGTTTGTACGTTGTTTACACTAGAATAAATTTCTACACTAATCTGAAATAAGATCTAAAATTGAAAAATTACCAAGTAAATTAAATAGGGTTTTAGGTCGGAGTCGCGCGTCACATAAAAACGCGGATGGAACGGAAACGAGGTAGTTTTTTTTTCAATTAAATGAAATATTGTCTCTTTAAATGGGATACTTGGCGTTCTTTTACAATCTCTTTCTCGCTAAACATATATACTTTCATTCATTTATACACACATATACATGTATGTATACACATATATATATATATATATATATATATATATATATATATATATAACTTTGTTAAATTGAACGTCAATTTACGACAGAACATAGGTAAAATTATGAAATATAAATCAGATTATTTTTTTTTATGTTACTCAATTTAAAAATGTTTTTCTTATTTTATAATTATTTTATTTTTAATGTCTATATATTCATATATATTTAATATTAATTGTATGTGTAAATAATGTTTGTTTAAAAAAAATATTTTTATTTTTTCACTATTTGACAAAATCATATAAATTATAAAATTTATTTAAAGAAATATTTTATTAAATTTAAATAAATTCCTGAAATTATTTATTTACATTTTCAGCATTAATTATATATTTAAAAAATCACTTCATAGCAAAATATACAAAATTTTCGAAAAATATTACATTCGCAAATAACATTTTTATTTTAATGTTGAGTATCTACAAATAACAAAAAAATGAAATGCAATGTATTTTTAAATTATCTAAATCTAATATTCATAATTTAATAAACATATCTAAATCAAATTATTATGGATCACATAATTTTTAATTTATTGAATTTGTAGCCGTTTAATATAATCAAAATAGAGCGTGATTCACTTTAGGCTTCCACATGAAAGTATTAAAAAAATTAAAAAATAACATGATTTTTTAATTTTTGAGATTTTTTAATACTTTCATGTAGAACCCTAAATTTAATTACCTATATGAGTTGTAAAATGTTAATATGTATTCGTATAAACATATTTAACGCAAAAAATGAATAATATGTATATAACGTAATTAAATAGTAGCATTTTTAAAAACAAAGAGTTCAATTCGAAATTAACATACGAAACATCTATTTAAATGATATATACTTTTTGAACTGCATTAAAAGATTTGTAGTAAAAGCATTGTAATCTATATAAGTATACTGTACACGTATCCAGGAAACATTGTTTTAAATATTGATTTGAATACGTTTATAGAAAACTAAATACACTGTTTAATGGTATTGTATATTAAGTGTATTTTCATTGGAAAAACAATAAAAAAATAGTTTTTGTAGAGTCACTTATTTATTTAATCTATTTGAAATTTAAACATTTTGAGTACCAACTTAACGATATAAATTTAAGAATTAATAAATTTTGTATGAGTTGTCAATATTTAAATAATTATCAAATAATTATATATTTTTAGAAACGTTTATACAATTTTTGAGTATAATATTTTAAATTGAATAATTTCCACGATGGAATAAATATAAATATATGACGGTCATATATGTTTTTATTAACTTTTTGATTTTTTTAT
The DNA here is from genome assembly GCA_034766995.1 of Acanthacorydalis orientalis. Classification (NCBI taxonomy): domain Eukaryota; kingdom Metazoa; phylum Arthropoda; class Insecta; order Megaloptera; family Corydalidae; genus Acanthacorydalis; species Acanthacorydalis orientalis. The sequence continues at coordinate 32,254,905 of CM068313.1, read as the reverse complement.
ATGCATGTATTTTCATATAATTATAGTGAATATGTACGGAAACAATGAGGTTCTATAAAAAAATTCTTGAAAATTATTTCATAGAGAAGATAGGTATGACTAATACAGATTTAAAGATATAAGTATAGTTTAAAAAAATTATAATAAATTTATAAAGCTTTTGAGGAAATTTAAGCTTGTAAATATTTCATATATATTTGTAAAAAAATATTAGTTGTTTCTCAGCGGTTAATTTGCTTGTAAAATATGACAAGATACCGTAAAACAACTGCAGGCATACAATTACGAAAATAATATCTATATCTCTCTCTATATATATATATACTCTAAGTTGATTTATTGGAGTTTACTTATAATAAAAATATTTCTAAGTATTTCTTTTACGATGTTATTTTTTTTAAAAAAGGATCCATTCACTGAAATTTTCTGAAATGTAGTTAAATTTTGAAGATAAATAATGCTTGTCGAGGTAAAAGGCTTCATTTCAACTGATTTTTAAATCTGTATCCTTTTTGTCAATTGATCTTTTCAAAAATCAGTTCCAAATAACTTACTATCAAATTTTGAAATAAAAATTTAGAATAAAATATATTGATTTCTTTCAAAATGATATAAAATTGATAGAATGTTTCGAAAAACATATTTGAAAGATTGGGGTTTAAAATAATATTTATTTCATATGATGAATGCAACTTAAAAGTAGTAAAACAGTACAGTTTGAAAATTTAATACGAAATGTGATTGTTCATAGATATAATAAATTCTCCTGTTCTCAATTTCTTTTATATCGTTTAAAATATATTATTTTCGTTTCAAAAAAGATAATCTTATATAGGAACATTACATATTTGAATAATAGCGATAAGATCCGTGATCTTAATAACATTAATAAAACACATATCTAATGTTTACGTGTCTTGTCAAGCGAATCGCAAATAAATAATTAAGAAATGCGCGTAAGTCTTCAAGAAGTTATAAGCTTTCATTAACTACATACTTAGTCTTCTGTATTATTAAACTATTTTAATTAGAGCGGCGAGTAATTTAAGCTAGCACGTCACGATCAAGACGAAGTGTGAAGTGAAAACTTCCGGACAGAGACGGAGATGATTAAAAACCTACGGAAGTGTGCGTTTCCGTCTTCGTTGCACACCATAGACGTACGCTTGCACACACACACACTCGCACGCACACACACATAAGGCGTTGCTTGAAAACTCATTGTACACGGATAACATGCGATGTTAATTAAAGCGCTTTACGTTAAATCGAATACATTGGAGTCGAGAAACATTACTAATTTTCTTTAATAATATACACGCTGCTGTATGTGTTGATCACAAAAGTGTTCCGGGACTCGATAGAATTAGTAAAATAACATTGGATTATATTAATAGTTTCTCTGATTATAGTTTTCGTACGACGAATACGACTGATACATGATTCTCAGATTGAAATTCATATATAGAAGCCATGTAGATTCAATGCTCTAAGTTTAATTTCGAATTAAATACCAGTTTGAATTTATACAAACACAAATACTTATGCATATATGTATGTATATATATATATATATATATATATATATATATATATATATATATAATATAATTTTTGAGATAGCCGATATCAATATTCATTTTCAACCAGAACATTTCTAATGTTTTTTTAGTAATATTCGTTGTTATTTATCTTTAATTATTGGAACAAATTTTATAAAAAAATCACAGTTCACTAAATTAGATTCTTAACTGCATGATCATTTGTAAAATTAACCATATCATATTAATTCAATGTAAGGAAAAAAACATTTTAATGAATTAAATATAGATGTGATTTTTTTTCAACACAATGGTTTAAACAATCAAATACACAACAGCTGTAAAAAAACTACAAATGTCAAGTTCTCTAAAAACACAACTTATTCGAGGACACGTGGTTTATTGAAACGTTTTACATTCACCCACCATCTATAAATCATTTCTTTTAAAACAAACGAGCCGACACAACTCATCAAAAGTGGACGTGTATTGTGTTGTGTTGCATTTCGGGCGCGGCATTCCGCAAAATTCCTGTGTGGGCATTAACACAGCAATGAAACAGTAATTACTGTCCAACCGCAGAACGCTGTGCACGAAACATTTAAATTATTAACATTCCATTATATAATATTTCATTTCTTCATTGCCTGCACTACACCTTGAGATATACCACAAGAAGTAATAAGTTGTCTTGTTAATGGGACGTACGGACCAAAAACAATTTAACCAGGAATTAAAAGAAAAGGAATGTAATTTAAGATGCACCTTCATTTTTATGTAAACAGAACAATATGTATATATATATATATATATGTGTGGTACATTTTTACATTTTTGATTACAATAATAGAGAAAATGATAAACATCGATTGACATGCGTGATAAAAATCTAAGTGGGAAAGCAAAATCTAATATAATAAAGGTAATACACGGACACATTTGTATTAGACGACGAACTAGCAACATATAGGTCAGTAGTTCGGCGGATCGCTATTGAATCAATATCGGACAAATAATGTAATATAATATATCTATTTTTTGCTTATTCGTTGAATAGTTGTCACCAGGGACAAGACATTACGCACATTTTGGAAATCTTCGCGCGTCATGTCGTGAATCTAATATATTTTGGCATGTGTGAGGCAGAAAAGATATTGGTGATGTTTTCTTTGACAGCATCTAAAACAATATTGCGAACCGAACGATTTATAGCTTGTTTCGTCCATATTGGAATTTATATAAGTTTTATCGGATGGCGTTTCACCCTTCTTGTTGAAGTCGCGTCAATATATTTTCAGAATCTGGAAAAAAGAGAGAACGCTACGATCATAAAACAATATGACGTTTTCAGGTTACGTTATTTAATTTAATAAAATTATTTTATGGACCGCTTTATTACATTTTTAGTTTATTGTTTTTATATTTTGATAAGGTTATGGTAACGTCGTAAATTTTCGGAATGTGTAGAATATATTTTAATTTAGTATTTCATTGTATATTTAAATTAAATATGTTAATTTCGTTAATGGATTTCAGAAAAAACATATCATTTTTCAGGTGAAACAAAATTTCGATCTAAAAAAAGATTTCGTATCTTCTTAAAAGTAAATTTAATTTATATGCACGATAGTGAACTTCTCTAAACTTATTAGTATATTTTAAACGATTTCTTTATTTGAGGTTTATATGAAAATCATAATAGAATGTTGTTTAGTAATTTTGTATTTTAAATTACTTTTTAATATTTAAATATAAATTTATTCTTAACTATTATCAAAACAAGAAAATAATTATATAATCAATTGAAATTGATATTTAACCGCGGATTCCTAAAAATATTAACATACATTAACTTCTTGGAAAATATATTTATAGATGTTAATCATTGAAAAATAAATACATATACACACACACACACATATATATATATATATATATATATATAATGTATAGATTTTTTTGAAGCAGTACAATTTTAAAAACAGTACAGAACACGTTTCTTTCATGGCAATAGTGGTCAACTATCTCTGTTTCACGGAACAGTTAGCCGTAACGAAATATTACCCGTGCAAGCGATAGATTTAGGAGAGCAGGGAAAGAAAATCATAAATATCGACGAATATCAAATAAGCAATATGCGCCCACGTCACAAGAAAATTGATGTTGCAGATTCCATCAAATATTGGTGGAGTCCGCGCGAATAAACTCAGACGTGTGCCAGAAATCATGCCATCGCTTTCGGTTTTTGACTTGTTTACGTCTTATGTGCGTTACAAGTGCAGCCCCCGCTATTATCTATATAATACGCTTTAATAAGCTGGCCCCATGTCAACAAAAGGTGTTAAATTACCAATAATGTCGTGTTAAAATTAAAAAAGCTTTATGTTTATTTTGGGACATGTACTTTACAGGCCAATAAAATCGATATTACGTTATATTGTATATCGGTGTGAAATATTTAAGTTTCATCTTATAAAATATCTAACTTTTACACACACACACACATACACACACAAATATATATATATATATCTGTATATATATATGTACGTATAAGTTCTGAACATTTTAATAAAATATCAAATTAAAAATAAATCCTGGAGATAATTAATCATGTGTAACATAAAGAAAAGATGAAAGATTAAATGAATAATCACAATAATATGACAAATAAAAAATATTTAGATAAATTGTAAATAATAAATTTATTTTTTTAGGTATTGTTTATATTGCATATTACTTGTAATCTGCTAAAGTTTTATTAAAAGAAACACTTATTATTAACTTCTTTCTCCTGTGTTCTCTTATAAGAAAAAAAATTTGATTTTGTTTTACTTTTTTTAAAATTTTCAGAAGAATATTTATTAAAAATATATTTTGATGTTGACTGAGAAATCTTTCTAACAGACATTTTTTTGCGTTTTGTTATATTAATAATTAATATAAAATTCTATAATAAGAAATAATGTATTAAAGATATAATTATAATGATACGATTATAACTAAATACGATTATTATTTTTGTAGTTTTTATGTGAATATCTATTTTATTTATTATTGTTATCAATCAATCATTTTTTATAGAATTTGTAAAAAAGTAGTGAATAAATATTTAGACAATATGAAGAGTTAAGATTTTAAAAATCTTACAAAAATGTTTGGATTTTTTTTTATTTTAAACTTGTTTGTAAATTAATTTAATGTTTTTAACGAATAGAAAAATATATTTTTTAAATACTAGATTTTCCTGCTGACTGAATTTGTATAATCACTGTTATGCACGTATATTAATCAATCTGTATATGGAATTATAAACACATATATTTGTTATAAATGTGATTGTATGCATTGATATAATGGAATAACATATACGTAAAAATGAGCTTTGGTATCAGTGATTAACTTCCTGCCTAAAATATTTTGTTCCATTAATCACATTGCACCACTGCGAATGTATCCGTGTATGTTGAAAGCTCAATAGCACTCTATCGCTGATTTTAGTGCAGTGTTTTAACAACATGTTCAACTGACATACTACATACATTACGTGCTATTAGAGAAATGCATTTGGTGTTTTTCACATAACAGGGATCATATAGGCGTGATATACTAATGGAAGTGAGTACATACCTGCTGATATACACTGGCCAGCCAATTACTCACACCTATCGCCAAATAAAGCGTGCACTTTTCGATTTTTTTCTACCCCTAATTAATGTTTACTGTATTTTATAGTCCGTATTTTTATATGTACAATGCATATACACATATGTACATAAAACATATACACACTAACATATATATATATATATATATAATATTTTTAAAATTTTACAAGTTCATTAGTCAATAAACAAATATTCGAAATTTAAAACCACTTAATACAGTAAACAATGAAAATATAAAAATGAAAATCTAGTCAATAATCTTCATAAATAATAAAAATAATGATGAAAATGAACTACCAATTAAGATATCTAGTTGAATGTATTTAATTTTTAAAATTAAAGTACAAGAAATAATTATTTTTTCTAGTGTACCATATTATATATATATATATATATATATATATATATTCAATTGTACACAAAAAGTTTAAAAGCAGTATTAATAGTATTAATTTAGTATGAATTTTTCAATTTGCGATTTCAATAATTTGCATTATTATTTACTGCTGTTCAATAAATCATTCTTTATTTTTGTTAGGGAATATTTTAACACTAATGTTATATTTATGATGTTTCAATTTATTTGAAGATTGAATTTGACTGCAGAAATTATAAAAAAAGGGTTTAGCTAAATAAGGATAGCAAGAAAGAAAATTGATCAAAAAATATTGTGTGTATAGTGATACAGATGATTTTTTATTGTATTTAATTGAAATCCTTTCTTTTTGATACGAAAACACAACGTTTACGAAATGAATACTACTTTATTTATTAAAAAAATATTTCATCTGAAATATTTTCGTTGATCGGTTCTCTTAATTTCATTGAAACTGATACAATCCTGTCCTGTTCTAATTTTAAATGATTACTTTGTACGAAGCCATTTTTTAGTATTATTTCTTGATACAAACATGTATATATTCACTAAGCTTTGCGATACATGTACACATCGCAATAGACAGAGCACTTTTAATACTTGATCAAATTAGGAGTCCACAAGCTTGTCGGACGTAAGCGGCCAATATGAAACCTTTTAACGTTAGTGCTCACTCTGCAGTTAATGACGTCGCCGCTTGGTGAATTAAAAGCAAAACCAACGTGAAATATGATATTAAAAACCACACACGCGCTTGCTAGCTACTTATATACATATGCATCTATATGTATATGTACAGCTATATACACATAAACATCTATATTTATATATATATATATATATATATATATATATACATATATCTTTTATATATGATTATTACTAAACATGTTGTCTACGTTCCTATATTAAGTGGTATATATTCATATTTAATTTTAATTTTTGGTTTGATTTTTTCACTAAACACACTTTTATACAATTATATATATATATATATATATATATATATATATATATATATATATATATATATATATACTCCCGCATGCGTGTAGATATATTCTCAACGTAACTGAATATGTGGTATTTAATTAGTGAATAAATAAATTTAATTTTTATCAGTATGAACGACCCAATATCGACTCAATGGCATATTCTCTCTAAATCTAATATAGATACTTCAAACTGGAATCTGCTTCTGAAATAGAAAAATCTTTTGTTTTTTTGCAATTTTGGAAGAATTTCAATTATAAATGGTGGTTTAAGATTTTTAAAAAATCAGTTATTAATAATTTTGTTCTTGAGAGAAAACTAAGACTACATAGAGATTTTTTTAAATCCAAATTATTTTCATTGTTATTTAAAAAACATTTAGAATATATATATATATATATATATATATATATATATATATATATATATATATATATATATAATACTTTATAGTATTTTAAGATAAAAACTGATTCAATAATTAAAATTTGTTAAACATATTTATTGGCTCAAAAGAGACTTTCCAAAAAAAGACGGAAGAGTACATTTCTATCTTTTAGTTAAAATAAATGTTGTTTAAATATTGTTAAGATAAAAGGAAATATAAAAATGTGTTGACTAAGGTAGTTAATTTTTACTGTTCGTATCATCAAAGTATAAGAGCTATAATTTATATATATATATATATATATATATATATATATATATATATATATATATGTATATATATATATACATATTCACTTTACGAAACGTTTTATTTAGATCATAAAATAAAAGTGATAAATTAACAGCGTTTTTTCTGTCGACTTTTTATATTAAAAAAATACGTACAAACACGCCCATTACACAAATAGCAAGTTTTCCGTGTATCCACTAAACACAAATCGTTATTATGTATACGTATAAAACTGGAATTAATCAGCACCTCATTTCCCTCACAGTGAAAACACTTCGGCGTATTACGCGAAGACAAATCTCGCCGCTGCGACGAATGAGGCGAAGGCACCATTCATTTAAGTTTTAATCAAGATAATAGAATCCGTGAGTGAGGCGACGGCAACGTTCAGTCTGCCCGCTCGCTTGCCCGCCCGCCAGCTTGCCTACACGCGCGCCGCTCCCCTCGCCGCCGAGGCATCGCTTGCCGTGCTTTTGGCCGTACGTCGGGCACTCTGACTGTTATACGGCTCTGGTCGACTACGACGGCTGCCTGTGCACATTTCAAATTGATTCTCGGGAACAGAAACAATCCCCGTAATGGCGCAGGTGGCTATAAATCCGCCGTTCAGTAAACCGACGGCTTGTTTGCGTTTCTGTTAGCGTCGCCGGTTACACTTATTCTTCTTCTTCTTGTACATACACCCCCGTAGTGTTGATGCCGCTACTCACACGTAGCACTCGTCATTAGGAACAATGCTAACTATACGATATGTTAGTGGTAACGGCTTTGATAACTATAGTAGTAAGGTTATTTATTTATTTATTTTCTTACTTTGTATAATAAACTTAATCACTAATTTAATGTATTCAGTGAAGCGATGCATGTGAATAATTTTACAGTACAATATAAATTGGATTAATATAGAAAAATCAGTTTTTATTTTAGATAACTATTATACTTGATATTTAAATACAAAGAAAATAAATTAGCAATATAAAAAAAAACATAAACGTTAATTAAACAATTAATTATATGCTTTAGTTATAAAATACAGTTATATTTAATATTTTTTTCTGACACTGCTGCAATAAACTTTCTATTTTCTTTGATAGATCAAAGAATCTATATTTATGTATCCGTACTTTATTTATATATCTTATTATTTATGTTACATATATATATATATATATATATATATATATATATATATATATATATATATATGTGTATATATATATATATATAATGGTAGCTAACTAATAATATTTGAATATTTGTAAATGAAAAATTATTTGAATTTTTATAAATTAAAAAGAATGAAGAGACATAACAACTAATTTAGTTTTTCATTAAGTATACATTTTGTATACTTAATAGAAATTAGTAAAATGTGTGTATAAAATTGAGTAAACGTTCTTATTAAAATGTTCAATAATTATTGATTATTTCAACAATAGTTCATTTGAAAATTGTTTAATTTTTGTAAACTAACTTATTCGAGTTTTAATTTTACTCCGACTTTAAAACTTCGGAATCTTTTTAATGGAAGAATTTCATTAAACATAAGATTGAAGTCAGTAAATAAAAGAATAAAATTTGAGCATATATATATATATATATATATATATATATATATCAGTATATTTATTTAATATACATCATGTTTTATTCGTATATTTTTTAATAATGTTTGAGACCGAGATCGCTGAGTATTAAATTGAATTTTATGATATTAATTTTATAACTGTTATATTTTTATTAAGTCAATTGTTTCCAAATTACTTAAAGGAAATGGGAATTGTGAAGCGGATTAATTACTTTGCCACAGGAAAAGAAATAGGGGTTGTCAGGAAACTTCAAATGCTTTTAACTTACTTTGTTTCGATTGAAACTAGAGTGACAAAAATAAATTTTATTTCGAAGAATGAAAATTAAGTTTGTTCAAAGATTATAAGTACTCTATATTTAGATATGAGAATATTTTTTATAAATTATAAGTACTAGAATTACGTTTGTTTCTTTACTATTTTCAAACTTTGATTGACTAATATTACATAATATTAATAATGTTTATTTATAAGGTTATTTTTTTATTGTACAAAATTAAGAAATTTACAAAAAATAATCGCATACTTTAAAGAATCGTAGATGCAAATCTTTTCAGTTATGTGAAATGTCGAAGTCTATAAAAATATTCCGTCAAACTAAATAAAATAAATCTTAAGCATATATATATATATATATATATATATATATATATATATATAAAACATGTTTTATGATGTAAGTATATTTATAGGAAAGAAATATGTGAAAGAATGTCTATCGTATATGAGCGTAGCCGTTGTGTGATGGAATGTCCATTAATCAATTAATAAAAAGACAATCATAACTTTTATATACATAACAACGTTATATATATATATATATATATATATATATATATATATATGTATATAAGATTGAATCATAATATAGAGACGTATGATATTAAATCAGTTATATAATTATCATAAATTTTTCCAGAATGACGAATGATTAACATTTGTAAAGAGAGTTGTGTAAGAGTATGCGCAGTACGTCTGAAGGGGTGCAAAACTTTACAGTTGTGTCGTTCAGTAGACTACGAGCGTTTAATGTATGTAGTCAAAGGTTTTTTGTGCGTGAAATACCACGTGGTCTCTACATTTATGTACCGATCAGTGTAAATACAAAAAATGTGCATATCTAGTTATTATTAAATAGTGTTATTATTACAAGCAGTGTCGTAGTTGATTTGGAATATATAATATGTGTTTTTTTTTAATTAATAAAATATTCCCATAATAACGGTAAGTGATTCGTTTAAATTATTCTACTGATTTTTTTTTGTACTGTAATAATATTTTATTTGTGTTTGTGAACCGCTATATTTTTTATATAATTCCTATTTTTATAATATATATATATATATATATATATATATATATATACAAAGATGTATTTTTTATGAATATAAAGATGGTTTTAATTATAAAAGCAATGTTTTCATTTATAAATATGTCAGATTTGACGATGTGAGTTTAAAATATGCGGATATATAAAAATTTATAATTATTGTAGGTCCAGGCTTAGTCTTAAAACAGGAATTTATTTAAACATTTTTAGTAACTATGAAAAAGTCGAGCAAAAATAAATTGTTTTTGCATATAAATTTTATACATGATTACCTTTTTAATTTATTTTTTATGTAGTATGGTGTTCAACTCTGCTGTAATATTTATTTAAAAAATAATAACTTCATTAATAAAGTTTAATTAAGTGTATTATACTAACTGTATTTTTCCATTCATTCATAAGAACTATAAATCAAATTGAGAAAGTGATATTTCGACAAAATAATGTTCAGTATGATTATATAACAAAAGATAGAATTTTGTTATACACCATAACACGAAGATATAATTATTTGTTTTTTCAAGGAATTATTGACAGTTATATATATATATATATATATATATATATATATATATAGTGTGTGTGTACTATGTATGTATGATCACTTTTAGTAAAATATATACTTAGTAATCGTGTAATTACAGTTAATGTGGTAACTTAAGTATATATATTTTAATTACCACTAGTAGCGAACGACAGTCCTATAGATTGTGTTAATTAATGTTTGTAGGGGGTTAAATTTATTATTAAAAAAAATGATTGTGTATTGAAAACTAAATGAAAACTTAAATATATGTACATTTAGACACATACACAGAGGTATATTTTTACAGATATACGTGGAGACAAATATACATATGTACTTAACATAGACAAATATACATATGTACAAATATACATATAACTTAAATATACATACGTAATAAACAAAACTACTTGTAACTACTTGTTTTTATATTAATAGATACCTAAGTTATAACAATTTATTGTATAAATGTTATATATATACAAACCTTATAGATAGTAGAAATTTCATTTATTTTAATTTTATATTGCAAATGAAAATTAGTTTTAATTCTTAGACAACATAGTCAGAGAAAATCTATGCGTATATCAATTAATTTTGTAAATTTATCAGTTGCACCAAATTTATATTTAAAAATGTTAATAAAAATACATATGTCCAGGAGAAAAGACTATTAAAAGTAGATAATAAAATTAAGTTATAGATGATAAAAAATTTATTAGTAATTTGACTAATCTGATACATTTAATTTTTCTTGTGTTTATAAATCAAATTGTGTACATATTATCTGTTTCTGATAATTGGATTGATGTGGTTATATATATATATACATGTATAATATATATATATATATATATATATATATATATATATATATATATATAATATTTATTGAATATTCTACAATACGAGTCACATAGGAACACTTTCATACAAGTTAATCAGATTTCAAACATAATGCTCATAAAGACCAAAAGTGAAGCAAAGAATATATTTTATTATATAATTTCAGCCTTGAAACGTTGTTCATTTTGCTTAAATAAATATATTTCAAATTATTCTCTAGTACTGTTATATATTAGTGTATTATTTTATTATTTTAACTATTATTTTATTATTTAAACTAACCATTATTACTATTTTAACTGTAAAATTAGAAGTACCATAAAAATAAGCATATCTAAAATATTGTAATACCAACCACCTTTGTAATAGGTCATCATGTACCTCAAATACAAATAAATACATTTATTCGCACCCATATTCGTTTATTAAATATCATTTTTCAATTATGTCAAATAGCAGAAAACTATTTTTTTGACTAAAGGTTATGATTAAGTAATTGTAAATATAATAAAATTATTATTTTAATGAAACACGCAAATACATTCGTATACACATATTTGTGTATATATATATATATATATATATATATATATATATATGTATGTATACACGTATATATTTATGTGTATGCCGATGTAAGAAACCAAAAGGGTATTAACTTATCGTCACTCAAATTTTGCAACATCAAACAAAATACAAGAACTATGCGAAAATAGAACTTCAGAAAATAGGGAAAATTCAGAAGATGATAAAGCAAACGTACGAGGAAAGAATGAAGTAAGGAATAGAAGTGCGAGGAAGAGAAAAAAATACGAACGAACGAATCTAGCGCTTGAGCCCACTTGTTACATGACGGTCGGCAACGAGTTTACCTCACGTCAATAAACTTGACTGAGTCTAAATTGAAAACCAGATCTCCGGCATTGCCTACACTGTAGATTTGATGATATCAGAGATCCTGGCTTCTCGCCCCGGCCACTAGCTCTCTCTATCCCTGTTCGTTTCGACTGTCTACCTCGTGTCGCCCTTTCCTTATGCGCCGCGAATCGACTGCCCCACACCTATCCGTATAGCGCCGGGTGACAGCTGGCTGATTGAAAAATACGGTGAGGGGTGAGCGGAGGGATGCTCACGACGCCCGCTCGACGGACGTCTAGATCCTCGCGATGGGACATGGGCGGTCAGGTTCGACACAATCTTATGTTACACGCGGGTGCTCGGGGTTATTTAGACTTCGTTGCATATGTACTAGATGCCTATAAATATTTATTTTTACATACATACATTCCAATTCTAGGTAATTCGTATATATATATATATATATATATATATATATATAAACAATAGAATCCATTATTAGATAATCGTATATGTTAGATATTTTTTTACTATCAACAGTACAGTATAAATATTTTTTAAATCCTTTTTTACTTATTATCTATAAGAAATGATCTGTTTCTTTCAACGTTTTTCAGTTAGAAAATGTAAAAATGCCATTTCTCATAATCATTATTTCAAGTGTGGTAAAAATAAACTAAACTAAAAAGATTGAACTATAACTAAACAATATTATCAACAATGACGAGTTATGATTATCTCAGTACGATTTTGAAAATAAAATAATGTCTGCAGTGGACAGTGACAACGTTTCATCTATCAGGAGCAGTAAGAATATCACATATCAAAAGCGAATATAATATTGTGTTTGTATACATAAAATATATTGAGTAATATGAAGCTCTTTCAGTAAGATGAATTATCAGCCAATATTTTAATATGATGTCCTGTAGGATTTGCGCGAAAAAGTGACTGATAAAAGTTATGAATCCACAATTGGATTCTTCATAATGACAACGCTCCTTCTTATTCAGAGTTATTAGTAAAGCATATTTCGGCTTAAAAACAAATCAGAAAAAATAACATATATCTTAATTGACAAATTTCTTTAGTTATAATTTTTGTCTGTTTCCAAAATTAAAAGGTTTCCTGAAAAGAATTTATTTTGATGGTGATTAGATTGAAAGGCATACAATAGATCATCTAAAAGCGTTTTGAAGAGGACTTTTAAAATTGTTTTGAATTGAGTGAAAGAAGAGAATGGAGAAATGCGTTAGAACCAATGTATACTATGGGAGAAAAAACTTTTACTCCAGTAATTTTTCAATAATGAAAGTTTCATTAACATAGTCCTGTTTATTGTATTATTTACTCATATTGCAGAGATTTTTAAGAATTAATAAAATATATTTTATTTCAAATACACTTTTAAGCGTCAAATAATTAAAAAATATAATGTTTCAAATATTGCTATTTAAGGATATTTACTGGCTGAAATTCAGTTTCAATTGAAATTAAAATATACATGAAAAGACAGTTGGTTATTTATATTCGTTCTTTTTTGAAAAGGGTCACATTTTTTCACAATTTAATGAATATATTCCAATAGAGTATCTAATGTGTTTTTTTGCGTACTAACACTTAAATGAAATAAATATATTTTGACATTGATATTAATAAATTTTTGCTTGTATAAAATAGATAACATTTTTATATTTTCTCAAAAACTTAAAAACGCATTTGAACAACGATCATTAGAAATGTTTGTGTTTTATTTTTTAATCATGTATATAGAGAGCAACTGATTCAGCGCCTAGAATTTTATTTAAATTAATAGGTATTGTTAATGTTTCCATATATATATATATATATATATATATATATATATATATATATATATATATATATAAAAGATTAGGCAAAACGGAGAATTTCTTATAATGATAAAAATTAGAAATTACATTATATAAAAAATATTGTACAAACTGTACGTCTTTGATGATATTTATCGTTCGGTAGTCTTTTAACATTCATTTTATTTCACATTATACTTCTGACATTGGTTCATTGTCGGCGGAATTCACTTTAATAAATGAATTATTTTTTCATTACACAAATCAAAAAAAAACTAGTCAAAAACGTTCAATGAATAATTCTTTATCGTTGTTGTTTCTGAGTATTTCAATGATAATTATCTTTAGAGATTTCCAAAGTACAGACAAATCACAATTTTCTGTTTCTGGTTTGGAAGGTGTACAAGAATTCATATTACTTACAGCGAACAATGGCTGAACAGGAAAACTATTGCTATTGGTTATAAAATAAACATTTATATCTATAAGGCAACAAAAAATGTAACAAAATTAAATACTCTACGCATATATACATGTATATATGTGTATATATATATATATAATAGTTAAATCAAGAGAAAGAGAGAAAAATAATCGAAAATGGGTGTAATTATATCATTGGAGGTGAAACAAAATTAAATTTTCATTAATCCGTTTTATGTTTCGATCGCATCAATTCAGCGAGATGCAAACTCCTCACGATTTTAATTTAGGTGTCTCTGAATCATCGTCCAACGCAACTCCACCCACCGACCTCCGCTTCTCTGCCTCTGATCTCTTGCACAAGATTCTCATTCATTTAGTATTGTTTCATCAATCCAATAAAAGCAATTATTCGATCCGTTTTATTTCGGAGTCGAATTCGATGTTAATTATAGATTGTTTATCCACCATCATTCGGCTTCGAAATTTAATTACGAACGCACCACCGTTGTATTTTGCGCAATAATTTTGGAGAATCTTGATTCGTTAACAACGCGAAATGTTTTATTTGTACGAAAATCGATTAGATTGATGATTATTGTGCGGTTGTGTTAAGTGTTCGAAGAATTTTATTAAAAACCATATGATTAAAGCGAAGATCAATTGATTTGATATTTATAACAAGTTTAATTATTTATTGAGTAATATGAAAAACGTTCCGTTTAAGCAGATTTAATAAATAAAACAATTTCTGTTATTTCATTTGCATTTCATATTGTAATTTCATTTATATAGATTATCAAATATTTGTCATTTTATTTATATGCTTGAAATATTTATGTAATACAGAAGAACCACATTTTAAAGTACGGTGAATTAATAAATATAATTATCTTCAAACGTTTTAGCGACTATTATATATTTGTATGAAAATTTTAAATATATAAATTGCTATCAGAAAACAAAATTTGATTCGTATTTCTTCACATATAAATTAATTTTTTTTGAATACATTGTGAAACTTCTTTAGATCATATTATATAATATTCACGAGTATTTACAAGTATAACATTAGTTTAACACTATGGTTAAATCCACATCCACAAATGATTTTCTTCTTACCTTATAAACCATATATACATTTAATCAAAAAGGTTGAATAAATGATTTCATCATGAGGATGTTAAGATACCGAATGATAAATTAGATGTTTCTGTTATTCTTGATTTGATAATTAAATCAAGTGAATAAATATATTCTCTCTCTCTCTCTCTCTCTCTCTCTCTATATATATATATATGTGTATGTGTGTGAATGCATGTGTCTGTATGAAATGAAAATATGCAAAATGGATATATACTTAAGAGGTGTGTTTTTAGTAGTAGACCATCAAAGAATGAAGATTATATATATATATATATATATATATATATATATATATATATATCCAAAAAACAAATAAAAATTTATTCTCTCATAAACATCTCATTATATGGATACATGTTTCACTGAAATTTAAAAACATTATTTAAGGTAAAATAAATAATTTGATTATATATGATATTACTTTTAAGAATTGGAAAAAAAAATTTTCAAGTACATCACAATGTATAAAATGTTTATTTTTTCATAAAAAAAATAAAAACAGTTATTGAGTTATATATAAGAAAGTCAATTGAAATGTCATAATTAGATAAATGAAAAATTTGTGAATTACCTGAAAGATGACATGATTAGTTTTTTAATATATGATAAGCTGAATAATAGTTTCTTTTTATTATTATTATTAAATCCATGATATATATATATATATATATATATATATATATATATATATATACATGTGTGTGTGTGTTTAATAAATTTGTTCAATTTTATTTTACTAGTAGGGGAAGGTCGTATTCATTCGAATTAAACATTTTAAAAAGTAAACTGAAGTATTTTACTTAATAAATCGACAAAAGATAAATGTTATTTGACCAACCTGTATCGTTAGTATCGTAATTAACTTGCATTATCGTACAGAGTTGTTTATCAAAAGCTCACGTTAAAACAACGAACTGTGATTGATTGATATTGCTAATTAGTGACCGCTGACCCAGATAAAACCTAATTAGGTGCACGTTGCCCTCGGGATGTATAGACCCCAGCCGGCATCGATATGAATACCAATTGACTGATAAACGATGTAATTTTCATTTTTAATTGCGTCCTGCGGGAGTAGTTTTTAATGATCGAAACATCGCATCCTATACATTATATTATTGTTTAGACAAATCCCGTAGCGCTGTTCCGGTAATTCCCCGTTATCAAATAACCATCGCTTCTCTGTTCATACGTATGTGTGTATAAATATTTGTCTGTATGTGTGTGTCTAGTGTGCACACGTGCTCGTGTGTATGTGGATGTGTGTGTACGTGTGTGTCTCTTATCCAATTAATGTCCATCGTACCGGGAGGCTGGTATTTGTGCAATCAATTCCAGTCACCATTCGGTGATCTCTACCGGCGATTCCGAAACGAATTCATAGAATGTTAATTCTTAAGTACACATTTAATTTAAGACGTATAGTGGTTGTCATGTTAAATAGAATAGTTCTATTTAAACTTAAATCTTTTTTTACTAATTGTTTCTCTTTTCTTCAAATTTCAAAGATTAAAAATATAATACAGACGATCAAATACGAGTAAAGATGTAATTTTTCGTTGTTTAGTGCTTTTCTTAACATACTCAGACAATACTCAGTTCTTTAAACATATTCAAATAATAAAAACTAAATTTCGAAACAATATTACGAAAGTAAGGTGAGTAAATTTTATCAGAAATAGTTTTTATTTGTGAAAATATCACTCATTTTAAATTTCTAAATAAAGTCGTTTTTAAAATTATTGAAATAAAATATTTAACATTTTAATTCATACATGTAATATTAAAAAAAGAATTAGTAACAAATAATGAATTTCAGTTATTAATTCTATAAATTGAATAAATCAAGCATATATCTAATCTAAGTTTGTACTATAACAAAACATTTTTACATTTTAAAATAAAAGTCCTTGTCGCAAAAGCAAGTAAAACACTTTAAGAAAATGGATTTTATAACGAATATGTGTTTATATTTTTTTTATAAAGGAAATTAATAGTATTTTTAAAAGAATGGTACTATTATCTGTCAGAATTTAAAAAATAATATCCAATACTTATTTAATGATAAATTTCATTGAAATAATTTAATTTTAAGATTATATTATATGTATATGATTTAATTTGTTAGTAATTTGTATCTAAAAATATTATCAGCATAAAAATACATTTTTTTAATTAAAATATGTGGTTTATTAATTAAAATAAAAAATATTCAAATAAACATGCCATTCATAATATATTTTTGTTTAGTAATGCAGCAGTCATTCACAACATATTAATTTTAAAATTGATTTAATTATTTTAAAAAGTAAACATGAGGTATTTTTAAATGTAATTCGAAATTTAAATTTATATGATATTTAATAAGGCAGTTGTGATTTGATTTTCAAATTGTCAAGCGTTATTCAACGTCGATGTTTGATTCCACGTATTTTTCTTGTCGACATATGGAAAATGTGTAAATTTGCACATTGAGAGAATTGATACTGCAAAGAGTAACCCAATTGGTTAATTGTACAAGTGGTGCAGACAAAACCAGCGCGCCGTCCGCCATTGAGCAAACATACAGAGCCGCCCGGGCGTCACGGGCACTAATTACTCAGAATTGGATCAAAAGTTTAATTACAAAACGTTAATTGAATACCTAATTGCCCTTTATTTGCTTTATATTTGTAATGAGAGAGCACACGGTTCTATGTATATATGTTATGTATGATGGCGTTAGATATTGGACAGTTGGTCTATGTAATTCATAGTCTTAATTATTCGATTTCATTTATTCATTTCAGTAGTTGTTAGTTTCAGTTAATGTTAATTTATATTGTAACGTAACTTAACTACAATAAATGTATGTATATATATATATATATATATATCAAATTAAACTATTTTAAATCTTATTATAATTAGATTCCAAATATTTAATAATCTACTTCATGACAAAAAATAATATCGACAGTTACCTTTTCAGAAGAAGAATTTAAGTTTAATTTAAAATTTCTACAGTATTACTTTCATTTTATAAAAATGTTCTCAAAATTGAATATGCTAATTTAATCACGCTTTACTTTATTTTAATCTTAAATATTTTTTTAGTTATTTAACTTGAATTTATTTGATAATTGACAATATTTTTGAACAATGTTTTGAACAAAATTTTAAGAAAAAATAACTTAATTGTAATATATATATATATAATCCTAATAAATTAAAATGAAAAAATAATACAATATTGACTTTAATGTGTAATATATACGCCTTTGTAAGGAAACTGAAAAAAAATAAGATCTGATAATTTTTGATTATTTATGTAATTCTTTTACTTTAAAGAATTAAATATATATATATATATATATATATATATATATATATATATAATTTAAATGCATTTAATATTTGTATCAATATTTGGACTTTTAAAGTATTAAATTTTGATCATTATTCTTTTACATACACAAGCATTTGTTTTAGTACGATTTAAATAAATAGTAGTTTCTAGAACTGTTAATATCATGAGTACTATTTAACTAAATAATTTTATTGTAAATATTCAATTAGCGGAGAATATATTATATACATTAAAAAAATAAAGAAAATGATGTAATATTGTACCATTTCCTTTAATCAAATATAATTTGTTAACAGTTAGTTTATCATATTAGAAAAATATGTATTATAAGATTATTAAATTGAATTAAGTGTTGAAATATGCCAAAAAATCTAAACATAATTATAATATAATATTAAACGTCAAGTATTTAAAGATATGAAAATTATTTAAAAAATTCATCAGTTTTATTGAAGTACTTTATTTATTATTTATCTTAAGAATTTATAGTAATTATTAAGATATTTTTATTTATTTACCTATTACACTATTTACGTTTCCTAGTTGATTTAAAAAATAAGTGATTAAACTGAAATTTTATTTTTTTTAGGATTTTAATTTATAATCATACAGTGAAACAATTGAGATAAGTTTTATAAATTATTAACTGGAATTGAAATTATTCTAAAATGATTACAAGTATCATACAAAATAAGTAATTTTATATTATTGCATTATTATATTTTCATTTCGAAAAGTATTGTACATAAAAGAAGTATTTTTAGATATTGCTGGATATATATTGAATTTTTAAATAGTGCTTAGGATTTGAATAAAACTTACATAATAATAAATAAACTGTTAATCGGAGAAAATTTTGAAATATTTATATATTCGAGGAAAGTACTATTTTTTTGAATTATTTAATAAAAATTTATATGGTTTTTATAAAATTACACAGAAAAATAACATAATCGCTGAGAGTTCACAAATAGATGGACACAAATTTAATTATAATGTTTGTATATATATATATATATATAAAATTAAATTTTGTTTTCGAACTTAAATGGAATTTATAATAAAGCAATACGAACATTTAATAGCAGTCAGAAGTGAGGTGAAGATTTCCATCAATTTGATTGTAATTATCAAGTCAAATTGCACAGCTAAATTTAAAATATACGAAACAGATAACAAAAATACAAACAAATAAAACAAAGGACAAAAATGAAATTGTGATTTTAAAAAGTATTGAATTTAATACTCGGTTTGTGTAAATGCCATTATGAAAGAATAATATTCCGCGGATGAATTGTCTGCTACAATGATAGCTGCAGCTAATTAGCGTCGTGGTGATAAATGAAACTGGTCATGCATTGCTCGACGCGTGGTGCAGATGCTGTGCGGCGACGCGTGAGTACAATATTAGCAGAGATTCAGTCAATAATATTAGACAACGACTGTAATTAATTTAATGATTTTTGTTTTGTTTACTTTTAAAAACTGCCTTGAAAATGAATAATAACTTCATATTTGAAAATTATATATATATATATACACACACACATATATATATATATATATATATATACGTGTGTGTATGTATGTATGTTTTTGTTTTGTTAGAGAGGCGATGAGGAAAACATATTAAAGTGATAAGATTACTTTCATTTTATAGGTGCATCTACAACTATAATGCATTTGCTAAACTAATAAGGTAGTGGATATAAGTGGATTTACTTCTTACTGTATTTAGTAGTTTCAGAACTGTAAAGATGTATACGTGCGAAGAGGGTTTATTGTCTTGGGACTAGAAACATCTCTTGTTTTAGAAAAGTATTTAGTAAGTCTGTGGGAAAATTGTCATGGGACTGGACACGTTCAGTTTGTTAAAGAATTTTTATTTTCATCTTTATGATGGCATATATTGTAATATTGTAATTCTCGGATTTTGTCGATTTGTATATATATATATGTATATACATACATACATATATATATTAGGTTGGCAGAAAAATAATTACGGTTTATGACCTTCGATTCATATAAATTTTCCTCTTTTTTGTTTTTTCTAGCTATTTTAAGTGATCCAGAACTGTTGGACGACTAACGTCTAAATTTGCAAGCTCTCGAATTGTTGTGCGTGGTTCTGATTCAAATAACGCTCTCAGTGGTCGTTATAAATTGAAGTAGAACGCCCGTGACCTTGTTCATTTTCAAAGCTCTCGTTCCCAGTACGAACTTTTTGGAATCACCATTGTACCGTACGTTCCTTAACAGTACCCACACCAAAAGCATCGTTTAGTTTACGAGAAGTTTCTGCTGCTTTATCGCTCGTTTTGGGCTCATACAAAAATTTTTCTTAATTGATTCTTTTCCATCTTTAATAGCTCAATTTGAAGTAAAATTCATAGTAAAACAATAGTCGATTTTACAAAAGTACAGACCGAAAAATGCACTTTAAAATAATATCAACATGAACACGATGAAATTACACTTTTATTAAAAAAATTAAGGTTATAATTCAGAAAACAAAAATTGCAACTATTTTCCTACTAACCCAATACATACACACACACATATGTATATATGTATATATATATATATATATGTATCATTTATAATTGATTTATTGTCATAAATTAGTTTTCAGATGGTTTAATTTTTTAACTAAGGTGTCGATACTGTTATTTTGTTAAAATTATTTCTTGTATTTATAAAAGTAGATATACTACTTAATGCATTTACTACTTAACGTGCACAGAATTAGAAATTAAATTGTAAAACTAAACTTTTATTTATCTATTCACAGGAAATCATATGTTGTATAAATTATACAATGAAATAAATTTAAACATTTGTGCTTCTTTTTATACGTAATTTCAGATCTAAATTCTTGTGTATATTATATATATATATGTATATATATATATATATATATATGTATATATATATATATATATATATATATATATATATATATATATAGTAATATCTATGTAAAATGCAAAGAAAAAATGGTTTTTTAAAGATGTTATGAATATTAAGATGATATTATATAATATGAAATTTGATATCCACCAAACTTTTATGAGAAATTATATTACATTTTAGTTTATTTTGCTTATAATCATTAACATTGTGTGTAATTGCATGTTAAAAAAATGATTCAGTATTTACTTCTAGCGTTTACTTGTTTATTTTTATATATAAAAAAAATATTTTGCATTCCAATGGAGAAGCATTTGATCCAAATGAAGTAAATTCTTTTAGAAAAATCAAATGTTAGTAATTCGAAAAGACTTTTCTTACCTCAACGATAGTAGATCGTAAATTTTAACGCTGGCTACAAAACAAAAAAGGATAGACTTAAATTAATATTTTTTTATTTATTTTTCATATTATTCAGTTAAAAACATATCAGATTTCGATTATTTTAAGATGATGTGAATAGAAAACACTTTAGGATTTGGAGTTACTAACAAACTCGTATCTTTGTTCTTTGATAAAAAACCTACTTGCTTTTATGATAAAGGTATACTAATACTGACAGAATATTGAGTTAAAATTTTAAAAAGCAGTATAAATTATTTACTTGATTGCTTATCATAACATTTACATTATATACAGGGGTTGTTTTTTTTTAAAAAATATATAGATATTTGAAATCACACATATATTATAAATAGCGATTGAAATACAAGTGTAAATTTTTTTCTTTAGTTAATATTTTTTTTGTTTTAAATACCAAGAGTAACCCAAATTTCAGCATAGATTTTTTTATCTATATTGAATACGCCATTTATAAGTCTGTAAAGTCAAAAATGAAAAAACATCTATTTACATTTCTTGACTAATCTATCTGTAGATCCGAATGAGGTATTATTTATAAGTGATCCTTATAGTGTCTAAAAATGAAAATATCGGGAAGTACTATCATATCAGTATGTATATGGCTTTTTATATTTATGTGTATTCAGAATTCTTTTTTTTAAATCAGATATTTTGAAAGTAGAGAAAATGAAACAAAGTTCTAAATATAAGAAAAACAAACATTGAATAAATCATCATACGTTATCGAAAACGCAATATTTGTGACCTTACTTTCTGATTCGTCTGAAACATGTAGGAAAGTAAAACATGTCATACATATAATCGTATAAAATTGATTCGTATATTTGACTGTCCGCCTTCACGTTGAGAAGATGCGATATTGGATATTTGATCGTAGGGAACACCTTCGCACGCAGTGGCGTCTGTGTTCTCATCGTTCGTTCTCCATAGAAAGAGAATATATGTTATATGTGTTAAACATTATAGGTTTTCAGCAAAAAACCGCTGTAACACATAGAGGTTTTGTGTTATATATATATATATATATATAATAAAATTTTATCGAATTGAAAATATGTACATTCTGATAAATAAATTGACTTGCAAATGAATTAAACTTTATATTTGACTGATTTTTGAATTTCGTTTTTAAGTTATATGTAGTAGATATTTTGCAAGTTATTTAAAAGATATTTACAAGATGTCTTACAAGTTACACGTAATCATTATGGAAATAATTGTAGTTACTACTAGTTATTTATAGATTAATGGTAAACTGCTAGTGATGGAAAGAAATGAAATGTTTTATTCGTGTATTCTTATTTTTATAGTGGTTAATTCTCAAAGTTTTTTTTATTGGATGCTGTTTGGGTATATACTTGAGTTAATCTTAAAACGCAAAAAAAACTATTTTATTTATTTTTGTATTTTCCCTCAACTTTTTTATTTTGTGTGAAAAATATTTTTCTATTTTTTGTAAAGTATTAGGAAATATTAATTTTGATAGTAGCTATTGAGGATAGTTATAGATATCTATTATTTATAATAGATATGAAGCTATTAGATTATTTGTGCATTTTTATTATAAGTAGTAATAATAAATATCAGTAGGGATAACATATTTGTATTAATGTTTAATATTTTTCTGAAAAAATAGTTTCAATGAATTTAATTTAAAAATGTAAAATTATTCTTATTTTATCTCAAAGTTGTATTTAAAAATTAATTATATTGAATAGTTTATTTCATTTTATTTAGTTTGTAGTTTATTTAGATATTTTATTTCAAAGATTTCTAAGTTATATTATTAGTTAAGGAAAATATTCAAACAGAACTATTATTCATATTCATTAAGTTTGCAATTATAGTTGAATTTACTTTTACCAGAAAATCATAATTGTAAGCATCACAAAAATGTTTTCAACAAAAAGTTTAGCAATTGCCTTTTAAGTTAATTACATCTATTTAAATACTGGTTAAAGTGAATAATGAGCAATTGTTGAAAAACTTAATAGAGAAAAAATGTGTTTACAGTAATGATTCTCTAATGAAAATTAATTTAGTCACAGTGTCAAACTGTATATGTAAATTATAATTTACGATTTTTTTAAAATAATCAATAGAAAAATTTCGATCTTTAAATAAACATGTTAAATATTATTTGATATCCATACCAGTAAATGAAAAAGTTGGCCTGTTGGAAAAAAAAGTATGTTAAATTATAAATTTACAGAATAAACAAAACGAATTTTTAATGTAATGTTATCTTCTTTGAACACTTGTTACTTTCAAAAATTTTGTACAGTTATTTAAATTTTTAATTACTGTATTTTAATTCCAACTTAAATATTAAATACATTTTCTTAGCCCTTTACGGTCGACTGAATACAGATGTCTTGTATCCGTATATTACATATCCTAAATATCGTATAAAGTCATAAAATATATGATTGAAAATGATTGGAGTTGCGAAAAAGTAAGTTAATCTACGGAAAAACTTACTACAATTTACCAATAAAGAATAAAAACTGTATAAAAGAGTTTCATTAATTTTTAAAATCTTCAATCAACTTTATCTCTAGCGTACAAACCACAAAATGTTTATGATTAAACTTGTTCAATAACTGTTTATCGATCATTTTTATTGTTACTTATTTGTATTTTAATGGTAATTCTATCACGTTTATAGTGATATGGCACACAAATATCTCTTTAAAGGAAATATTCGCTCGTGAAAGTAAATTGGCCACAATTCGGAAGCTAGAATAAATTTTATTTTACTAAATTAGTAGCAAACAGTCAAAAATAGTTTATATCGTTTATTTGTTTGAGCTCGAATGAATATTTTTTACACAAACTATTTAATTAAAAACATTTTAGTGATTAATACATTTTATTTATTATTAATTTTGTAGAATTTTGATGGAATCTGCATTTATTATTTACTTTGTTTTATTTTTAAAATAATTATTTTCTCATTAAACAATTTTATTCATAGCGTTCACTTAAATATATACTTTATTTTTAAGTTATTTATTATGACTAATAATTGTAAAATACTAGTGTTTCTATACGAGATTTTTTACAGACTATATTAATATTTAATTACATATATATATATATATATATATATATATATCCCGCTTCATACAAATAGTGTTATTCCCTTTTTTTTATTCAGATTTTTATTTTGAAAGAAAATTATATATTTAATAAAAACTCTGAATATTTCAATGAAAGTTATGAACACAATATAAAGGTTTATAATCTGCTAATAAAACTCAATTAAACGATTTGCATATTGAAAATGAATGAATAATGAATATGAGGATATATTTTTACATATTTGTTTTTTCTGACTACTTTTAGAATTATATACGTTTTGTTGGAAACGAATACGCACATGATCAGAATTTGAATTCGATTTCGATTCCATTATTTATAGAACGTACTAGGATATAGAAAGATAATTTCTGTTACATACATCAATTGATAACAGTTGAAATGAGAATGTAAAAAGTATGTAAGCTATGTAGTTAGATAAAAAATACTAGCGTGTTGAGAATAAAATCTATGTTTATAGCACATTTAAGCATAGCATACATATATATATATATATATATATATATATATATATACATATATACACGTGTGTGTATACATACACATATACATATGTGTGTATACATACATATATATATATATATATATATATATATATATTTATTCATACGGATATATATATATATATATATATATATATATATATATATGTTATTAATTATATGTTTATATACATTTTTTATTTATGGACGTTAATTTCATACGAAAACAGAAGAAAATATTAGAAAATAATATTTACAATTACAAGAAACATTTTTTTTTTAAATTGTAGATCGAAATTGAAACTGTTTTGTTAATTCTTTAATAATAGAAGTAATGATGAAGTGTGACTTTGTACAGTTGTATTATAAGAATTGTAGATTAGATTTTGGAGAGTTGTTCAATTTCTTTTAGTACTTTAAAATAAAATATTTGTAAAAGAAAATAACATATGACATATAGACATGTAATTATCTCTAAATTAGAAGTATATATATATATTATTGGTATTACTTGAAATTTAGTGATATCGATTAATTTATATCGATATTTACATTGATAATTGGAAACAATAAACTGAAATTATGTATATTCTTATAGATGGTCTTAGTTCCACAAATATTATTATTATTAGAATATATATATATATATATATATATATGTATATATGTATATATGTATATATGTATATATGTATATATGTATATATGTATATCTGTGTAACTGAAAATTTATTAAAAAAAACAGTTCAATTTGTACTCAAAGCACGCATATATGTCGAACGAACTGAACGCCACTGAAGGCAATAAGTCCAGCCGAGTGGCCGGTATCACGAGCGGTATATTGGCCACGATTTGGCACCAATTGCAAGAGTTATTGCTTCTGCGACGGTTATCTCGTATATCCGGAAAATCTAATAATTCCTACGAAAGAAATGTCTTCGCGTCTTATTGGAGGCGTGTAAGCAGCCTTCTATATGCCATGCGAGAATAAACGTAGATGTTATTTAAAAATTTAATAGGTGTCCGCTTTTATCGAATATTGTGTATAATCATTTTCAAAGTTAAAGGAAAGATATATTATGCAGAAGAATAGATCAATTTATCGTTGTTACTTTGCAATAGAAAAAGAATGTCCATTTTATTTACAAATTTTAAAACATTCTCTTTTCCCTCTCTCTCTCTATATATACATATACATACATATATATATATATATATATATATATATATATATATATATATTTGTTCATATGTAATATTAATTTAACAGAAGTATATACACTTTTCTAAATTACTTCTTCAGCATAATAATTTTACAAATTATTTAAAGAACACATTTAAAGTCATATTAAAACAAATTTTAAACATTATCTTTTTCCCTTTCTCTCTCTCCCCCCCTCTCCATATATATATTTGTTCCTGTGTAATATTTATTAATTTAACAAAAGTATATAAACTTTTTTTAATTACTTCTTCAGCATAATGATTTTACAAATTATTTAAAGAACACATTTAAAGTCATATAAATCTTTAAATCTAAAGATTTTTATGTTATCACATTTTATTAAGTATATTTCTGACCATAAATTATATTAGAATTTAGATAAAAAGTACGCTTGTCCTACATTTCTGTTGAATACAAACTATTTAGTCAATATATATTTACTCTACAATTCCAGTTAACCTTTCAGAAAACAAATATATAAAGTTTATATAACTGTTTTGTAAGAACATCAATAATGTTATAAATAAAATTAAATAAATGCATTCTAAATGTATATTACCAGTTTGATGACATTCTTAATCTTTAAATGTTTACTAGTTAATAAAGAAATCATTAAATGCATTAATATATCGACTTAAAGAAAGTTTAATCAATACCCTTAAGCAAATGATTTATATATGATTATGTGAGTACATAGATAATCAATTATAAGTCTTCGTTAATATACACTACGTGTATGCACATAGTTACTATAGAAGTTTGACAGGTGTAATCAGTTTGGCAATGTGTATGCCACCAACATGATTAAACATGCACTGAACAATCCACTGATCACGTAAATAACTCAATTAAGTCTATATAGCGCAATCAGTAATTGTGAAATGTTACTCTACTTACTGACTTGTCATTGTAATTGAAAATGAAGAATTATTAAGTTATCAAGAATTATCAACATTATTTATATATACACATTTATTTATTTATATATATATATATATATATATATATATGATTTTATATAATGTTAAAAATGCTATGCTACCTGATTTTTTTTAAAAAAAACAATTTATTTGCAAATGAGAAGATAGAGCATCTATTTTTAAAATGATCTTAATTAAATATAATCTGTTACTTTAGCATTTTGTTCCAATAAATTCGATAACTCATAATTTTGTTCATTTTTATACTCTCAATCGTCAGATGTTCCCAACATATTATTAGTTTATGTATTAAAATATTTTTTTATATGTAAAATTTGGAAAATGAATGTTTACAGTAATAAAAGAATAAGTATTATTGGTAAAATATTGATATATTTGCCATTAATGATTTAATATTTATATTTTAATGTAGATTTATTGAATATGTCATCAAAAATTTAAAATATTGTTTTTAAGAAGAAATTGAAACATAAAGAACCAAAATGGAAAAAAGTAACATTATAAGGAAACCTATACTTTAATATAAAAGGATTTTTTAATTAAGAAAAAATATATTTTTTTCGAATTAAAATTAGATTTGAACAAGTATTTTCTAATACATAATTCAATGACATTAAAAGTAATATTTCTACTTTTTATTTAAAATAAAAAATGTTGTATAAAAGTTAATCAAAGTATCTTGTTTATTTTAATTCTTAATTTTTCAAATTATTTTAAATGTATGTATAAATGAAAAAGGTAATATTCAAGATAATTTCAAGTGTAAAAAATGTATATATATATATGTGTGTGTGTACATATATATACATATATATGTTTGTGTGTGTGTTTATTTAATTATTAACTGTGTCGTTATAATAAATTTATGTTTCTTATAGTACATTGACGAGTTATTATAAAATGAAAATATTAACATAAAGCTTAGTAAGAAATATAGATTTACATAAAACATATAAAATCTTGCTTATATATATATATGTGTATATATATGTATGTATGTATGTATGTAGACAAAAGAAATATTATTAAATGTGTTTAGATGAAAATGTATATGACATTCTTATACCGTTTTTCAATTCATTGAAGATTTTCTTAATAGACATTTTACGTTGTGTTAGGAGTGTATTGTAAAGTTAACAAAGTTATAAATACAGCTATAAAATGTGAATATAGGTTTCAAATACTTTTATTACAATATAATGTATATTTGGAAAGGAATAGAAAATGTGGAATATTCTTTGCTACAGTTTGATATCGAATTAAATACAAACACTACAAAGAAAACGTTTTACTTAATTGAAGGTAGAAATTACAATAATATCAGTGCTTTTAAATTAAATTGTATGGATATTAATGACTCTCGTATAGAATGCAAAATTTACCTAACTATAAATAACTAATTATTATTTTAAACGCTGCGTTTGAAATAAAAACGTCAGAAATTTGTAACGGCATTAAACGCGTTATGAGACAGCAACGGAATCCGTTTTGCTGTTGTTGGCGTCGTGACGTCACTTCCTCACAGGCAACAGACTTATTGTTTTGGGCGGGCGCTGCGCAAAATCTGCGGCTTGGCACAATGTTTGAAATTAAAATTTAATTAACCGCCATAAATTCAACGCGACTCGCGAAATTAAGATTCAGTGCGCGCCATTGTGTTCCGTCCAGAGGCAGGCGGCTCGGATAAATTGCTATTAGATTAATTAAAAGTGAAAAACTGTGTTTAACTTATTAAATTAAATCGAGCCTTTTTAACTGCGTCCAAGATGAAGGATCTGCACGTTTGCGGAGCCAGTAAGTTCTCATTAGCGCACTCGCGAAACCGGCCCACGGACATTAATTTGTATTTTTTACGACGGGAATTCATATACACTGAAATTAAATACTTAAGTGTTGAAGTACGTTTTAAATAAATAAATATATCGCACAAACTCAATATACACTTATTAAAGTTCTTTATCTAACAGGTCGCAATGTTAAATTAATTTTCTTTCACTTTGTATTCTTTCTCTTTTGTATGTACAGTATATATATATATATATATATAAATACACATACATACATTTAGTTATCTTAGTATAAGGCCAAATTAAAGATTGAAAATAAGTAAGGCTAATAAAAAATGCACAGATCCTTTTTTAGTTTATATATACCATGCTGTTTTGTATGCTAATGTATGAAACAATCAAAGAAAATAAATAAGTGCTTACTTATTTTTAATTATTAAGAACAAACATATAAAAATATTTTAAGATTTTTCTAGTATTAATTTATCTAAATAAAGCAATTATTAACTAGTTTTGAAGATCCTAATTGAGTTCTTTATTTATTTTTAATAAACAATAATCACTTTTATTTAAATAAGTTAATGAAGAACAATTAAAAATATATATTAAAATTCAAACTTAATGTAATGTTTAATTAATATATTTAAAATCGGAGAGAATAATAGAAATGAAATGTGGTCAGTAAATATGTTATATTTAGTTGTTATGAAAAATATTTAGAAAGGAAATTAAGAAATCAAAAAAATTATTTCTATGTACATAATATTTTGAAACGTACACAGACTCAATATACATAGTTAGATAATATGTGTGTATAGTAATATAGGATACAAATAACTATTTTATGTATAATAGCAGTACTCGACATTTGGAAAATGTTGTTTCTTAATAAATGAAAATAATATATAAGTCTCAAATTACAAATACGATTTCATTCCAAAATACATCACTGTATATTTTTTAAATTTAATTTGTTTTCATTTATTACATTTGATAGTTTTAAAATAATTATTCGTATTTTACTTTTTAATTTGTTTTGAAAATGGAAAGCTTTTCTGATATATGAACATTTGAGGTCTGTGAAGCAGCTGTGCCTGTATAATATTCTATGATATTTTGGCTGATTACTAAATATATATATATATATATATATATATATATATATGTGTGTGTGTATAGATATGTGTGTATATATATATATATATATATATATGTGTGTGTGTATGTACATATATATGATATATATGTGTATATATAAGTGTGCATATATATATATATATATATATATATATGTGTGGGTGTACATATATATACATATATATATATATATATATATATATATATATATATATATAGGTTTTTAATTCTTTTTTGTTCGTATATAATATTCAAAACTCTTGTGATATAATATGTATCTTTAAGTGAAGTCCGTGGTGGGCAACAATCTCTAGGGACTTAGCGCCAATGGACAGGAACAACAAATGCAATATTAATGAGTAGCGCGCTCTCACGAGTGAACGAATGGGGACCATCAGTGCATTACTGTAATGGACTCCGTTGGGGGGCCTTCGCCACAAAGTGCAGACCGGAGTAGAATATCCTATAGCATGCCAGTATATATGTGAGTGTGTTACGTGATTACATCAAATCGTATCTATAAAGAACTTAAGAAACAATAAACAAAAATGGAAAAATTTATACTTTTAAAGACGTTTCCGGGTCTTACAAAGATTAATCTCTCGTGTCAGTAATGCTGTGATAATTGAAGTAGTAATTTTAATACAAAAATGCACGCACACATACATACATACATATATATATATATATATATATATATATACAAACCTATATGTGTGTATGCTTATTGTAGTTCATTTTTAAATAAAGATTATTTGAGCAATATCGTGCAAAAGGTATATAATCAACGGAAACCTACAAAAAAACGTGAAAGACTTATCATGTAGCAAAGTAAAATATTTCTTTGCTTTATATAACTAATTATTATATAAAACAGTCCGGAATAGATTACTAAAATAACAACCACTTTGGTTCGAAAAAGAAATCTGATTAAATACACTATTTATTTTATATATAAATGTGAAAATTTTTGTACAAAATCTTCTCATTTTGACATGCTTTTATAAAATTCTATTAATACGTCATTGTATTCCATTTTATTCATAAATATTTTTTTAAGAGTATGTTTAATAAATTTAATATTTTAAACTTAATTTTTTAAGACGTTAGGTATTATAAGAAAAATATCTTAAATAGAGATATTGAAATTAAAGGTTCTATTATTCATGTGAATATAATAATTAAAACAAAAAATCACAACCAAAATTGCTTTTTTGTAGTGCTATCTTTAAATAGATTTTTGTTTCAAATTTTTAGAAATAACGTTGATTATATTTAGATTGATATATAAGTATTAACAGTAGAATTGTTTTTTCTTCTATATAATTAATTGGGCGATAAATAAAAAACAATATTGTTATAATATTTTAGATGAATTTAGTTTTTTAAAGAAGAGAGTTATAAAATTAAGGAATGAAATAATAAATTTTGGAAAAATACATAGTTTCAACATTTCTGGATTGATTAAATGATTTATTTAAGATAAGAAGTTTATTTCTGAGATTAAAACTGTTAATAGAAATTATTACTTGGCTACTTTGTAGTTTAGAAAAAAGCTGAGGCCAAATTTCTGAAAATTTGTGAGAATGTCAACAATGACAAAGACTTTTATTAATATCTTGCTAAATATATTTTGTAAATAGAGTACATATTAATTAAAACGCAATTAAATTATTAATTAATTGAAGACGAATGACCTTTTTTGATTACTCTGAAAAATTTTTGGACAGACTGTATAATTGAATTCTTTTAAAAATTAATTACTTTTATAAATTATATATTAGTAGGATATATATATATATATATATATATATATATATATATATATATAAACACGTACATACATACATATAGAGAGTATCAAAGATTTACACTAAAATATTTATTTAAATACGAACACAATGTCTGAAGTAACATTTAATGAATATAAACAATGTCTATTATTAAACTTATCTTTATTTTCCATCATAAATATGATATATAAGAAATATGTTTTATGTTGAGAAATGAAAACAGAGACATAGAATATATAAAAGAAAGAACAACACATCTAACGACATAATAAATATTGTCTGTCATAGCTGCACTCGTCTTAATTAAAACGGGCAACAAAGTAATTACTCATATGCGGCAATTAAATTATTTAACTAAACGTATGTCGTGTGTCGCATACGTAATGAATGGAGCTGCAAGTGGTCGGCGTTATATAACGCGTCTGTGTAGTTATCCAGCGACATCTGTCATTCGATATGAGAGGGGTAAGAGAATCCCATTTAGTGTAATTATACCGCATCTCGCCGAACCGTTGTGTGATCGATTTAATAATGACAACAAATGGAAACGCGTCAACTAAAAGCTTCAATTTGTTATATTTTCGTCGGAAAATGTATTTTGATATTTTTTTTGAACATTTCTCATGCGTTCGGATGAATTCGTTATGTTTTTGAAACAGAACACTATTTAAAGTAATCTTTTTACAGTTCGCTTTAATACATAAAATATTCTTTTGTAATTCAAAAATAAACTCATAATTGTTTGCTAATGAAGAATTTTTTTTACTTTGTGATTACTGAGATGATATAAAGTATTTAGTGACTATTAGTGATATAAAGAATTGTTGTTTATTTGAAAATTATTGTATGGTATTAACATGATTTTAAATGGTCAAAGTAATTTTTAAAAGTAAAATTCAACGAGTAAAAAACATGAAGTATCAATAAAAGGTTATTTTCTTTATCAATATGAAAAAATGATTATTTTCTATAGAAATGTTGTTATTTTAAGCGCTGATGAATTGTATAGAAACTCTTAGCATGTCAAAATAAACAATAATCAAGTACTGTATATTTTATTAAAGAAACCATTTCGATCCTGATTCATTTATGAAGAGGAAGTAGACACAGAGCTAAATTATAATTAGAAATTCTGTAATTGATTCTATAATACTACTCTTTCTAAATGATAAAAACAATTAAAAAAAATATGAATCTATAAGTTTTATTTAAAAATCTTGTTAGAAAGCTATTCCATCTATTAGTTCACTGATTAATATATATATATATATATATACATGATACTATTAAAATATTTAAAGCTATTCAAATTCTTGTTTTCTATAACCAATTTCGACTTCGTTATCATCAGATAGGTTATTTAATCTATATCTAATGACCCAAATTAAAATCCGTCGACAAAACTAAAACTCAAAAGTTATCTCAAGAATTCTAATGGAATAAACATGAATAACGAGCATACAGGTAGATGAAATAGTAATAGTCATGTGAATAATAGTTTGATGAAATAATAATAGTTTAAATATAGATTTAAAATTTGTAACTCTTTTAATAAAAAAATATATGATTACTTGATAAAAAGTTTTGAAAGTTTAAAAAAATTAAAATAAAAAGAAACACTATTATAAATATTTAGAAATTAATAAAGCAATCTGAATTTGTATATATGTATATTGAACTCTTCTTATTTATAGTTCATATATTGAAAAAAAACAAAATAGTGACATTTGTAAATATGTAAAAAAAATATTTTATTATAAGTTTATGTATCATATCATAAATTGGTCTTGGCAATTAAAAAAATCAAGTTTTTGCTTTGAAAAATGATTACTTATAAAATAATATGTACGAATCATTTAATAATATACAATTAAAAAAAGCAATTAGATTGATTTATTTTAATTCAAAGAAGAAAACTTTATGAGAACTGAGTCATGGTAGTGTAAAATAAAGTAAACCTTAACGAAATAAATAAATGTATCTATTTACTATAATATTTTAAAGTAACTGAGTGCAAAATCAAATATTGGAACGAAATTTTTGTAGTAATTATAAAACAATCTCGAAAGAGAAGCTAGCCTAATACATACCAAAAAAATATAAAGTCAATAATATAATCTCATGCATGTGGAAATTAAAAAATAACAGAGGGTTCACTTCAAAAAAATAGAACCAATATTATTTCAGAAGTTAACACAAATGGTTTATACCTTTAAATTATTTTTACAGTTTATCGCTTCATTATCATTTCAGTTAACATTTTTAACAAATAAATAAAAACATAAATCATGTGTAGAAACCCTCTTATAACGATAAAGAATAAGACATCTGTTAAAAATAATTACATTTTTTTTAATATATGAATCAATATTTCGATGATGTATATAATTAATAAAAGTATATTACACCAGATCTAAAAATACATATAAATAACTTAACTTCACTAAGACAATTTTAGCTTCATCTAGATAGCTCTTTATTTTGTTTTATTCAAAGATCTGTTTCTTCCTCTCCGAATTCTCAAGTTCTCGCCCGTATCGTTGAAACATTGTTTTTTTAACTTTATCTTTTTTAATTCCCGATTAATATTCATTGTTTTTAGTATCCTGCTGTTTCCTACTCGCCACTCAGTCACTTGATTCTGTAACTTTTAATTTTTTTCGTTGTGTCTGTATTGAAGTAGTTATATTAGTTTTTGATCATTCTTATTTACCATACTATTTTTCCAAGAAGCATATACTATATGACATTTTTCTAAATAAAATTGTGAAATCTTGTGGCACTAGTAATATCATGTTCAGAGCAATTACACAACTAAATACCAAAACGTATGTTTTTATGTTTTGAGCCAAAATATATAAATATATATGAGTAGTGATTTCTTGTTATTCAGTAAATATGATCAATGTTTTTTTATCAGATTAGATTTCTAAAAAAAATCTAGTTATTCTTTCACTTTTATTAAATAGTAAATGTAATAAAAAATATATAGGAAGCTTTTCCTACACACACATATATATATATATATATATATATATATATATATATGTATGTGTGTACGTGTGTTTGTATAATGTGGATATAAAATACAAAAAATATCGTTTTCGAGTATATTTACTTCAATTTTTTTCTAACGAAACAAAATCGTTACAATTTCTTTTTTGATATCCGACCAAAAAACATAAGCCGTGTATATGTATATATTATAACATTGAAAATACTTATACAAGAGGAAAAGTCCATAGCAACTGACCTCTCCATAAGATGATAATAACGGCAAAAAATAAATAAATAAATAACCGCGGAATTGAATATCGTAACGTAAATACCGCTCGGAGCAAATAACAGATTGACAATGAAGTCCAGCCAAGCTTAGCGTCGACCCTCAGCAGTAACTTGACAAACACAATATCCGGTGATGGAAAATGTTAGCTTTTGCGCCGACGCTGCTCGTATCACAACGCATCGCTATGCTTTAACGCGGCCAGTCTGTCAGTCGCCGTTACTTGTGCAAGTCGCGTTGTCGTTACGTTGCTACAATATAATACACACGTGCTTATGAGCTACATGGCCACATTTGTTACTATTACACGCACGACTGTATTTCGTTAATATAGTGTTGTGTTCATAGTGCCATAACGAAATATAGTTTCAGTGAGTGAGTAAATCTTGTTTCAGTTTCTGATTGGAATTTCACAAATTGTAAGTGAAAGTCTTTTTCGTAAATATAATTCAACATTTTATTTAAATCTGTTTTCATTGCAATTAACTTGTTGTTCATAAAACAATCTTATTGGAACATTTATTTAAATTTACTTTTATTGAAAATTGTACAGTTTCTATTCAACATATTTAAAATTTTCTAAAACAATATTTAATTATGTTTTATTAACACGGACGTACAAAGTCATTAATATTATATATATATATATATATATATATGTATTTATATTAATAAAACCTTCAAATGAAAATAATGTAAGAAATAAACAAATAGAGGAACAATTCCAATACCAAAAAGGTATTTTTCAATCAAGACTCTTTTTCAGTTTTAAAATTATTATTTTCTTAATCATTCTTTGAAAGACTTATTTTTTTAATAAAATACTGCCCATTTTATAAAAAATAGAATTTTTAATATATATATATATACGAGTATACTTTTGGCTTCTGATGATATTAGCATTTTAAATATTACATTTATCAATGTTTACCGGTATTTATCAATACAAATAGAGCATAACCTTAGTTAATATCAAAAAAAAACATTGTAAAAGTTTTCTTCAAAAAATGTTTTCATATATTTTTCTCTCTCTTTGTATACATAATTTTATTATTGTATTAATGATATTAATTAGTGATTTAATTTTTTAAAAGATTTGATATTTATTTATAGATAAAAAAACATAAACGCTTTTGTCATTAAGAGTATTTCGATATATTTAATTTAAAAAAATATGAGTTAAAATTGCATGTACATTAGTTTATTATCAAATGATAATCATTTTTTTACTACATACAAAAGAATATGCTAATAGTCTGATTATATTAACACATATACAAATATATAAATATTTATGTACATTTATATATATATATATATATATATATATATGTATATATGTGTATATATATATATAAACGTAAACTTAGGTACACACACACATCTATAAAAGAACACTTCATTGTTCTCCGTAAATTAATTAAAAAATATCATTAAAAGTTGAGAGCTTGTTTTACACATTTGCTTCATTAATTATTTTTAAATTATTTACTTAATAATTAAATAATTAATTAGAAAATGTTACGTAGAACTTCGAGCTAATGAAATTATTATTTTTTTAATTACATTTTTGTGCTCTTTAATAAATATATATATTATATATATATATATATATATATATATATATATATATATGTATATATATATATATATATTATATTTTTTTTATAAATGAAATGTTTATTTCTTACCTATATTTCTGTTTTCAGTTAATATTAAAAAAATTGTATAAACCTTCCTTAAATAAATGAAGGTTTGAATATTTATTTTTTCCATAATACCTTATATTTGTATGCATATAATGTATATATATATATATATATATATATATATATATATATATATATATATATATTACGTGAGTATGTTTTTATATTTATATGGATGTTGAATATCCTGTAGTAAATATAGTGTTTTAATACAGTGTGTTAAAATTATAAATTTTACTGAAATATTTTTGGCTATTAGATTTTTAATATTGACAAAAAGTGTTATTCATCATTTAATAAACAAATACGTTTGAATAAAATTTTGAAATGACTTGTTATCAAAATTTGTCGAAGATTTAGTTGTTTGTACTAAAAGAGTTTTGGAAAATAATTCAATATTGTTTTTCAAACTGTGATTTTTTCACTTCATTGTCATTTTAAACCTGTTAAATTTTTTTGACTCCTGATTGCAAAATGTGTTTATATATATATATATATATATATATATATATATATATATATATATTACTGTTATTGTAAGTATTAAATCAAGGTTATAATTTGTATTTATCATAAAAGCAGTATTTTTAAATGCTCATTAAAATTCGAATTTAATAAAAAATAAAATAAAACCATATTTTTATGTTTCATTACTAGTTTCATTTGAACCTTTTAATATACTTTATAGGATTAATTAAAATACAAGAACACTGTTTTAATTGAAAATGAAATTGTAAATTTAAAACTAATTTTGGAATTGACCAAGTAGCGCCAATAAGATTTATTAACAAATACATACGTTTTTATAATTTGGCATCACACAAACAATATAATTCATATAATTAGCGACTGAAATAGATAAATATACATCTTTATGAATTGGTAATTTTTTTTATACTAACAATAAATATTAAAACTAACATTTCTTTATACAATATATATATATCTTATTACATATAATAAAAATCATGATATTTTTATCATATATAACTTGTATCTTTCTATGATAATATTGGTTTTAAAGAAGTTATATGATTAAACAAAAAAGAAAACTTGACAAACTTTCAATATTATGTTGCTTCAATATGCTACCAAGCGTGTTTAATTTACGTTATATTAAAGTTTTAACTGCTCTACAAAAAATTAGACTTTGTAAAATATGATATAAAATAGTAATTAATGTTCATATCATAACTTACATATTTATAAATTTGTGTAATGTAAAATAAATATCATAAATATGTACTGAAATAATGACTTAATTGAGCTAAATGAACTTGCATTATAATTAAAATAAATGATCAATATTATATTTCAATGAACGAACTGCTAGTATGCTGGAATAGTATATTTTCGTATATAATCAATTTATATAGCTAAATACGTCGATCGTTTTCCAGTAAATTTATATTAAGTCGTATGTAGAGCAATTAATGATGCACTTAATGTCCTAGTTTCAACGTTAGATCGCAGTAGTGCACTAAATAGAAATGTGTATTTTGCAAATTATACCGATTGAAATGCATTACTGCTACTTGTATTGAAATAATTGATTAGTATTCAAAAAGTATGCGTGATACTTTATTGATGATAAAATAAACTGTCATAATGTTTATGTATGTATGTAGATATGTATTTATATATATACATGTATATATATATGTATATATATATATATATGTATACATGTATATATATATATACATATATATATATATATACATATATATATATATATACATATATATATATACATATACATATATATATATATATATATATATATATATATATATACATGTATATATATATATATATACATATATATATATATATATATACATATATATATACATATATATATATATATATATATATATATATATACATACATATATATATATATATATATATACATATATATATATATGTACATATATATATATATATACACACATATATACATATATATATATATATATATATATATGTACTTATTTATTAAAATTGTATTTGTTACAAATCATCGATATTTATTTAAATAAAATGTAGGAATAATAACATTATATATCAGTAATTTATCTGAGTTATTTTAAAGTACAACACTGAATTCATCTATTTGAATCATATATGTTATAAATAACAAATAAAACATGATTATATTTCAAAAGTGGGTGGACATTTTTTTTTATTTTATGGACATATTAAAGTCTTTCCAGTTATTTTTTGAGAAAAACGGATAATGTAAAATAATTCTGTTTGTGTATATATATATATATATATATATATATATATATATATATATATATTGCGCGTGTATATATAGTCAAAACATAATGTAAATGATTCTTTCATTTGGTAATATTGTGATAGTCACTACATAATCGAAATAAAAATAAGTATAAAAAATAATCGGAAAGAAATGGTAAAAGCATGAGGAACATATAAGAAGAACAGTGAAGAAAACGTGGAAGAAGTAAAGCCGCTGACAGTTTTGCACGAGTGTAATCCGCTGTAATTGAGAAGAACGACGCTTAAATTGCTTGTATCTGTAAAACCGGGAACCTCCATTACGGGCCATTAGCGGGCGCTAGTCTGAGTGCCGCGGCTTACAGCGACCTCTACTTTCGATGCGGCTCACTCCGCTCATGCTGTTTTACAGCCATTGCTAATACCATCGTCGCCATACCTACCCACTTTTCAGTCTACCACTTCTACATTTGTATATTTTCACACGGCGATTTGACGCTGCGAAAACATACATGTACACGTTTCATTTTATTTTTATTTAACTGTCGACGAAATACAAATTAGTGTTTTTCTACTCCCCGAAAAAATTAGAACGTGTGTTATGTGCACATGATTTCCTCTTCTACAATGAAAACAGGCAGCGTACAAAGAAATGTTCACTTTATGAAACATTAAAATGTATGCGGTACGATTTTGTAAAGAAAATATATATTTTGTCCGAAAAAAACAAAATGTACGTTTAATTGTATTTTATTTGAATTTATCTGTTTAGAAAATAATCAACCGTAAATAAGGTATTAAGGAGATCATCATAAAATAGCCATGCGCTTGATAATTAACTTAATGAGATATAGCTATTATTAGTATTCATTTTTGAAATTTCTCTTTCTAGAGAAAAAAATGTAACATTATTTTAGAATGTATATTAATGTAAAGTATATAAAATGTATGTTTTATTTTTTATGGCAAAGTAGTATTTCGTTCATTTTTTTAAACATATTTATTAAATGCAATAGGCTTATATATATATATATATATATATATATATATATATATATATATATATAGTTATATATATATATATATATATATATATATATATCTTAGTCGATCTTTAAATGTATAATACAAAAATCATAAAATGGAATAATTGAATAGCTGACAAAAAAAATTAAAAAAAAAATAATTATTTAACTTTGTTTTATGTTTACTCCATTTTTTAATATTACTCGTATAGTTATTTAAAAAAAGGAAATGTTCCTACATAAGATATAAAAACTATTAAATAGAATTTAAACTTATTTTTAAAAATAATATATTTTCTTAACAAAAGAATTGAAAACAAAATCAAATTGTAGTAAATATCTACAATATCATTTAAATGTTCTTAAATATCTTTAATAATATATCGTATTGTTAATTAATCGACAAAATTATACTTGTTTAGTTTTAATCTGAGGACGTAGCAAAATTACTTATGTATATATATATATTCATATATACTCCTTGTTATTAAGTATACATGTAAGTAGTTTGTAACACTCGTGTCTGGTCCTAATTAAATATAGGAAAATTTATTTGTCCTAGTTAAAAACATACATATAAGTTACGTGACAGCCAACCAGCATTCACAGAAAAGTTTAATGTCACGAGATGGCAAACATTCTATGTATATAATATATATGTAGCTTTACTTGTTATACATAAGTGCAGTCAACTTACACGCAATAAAAAGAACTGGAAAGCTTTGAAATTATGTCTAACACGTGACAGGACCGCATCCGACGCCTTCGTCGATGACCTCGTCCTCATCCTTCCGTTCACTCTATACATATACACTCACACACATACACTCACACATATACACAAGTGTGTATATTCTCGTTGTACACACCTTTACACGATGTGTTCGTGGCACACAACTGCCTATGACCTCTCACACTTGTACGAAGAATTCACCTGCAAGAGAGGAGACTTCATGAAATATTTAACTGGCTTCTAAAGTAATCTCTGGAAAGAGCCCTCACTTAGTCCGACAACACTACACGCCCAGTCGGGACTATACGTTATACAGCTACTACTCTCTCCTCTGTATTGACTGCATCAGCGGGATAAAACTCATTCGCTTTAAAAGCATTTGAGTGCTTTTCCGACTCGGCCATTCGTATATTGATAATCGCGGTTTTTACGTTACACGACATGCATAGGCATTTTGATTTACCGTCGTGCACATCCAATCAACTCGAAACGCGGGTAATTGATCGGCTTTCGATATTGTCTAGTCTGGACGGGTAGGATGTTGCTCTTGGCACATTCGTGTTTTTTATGCTTTGAGTCGTGTCTTGAATAAAATCATTTGTATGTTTAAATGTAGTTCATTAGTGGCCTTTTAGTGTACTTTAATAATGATAATGGTTACATTTGCTTATGCCAACGAATCCATTACCGAATAATCCCAGAACATTTTTATACTTTGAAGAAAGAGTGAAACATTTTAACAGAGATTTTTGTTATAGGGTACATTTAAAATTTTGGGTGTAGTAAAGCAATTGGACGAAACATATTTATTAGAAAAAGA
Source organism: Acanthacorydalis orientalis (assembly GCA_034766995.1). Lineage (NCBI taxonomy): Eukaryota > Metazoa > Arthropoda > Insecta > Megaloptera > Corydalidae > Acanthacorydalis > Acanthacorydalis orientalis. Next base: position 32,212,126 of record CM068313.1, on the reverse strand, counting down.
AATGATTGAAAACTATTTTTTAAAAAATATATACTTTATAAAATTTATTAATGCGGTTTAGCTTTGATTTTACAATCATTAAAATAATAACATAAAATCAATAACGTGTATTAAAGTACATTTGTATAAATTAACCAATAATAATCAATTCTCATTATTGTTTTTATTAACAAGTTAGGGCTTAAAATATTTACAAACTATTTTCGACTGTTTGAAAAAAAAACTAAATGATAAATTACAGATATATAAAGTAGATAATAAATGTAAATGATAAATAAATACTACATTTAATGTTCTATAATGTTTTAATATGATTGTTGAAGCTCACGAATTCACTTAATCATAAAAATATGTTTAATATTTTTAAAACAATTTCTCAATTCTTTTAATTTGTAATAATAAAATATTATTATTAATAGTAAATAATATAATAGTAAAATATAATAATTACAGTTCGTAAAATAATTTACTGTATACAATGTGAAATAGACTAACCGTTTTACCCATCTAAACTATTGAAAAGAAGACAAACTTTAATAAGGATACTAATTATAAAAAAACACTCAAATAGAAATATGCATTTTATAAATATTCTGTTTGCATATGGAAATATATTCCAGATTATAACTGGATTATCAGTTATAGTGAGTAATAAAAAGAATAATTATGTAAAATTCTGTGTTGAAAACATTTTCAGGCGTTTGTTTGTTATTACTGTCAGTAACATTTACGAACTTTTTGAAATATTTTCCTTGTAGTAACTTTAAATGTTCTGTTTAGAATATGATTAATCAAACATTCAATATTTTTTTAACATTTTAAATTATTACTTTTTGTATTAAATAAATAAAAAGGATATCAGTAAACAAGTTGTATGTATATAATGAAAAATGCAAAAATTATTTATAAAATTTGAAATAGTTTTAAAAAATATATAAAATGTACATGTAGTCTTAAATTAAATATAGAATTTAATTTAGATTGAATATAATTTAATGTATTATAAAATACTACAATTATAACTACTTATTACAAATACTTAATGATTTTTAAGAATATTTCAGTTTGCATTGTTTGTAAAATCGATATTTATTAAATATAATTTTATTATCAGGAATAACTACATTTGTTTAGTTAAAAAATAATTACTTTTTATTTATAAAAATTAGCTTAAATAAATATCATGTACAATCACTTTACTGCAATATACATTTTTAAACCTTTGCTACATAGCTACAATAGTTTTGAAGTTTTAGTCAATCTAAATTGAATATTTCTTATTCAATAAGTATAATTTTTAAAAATATTTTTTCTTTATTAAAGAGAAATTGTTGAAAGAAATCTTTATTTGCATTTAAAAATTATACAAGAATTATTGTTAATTTCGATTCACAATCTTTTGTTCCAATTTGATTAAGTAATTATATGATTTTTAGTAATTTGAAAAAAAATGTAATTATTTATTTAATATGTATATTTATTGATACACACATAAAGTATAAAATCTTTTTTTTTTATTTTATAACTAATGTTTTGACTTTGTTAATAAATAACAAAATGCATTCCAATTGATCAGAGAATAAATCAAACCTTGATACTAAATATTCAAATACGTTGTCACGTCGTTCGACAAGTATCCATGATATACTGTATATTGGCGCCCGCGCCTATCCACCATCCTTGTTTCCCGCGTTTTTGGTGACTTGGCTTCGTTTTTAATGTACTCTTCTGTTTAGTGGCGCGACGGGTGGCGGCGTGTGGCGCTGTCTTTGTGAACCATCTCACTCAATTTAATTCTAAATGCGTTCTTTGTTGGTTTATGTTTATTTCAATTTTACTGTGTTCCCTAGTGGAAATGCATTATTTACTTTTTGCTTTGCGGGAAACACGAGAGAGCTTTTAGCTTTTTTTTACCGGATCTCGAACCGAAAATTTCTTCTCTTCGTTACTGATATTCCGATTGTTATTCTGACATATTTACACATCGCTATGCATGTTCATTTGTATGTTTACAATTAATAATTAATATAATCGTAGAATTATTTTCTATTCAGTTTGGATAACATATTCGAATTTTTCGTCTATAACATTATGTATTTATAACATGACAATATGTGTTGTATTCCTTTTAACATTAAAAAAATGATGATTGCTGGATTATAATTATTGAATTATAATAAAAGTTAGTTTTTTAAAAATTTTCTAGATTGTTTAAATATATCTTATAATAACACTAAGTGTGATCTTAATTTATTGTAGAGTTTTTGAACGTTGATATAAAATTCATTACATTTTTAAGTTCTCTACTTCATGTTTATTTTTAATTTTTATCTGTTTTAAAATATTTGCTGTGTTAGATCGTTTTTGTATAAAATCACAAAACTAAAAATTAATAGAACTTATACATTAAACATATTAAAATATGCAACTTCCCATAAAACCATAATAAATTTTGCACTGTTAAATAAATACCGATTATTTTTATAATGTGTATCAAAGATTTAATCTAAATTATTTTAACTTAAAATTTATTTCATACACGATATATAGAATTAATTATAAAAGTTAGAGATACAAGAATTCAGAATATATAATGAAGTTACAATTTATTCATACACCAAATCAATAACCACAAAATTCAATTCTACTTTACAGTTTTATTTAAAAAAGTAGTATATAACGACAATTTAGCAGTAAAAATATATAAACTCGAATATTTAGTTGGATATCCACTAGCGTGATAATAGTTTGAAGAGTTTTTGGCATGATTTTTAATAAGTTAGTTGTCCTTTATAACGTTATCTGATCCCATTTCTAAAACAGTTTGGCTATTAAATTCTATTAACTTATTTGTAATTTGGTTCGTTTATATGTAGATGGGTTTGAAGTTATTTCTTTTATCCTTGAGGTCACTATTCTTTGTTTTCTGTTTCTTTATTAGCGATTTAATTTTTCGACATTTTCTAATGGATACTGATTGGCTGTGTGAATTTCATGAGTATTTTTATTAATTTTCGGGTAATGTTATACGTTTTCTAAAAAAACGCATGGAATTACACAATTCATCTCATTTAAAAGACAAGAAAAAAATAACTATTTACTCATTTTTAGCTGTAAGTGCACACATATATATATACAATGGAATAAAGGTACAAGACTGAAGAAGGAAGTGTTTTCAATCACACATGTTACAAAGATTTTTTTTAATTCCGAATATTAATTTCAGGTCTTGCTACTGTTAAGAAATAAAATATTTCTCTAAACTTACTTCTGTTATACTTTTTTTAGATTACATTTGTACGCATCTAAATAAATAAATCGGAATCTTGTGTCAATCATTTATATTTCATCTGTTTTAATTCTGAAGCGCATACTTGCACCATTATTGCATTTCTTTCATGTTAACCTTAAGGATAATAATTTTCATTATTTAATTTTTCTTCCGATTTTATCTCTACTCTTTTATCATTAAAAAAATTGAAATTCGTGAATGTACTTTCTCCATTGAAAATTAATCTCTTCCGAAATCTGATGACTTTTAATAATATAATATTTAGTAAAATCGATTCTTTTTTGTTTAGATAAGGTTTTTCATAACCTACGGTTTGTAATAACTTTTCTTTTAACTACTCGACAGATTTATATGTAATTACCCTCTTTTTCCCTAAATCATTTGTTTTATGCAAATCGAAATTGATACTTCTCTTATACTATTAAAAAGCTTTAGTCTTTCTAGATTGGAAGAGTTTTGCTTGTGATTATTTAATTTTCTTTAGAAATATTTAAAATAAAATCAAAATTTGATCAAAAGATTAAATATTTGCATAAAAAATTCGTGTTTTATAATTTCACCACTGTTCTTTTATTTCAATGAAGATAATTCATTTATATAACATACTTCATGAATTTTATTTTTGGAATATCGAAAAATTGCATTGCATCAGCGTTGTGCAGGAAAAATGAAACTATTAAAGATTTTTTAAAGATATTATTAGGTAAACGATAAGAATATGTTAAGTAATTAAGGAAAAAAATTTTGATAAATAATAGGGCTTTTAATATGAAAATATAAGAAACGTATATTTTATTAATCTAGATGATTTCTAAATATATAATTTCGATGATGACATAATATCTTTTATTTATAAAGTTGAATCATATTTTTCTTCTTAAGTGGGAAAATAAAATGTGCCAGTAATTTTTTATTCGTTTATATATATATATATATATATATATATATATATATGTGTGTGTGTGTATAATAATCGTACCTCATTACATTAATTATAATACTTTAATAATATAACATGTTTTAATTTAACAAGAATTACATTTCTTGGAAGTGGTTTTATATTTTATTATATTTTTTTATTATAAATGTAAAAAGAAATAAACATTTCTTAAAATATGTTACATAGAAAATTATCTATTGTATATTAAAGATTTATATATAGACTTAAATGTTATATTAAATATATAAATGAAGCTATGAAAATAATTTCTCATACTAAATATATGATAGGATATATTTTGTTAGTATCTTATTTAAATCTTAATGTAATAATAAACATACTTTTAATTGAAAAAATTGAAATTTACAAATTTCTATTTTAATATTGCATTGTTGTAAT
>CM068313.1:32089995-32202495 GCA_034766995.1 Acanthacorydalis orientalis | reverse complement strand
AATATCTCTGAGGCAAAGTGCACTGTTCGGATTTTAAACTGCTATTAAAATCGAGATGCAGTGCATACCATTGTCGTTCCAATTGGTATTATGAAATGGGTACTATATTGAATTCTTCGCACATACATCCCTCATATATATTACATCCTTCATTTCTATAATATATTTTCTGTGAAAATTATTTATGAAGATTATTGCGTTTGTAATATATATTCAAATATACATTCATACTTCCTTATTGGTCTATTTATTTATCTATCTATATACATATATATATATATACACACTCACACACGGATATATATGCGAGTGCACGAGTATGTGTACGAGTATGAATGCATGAGGGAGGGCAAAATAATTATTAAATATTAGTTTCGTGTATAAAAATATAGGAACAAATTAATTAAATGCAGATGTTAGCATTATGTACGCAATACGATTACAGGATGTAAATTAAGGGTTAAAATAATATTCACATATATTTATTATAATTATTCACATTATTGATATTTAGGTTTTAATTATCATTTAGTAATTTATAATATAAATAAATAAAAATTAAATTTGTTATTAATTATTAATATGTTACAAAAATTGAATAATTACAAGTATAAAACAATTCGAAATAATTAAATAAATAATAATTTAAGATAACAAAAGTATTTTTATATAAAAAAATATTTTATATCAAATGTGGCAAACTGTTGCCCCCAAAGCTACTCTGTGTGGCTCCCGAGACAATATTGGGTTTCATTGCCATTTTTCCTAAACTTTTGTATTAAGAATCTGTAATAGTAATCACTAGCCAGATTTTAAATTACTGACTGCAAAAATGAAGACTCAATCAAAGTCTTCAAGAAATTATTCTAGATATATAAAATGAATAATTCAATATTAAAGATAGTAAACATGGAAAACAAAGAAATCGATGTAAATAGATTATATATTAATACAAAAATATGACTATATTGTAGTGCTAATATTTTTGATATTGCTTTTCTTACCACAAGCCGGTCTATTTACAGTATTTTAAGTAAAGTGGAATCAAGAATAATTTATAAAATATTTAATTGCATGTCATGAATTATTTATATTTTTCAAACAGTATTTATATTTGTTTTCCTTAAATAAAGGAAATATTTTAAAACTCAGTTTTTGATAACCTTAGTTAATTGTAAACAAGTTTCATGAACAATTTATTTGTAAATAAGATATCATATTAAAATATATATTCAAATTTTCTTATCTTGAAACATGAATGACGGCTTGAATATAAGTTCATATATTTAAAAACTCTCAAAGTTTTATGTTTTTTCCACTATAGTGTAAGTTGTATATTACTTCAGAAAAATCATCCAATAAAAACTAAAATATGTTCTTCTTGACGTTCACTTATATACACGCACACGCACACACACACACACGCACACACATATATATATATATATATATATATATATATATATATTAGACATATAAAATATGCATATATATATATATATATATATATATATATATATATATATATGTGTGTGTGTGTGTATGTATACATATATACATATGAAAAACAAGTACAAGAAAAAATAATTTCATATAAATTATAATTATTCTGATAAATATGAATTGAATGTTGGTTTTTAAGTTTTTAGTTTTATAATTTTATTAATTATGTAAAGAACAAGTGAATATATTGAGCCATATTTCAGAAATCAAAATAAATATTTTTCCGAAAGTTATTAGCAATTAATAAATAAAGAATCCCAATCTGGAAATCGAGCAACATTGTGCAAATTAATGATATAAATAATTTGAATTACTTAAAAAGTTTTTTCGTCTACTACGTTTCATCATTTTTGTTATTATCATTCAGAATTACATTATTCTTAATATTATAATAATTATATATAATATAATTTAGGAAAATATTATTAAAAAGAATACCTCTATGCCACTCAACATATCAAAGCCTTAGCAATTAAGTTGAATGTTCAATTTTTAATCAAAGTATCCATTATGTGTGCCATCGTTAGTCAGCAAGTTATTGAGAAACACGTCCCGCACGCTGTAACTCCGCGTTGTTTGAACACGCCATCTCTTGAAACAGCGGCGTTAATTAAACCGATGACGAAGTTATTAGATTGGTGGTGTGATGGGAAGAGTACATTATCAGACATCTCTTACCGTATTGTAGTCACATCATTAAAATACCGCTAAGATATTCGAAATACAGCATCGAGGAAACTACCACTACTACATGCGTATAAAATGTGTAAAATACGAAAACATGTTTTATTAAAAATCTGTTTTATAAGCAATAAAAATGCTTTGTTTAAATAATAATAATTAATCATAATTGCAGTTTGGTATCATGTAAATGAAGAAAAATGATTAGATAACTTTTTTTATAATCTTTGAAAGAATCTCTTACTTTAGAAACTATCTGATCTAAAGAAAGAAGATTCGCTTTTAATGGGATCGTTTCTACTTTATCAAATGTCAAAAACTAAAGATAATCATTTACGTCCAAAACACATATTAAAACCAAAGTAATGGTGTCTTTGTATTAGTACTGCATTAATAGTTTTATATAATAAAACATTAATAATATATGGACAAAACAATATTAAAGTATAAGACACGAATACGAGTTGATAGTTTGTCATGAGAATTAAAACAGAATTAAATTTCTATACTGATATGAAAGATAAATAAAAAAATTAATTTAAGATTTATCAGATGTGTTCGTAAATTATGATCAGGCATTTTTTTAGATTTTTGTAAAGAGTTTATTAAACTTCCCTAATAATAATATTATGAAAATGCATAGTAATGATCAAATTAAAAGAAAAGATACATATTTTGTCTTTGATAGACATTTAAGTTGAATAATTCAAATTAAATGATGGGAAAGCTATGAAGAAAAAAGAAAACATTGAATTTTATTTTATATATTTAAATATTTGGCAGGTATCCAGTATAAAATAAATTTAATGAAAGAACAATATTTATTTTTTACAAAATAAATGATCATGTATTAAAAATTGAATTAGAAAATTATAAGAATCGATTGGGTGAATTTCTATTTTTCATAGCGGCACTTATCCCTGAAATGAAGTATTTCTCTATATATTTAAACCTCTATATCATTCAATGAAAGACTTTAAGAACACATTGAGAAGGAGAATCACTAAAAAATTAAACCTTATTTCTTATTGAAATTTCTGATATCAAATTTACTATTCTAAGCAAGCCTGTTCACTATTATAATAGTTATGAAATATTGTTATAATAATACCAACATTTTATTCAATATATTTCTTAATATAAACTTTTGTGCTAATAAAATAGTTTATCTTATAAAATTCTCCTTTATATCTTACAATTAAGGATTGATATTGTTTTATTTAAAGATAAGAAAATATTGCTATCGGGGTTTTTTATTTTAGATATGAAAATGTGTAATATAAATGAAAAATATATGGAATTAACAAAATTTAATAATTTCAATAAAAAACATTTCTAATAAAATAAATTTCTACAATTTCTAAATTTAAGTTTTAATTAGAAAAATATTTTGCTATTTTTAATACTTATTATTTATTATTTCTACAAATAAATGTGGAAAAATATTTGAGGATAATTGAAATGAGATTATCTTCTATTTTTATATTATTTTATAACGACTATTCATAACAATTTTCATAAATTTTATAAATTTAGTTTTATATCTTGCGGAAATATTAAATTCAAGAAATTTATTTATTACAAAAAATCTCTAAAAGATTTCCTTTCTATATTTTTGAATATCTAATAGATTTATGAATAAATTCCGTCAGGTAGACGTTCACGAAGCGATCGGTGTGCGCTACTGTGTTAAGTCTCTCGCTAATTGCCGACAACAGTGTGAAAGCAACGGCGGCCAGAGCCGCGAACAAGAAGATAAAGCAGAAGACCTCCGAGGCGGCGGAGGTGTCAATTTGTTCTAACATATGGTGCCTCCTACTCGTTATAACGAGCCCCTCATTAAAATGGTACGTGGAAGTTACGTCACGCGCCTCTGACAAGGCTTGTTAGAGTGACTCACGGGCGCTACTGCTTTCACACAAAGCCGCGTGAAATTATGTTTCGAATTTAACTGTGCCGATTTTCTCGACTCGTTGTGTACTGGCCAGTCTATTTGTAAAGAAGGATAATTTGAAGAGTAGCAATTTTGTTACACATTTCTTTTCAAATATATTGAATTATAATAAAGTCCACTAAAAGATACGTTTAATAATGTATTTATATAATTTCTCTTTCTTAAAAATACTTTATGGAAAAACTTATAGTTTAAAGATATAAAAGAGAATTATAGTGTTTCATTTTCAATAATATCCTGTATATAATTTTTATATTTGATTTGTTTTTTCTAATATTTTTTTTTAAAATTTTAACGAAGAAAACAAAGTTTAAATTTAAAAAGCTCTTTCTATATCAATTTTTCATCTTTGAAATTAAGAAAGAGTAGCACAGTGAATATAATGTGATTTTTTGTTGAAAATTCTTCATATGAAAATTTAAATTAAAATCAATAATTTGTAGAAAAACAAAAATAAAACGTCTTGTATTTATAATAAGGAAATAATTACAAAAAATTAAATAGAAAATCATTTAGTGTATATATATATATATATATATATATATATATATATTATAAAATACATATTGAGAACGAAGTGCCCTAAAACCACAATAACTCACCAATCAACATATTAAAAGAAGTCATATTCTTTAATCTTATTAAGTATGGATTTTTTAATAAATTATACTTAATTATTTTAATGTGGTATCAATATCTGTGTCATATCTAAAGAAATTACAATAACTTTTAAAAAATAAATAATGAAAAAAGAAAACACAATCTACAGATTTGAAGAATTTTTTTCACTCAATTAATTACTTTTAAATATTTTTCGTTTATGTTTTGTTTATGTACATAAAATTATTTGATTTAACTGTTTATTTATATTGTGTTTTATTTATTTATTTGTTTTATTTATAAAAAGTAAATATATTTGAGAATATTTATTGAAATACATTTAAAAGTTTTGAATTAAATGCTATATATTTATGTGGTCACCTTTTATTCACATATGCAATAAATATGGTCAACTGTTTTGAAGTAAAGCATTTGATTTGAGGCGAAGTACATAAAGTAGTAGACTTGAGTATAAAGCTAGAGAGCGCGTGCTAGCCAGCGCAATGGGGACGCTTTGGCGAGGCCAACAGGCATACCTTCGGTCGTACAGACGGCCGCTTATCTAGATCCGTTCAAGAAGGAAACCAATTTTCTGACAAGCCCCGCTATTTTCTGTTTCTCATCTGATTTCCGGTTCAACTCCAACGGGAATAAACCGCGCGGAAAATTGTCAATTCGTTTTGGTCTGGTGTGACGTAGGATACGGAAACAATAACCCGTCATTCGAACTGAGAAGCTGCTCTTCTTTTTTTCTCCCCGCTATTTCTATTCGGACTTATCAGATGTTCGAGCAGTTATGTTCTTTTTCGTTCTTTTCTTCTTTATCAGTGGATTGCAGACGAAACTGCAATACCAACTCATTTTGTATAGGTGTTTTGAATTATCTATCGATATAATTTATTTTTACTTTGTATTTGAAATGATTGTAAAAATGGATGAAATTTAATCGTTTTACAATTTTGTTTTATTTAATATTGATGTTATTTATTATTTACGATTTTTCACTTTAAAATAAATTCAATAAATACAAATATAGATAATATAAGTATATAATCGAAATACACAATATGTGCTTTCTGTTTCTGCTTTTTAAAAAAATACAAATATTTCAATACTCCAATTATTGACAGTTACCATCGATTAAAGAAATTTTATTAATATACAATAATAATTTCATACCTATGTTTATAAATTGGGATAAAAATATTTGTTGATAAATACTTAGCTAACATTTTAATTAAAATTTATTTTAAAGTGATAATGAGAATTGCAGTTTAAAAATAATCAATTGTCTATAAAAAGTATTTATTCTTTTATAAGTTGCAAATAAAACTATTTCATTAATATAAAACGTTCAATTTTATTATAATATAAGATATTATGACACCTGTCTACATTCATAGAATTACTTGATAATAATTTCAAGTTTCTCTTGGGATTTGTTAAACACATCATAAATATTATTATTTATTCAGTAATAATAATAGATAAATATTCATTAAAGTATACTATAAGACATTGACGAATAGCTCGTTTTTTTATATCAAGTATTCAAAGACTTCTATTTTTGACAACTTTTTTTTCATATTAAAACAAATAATTTGCGGTTGAAGTTTCTTTGCCTGTTGCTTGATAGGGTCCAGAGTTAAATTATCTGTTTTGTTAGAACCTGCATTTTTTATCTTCTATGACATTGATTCTATTTATTACATGTATGATTTTTATATATTTTTGTTGTATTGGAATATCGTAACGCTTTTGTATTATTATTTATGATATTCGCTATTAAATATAATTATATATAAATAAATTAAAACATTATAAAATGTAGTTAAATTTCTTACTCTTTTAATAACTATAATAATATGTATTTTATCATCGACTATACACGTATGTATATATATGTACACAAATTGTTCTTAAAATGAGTGCACAAAAGTATATAGCCCGACTCTATGTACAATACAAATCCGAAATTTTTTAATATATTTTAGAGAAATCCATCGTTCTTCCGATTTAGCTCATTTAATAATTTGATAGTCCACACTAGCTTTACATCTATCTACATGTATCTTGTATATACATGTATATTTTGTGAATAATTTCTGAAATTTTTAGTCTTGTATTAAGGTCATTTTGAAATAGAACAAATATTTTTAAGTGTAAAATCAATGAATTGTTATAAAAAAATTAGAATTTTTTTACAAAAGATGCATGCAAGGTATTATTAGAATATCAAATAATATATTATTGGGATCATAATGAGAGAACAGTGAAATTTTTGATAACATATTTTAATGTCATATCCCATATTATTTTTGTGCAGAGCATCGCATTACATACTTTGTGCACTCATTTTAATAACGTTATATATATATATATATATATATATATATATATATATATATATATATATGTATATATATATATATATATATATATATATATATATATATATATGTATATATGTATATATATGTTTGTGTAATAAATTTTATGTTAAAGTATTTTGAGTGTTATGTATTCGAGAAAACAATGTTAACATTTTTGTGTGAAATGTAAATTTATATGTTAAAAAATATTGACAATGAAAGTCTCTCGTAGTGAAGCGCGAAGTATTTAAACTAATTCTCTTGTAAGTAATTTATATTGTAATCGGTTATTTAATTACTTTTATGTTACAAAAGTAACATGGGATTTGAATAGATGAAATTATATATATATATATATATATATATATATATATATATATATATGTATGTATGTACGTATAATTAGCGTATACAGATGTATCTAATATTTTTACGTTTTAATTATAGTAATGTTACTTAACACTTAATTAAATATACAAAAGTTGTAAGCTGAATTTGTTAATTAAATTTTCATTCAAATACTTAAAAATGTAACTATATGAGTAACATAATAACGTGTAACAATGTATACACATTGTTTATACGTTTAATATCATGTTTCTAGTCGATGTAAGTAGTTGTAGTCAGCAAGTAAGAGCAGCAAAACTCAACTATTGTTCTCAGTTGTGCCGACAGCTGGAGTACAGATTTACATTTTAATATGATTTTATGAAATTAATTGAAAAAAGTAGGGAAATAATTTGATTGAATTACTTGCTTTATAGAATTCTTAGAAGAATTATAAAGGTAATTTTCGTTTAATCATAAATTCGTATATATATATGTATATAATGTATATATATATATATATATATATATATATATATATATATATATACATATATATGTATATAATGTATATATATATATATATATATATAATTCCTATGCTTGTAGATAGTTATTTTATCTATTATCAAATAACGAAAAGTTGAATTGTTTTTCAGTTCAAGTTTTAAAATGATTATTTGAATTTAAATAAAATTAAACAAAATTATTAAATTCCATATGTTTCTTTTAAATTTAATTTAAATTGGACTGGTATTTATGGACAAAACACATTTTTGAGGGAAATAAAAACCAATAATAATTTATTTCTGGATAAATAAAATTGTAAGTAATAAAAATCGTTTAAACGAGTTTAGAAATAAAATTGTTCTAGCAAATAGATTGAAGTAATGACTTTGCAATAAAATTATTTCATACCATTATTTTTATGCTCATTGTTGAATAACAATTTTGTTTATTTTTTGTGTGAAAGTAGTAAGTAGTAAAAAAGATATTTTTCTCTCTGGAAAAATATTATATATTTAACATTGATACATTTATTTTCGTTAAAATATATTTGAATTGTTAATTATTTTCTTTTTTAAAACGAAAGTATTTTTTAATATTTGTAATAAATACTTTTTGGATTTTGTAATTTATGTTTATATAGATGTATGTATACTGAAAACAATTTAAAAATAATTTGAGAATTAATTTAAATCAATTATATATTTATATCATTTATAACAATAACTTTTCATTTCTCTGTTAATTTTTTGAAATCTCGTATATGAAATACCAATCTTTAATATTAGAAACTAATGTAAATCTTTACCCTTGGATCAAAAATACAATTATTTTATATTAATATTTTATATTATTTTTTTTATATTTTTACTGAATTAGTAAGCACAATATTAAAAATTTTAAAAACAAATATGTTTATTTTATTATTTTTTCTTTTAATTTATGCTGTGTTAGTGAATACCGTGTAAGAATATTTTAAAATATTAATTATAATGTAAAAATAAATTAAAGAATATAGAAAACACATTGAAAAAAGTTTTTCAAGTAATAATCATGGTTATAATCGAAAATTTGACTTAAATGGCGAAAATGTCCAGTATGAATAATGGAAGTTTTTTGAAAGCACACTAGGCAAATATTAATGAATAAGTGAGTTGACAAAGCCAGACTCTTCGCTTATATTGAAGTCCCCAACCAGTATTCCGCCTTTCTGACATTTAATTAGCCCCACTTGCTGTGCACAATTTAATTAACATGCTATTTGAGGCGCAACGCAATTTTATATGTATGATAAAAAAGCAACATTGTCATAATTAAAAGATAAAGTTCATTATGTTCATATATATATATATATATATATATAAACATAATGAATATATATATATATATATATATATATATATATATATATGGGTGTAACGATATTTTGTTATTCTTGATGAATAATTTAAATAAAAGGATAGTTTGTAATAAAGTCTGAATATGTTTTAGGCTTGTAATGAAATACTCGTAGTTTATAGGAATTAATTAATAGAAAATGATTATTACTATAGTGAAATTGATGGAGATTTAAATTTTTTTTTTATATGCTACATCATTTAATAAATAAATCCTCTGTTTAATTTTAATTTTACATTTAATTTCTTAATTTATTTTGTACTGTCGCAACACTACAAATATCGATGTTTTTTCCTAAGTTCATTTTTGGGGTTTATACATTAACTCATATTTTATTAAATATAATTCAGTTAAGTGAGAGGTATGATCTAATATTTATATATATATAAACAATTTAGAATTCGCCAAACAATAAACACCACAATATAAGAAAAAATAAATAAATTGGCGACACAGATGTTTTACATTATATATGCTTGAAATGTAAAGTGTTTCATGAAACAGCAAGTATTATCAGTATTTGTTTTATTTTCTTTAATATCAAGACATACACATGCTTTTAAGACACATACATATTATAACCTTCTTATATCAGATGAATTAAGTTACTAATGTTATTTAAATACTTGAATTTCTTTATTGATATACCTTCGAATTGTAATATTGTAATTGTAAATAACGTTTGTTAAAATATCATTCCAAAAATATTCAAATAATCGATAAAAGTTGCATTCTTATAGACTTTTACTAATTAATTGGTACTATCTTATTAGCTCAAATATAAGACGAGGTACTGTTTCATAGATCTATTAAAAAACTAGTGTCGTCTTATATTTGTATCTTCAGAAGTTCAGGATGACATTCCAAAGTAAAATTAATAGTTTAACAACAATTGACTTTAATGGCATATACTGAAACACATAATTTTCTTGAACTAGTTTTAAATATGTATTTGTATACTTTTTATAAATATTAATTTCTATTAGAACGTAAATCAACATTTTTTCTGTTTTCTTTGTAAAAAACTGGGACTCGTCTTATAATTGGGGTTGTCTCATATTCGTGCTAATACGTTATTTAAATGTATAATTGTGTATTTTTATTTGTGTGATTGCGTTAATGCTTTGTTGTAGGTGCGTTCTTCCTTTTTGATCACTTGCTTTTCTGTTCCTCTCTACTCGTTTTATACATACGCATTTTAAGTAGATTTTATAAAACTAGATTATCTGAAATATATTTGAAAATAGTACACGAGCTAAAATTAGAAGTAGAGAACAGAAATTCAAGTGATTTAAAAAGACGAATACCACCAGTAAAATATATAATACAATCTATTGTAAATAATTCATTCGAATTTGTTTTAATTACTTATTCGGTTACAATTTGTAATTTAGATTAGTTTTAGAAGATTTGTGTAACATTTAGTGAACTTTACATTAAATTTGTGTATAAAAACATATTTAATTTTTAAAATTTTTCTGAAATATTCAGATATGTGAATGAAATTTCAAATTATTAAAATGTTCTTAACTTATAGATACATTTATTGAAAATAAAATATTAAAATACTTTTTAGTATTATATATAATTGTATTTTCTTGAACTTTATATATATATATATATAAAATTATAATTGTACATATCTATTTATTGTTAGATTTAATATGATATTTGTTCAGTAATTAAATTTGATCAATATAATACAGGATTTAATACCTAATTAGGACATACATTAGTTCTAATACAAGTAAGTTTTCGTATCCATAGACAGCCTGCGGCCTGTACAGACGATTAGGATGTACATACAATGCATGTCGATGGTGGTATGAGGTAGATATAGCTACCCAAGTTCCACAACTAACATCGTGAAGGAGAGTTCCTCATTAGTGTAACAATCCTTGTTACGACGCAAGCTGTTTCATTAGCGCTAACAAGTCGCCCAAGCTCCTACAATGCATTCAACATGAACCCTATGAAGGCATGGCGTTGCGGACAGCTGCAGTTACCTCTACTACCATTATCCGTGCGAAAATGTTGTCTTTGTTAACGGATAATTGTTAATGACAATCTTCTTTTTACCGAACGTCAGACGGCGGGCACTAGACGGGAATTCTTCATTGTTTTATTCTACATGGTATCTTCGTCTATCTTATACTGACGATTGTATTTTGAGATATTTTATTAAAAAATTTGATGGAATATATATATATATATATATATATATATATATGAAGTATATTTATTGGAAATATATTTTTTCGTGTACATTTAAACGAATTTGAAAATAAAAAACTTATTATAATTGAAAACAGATTATAAAATGTAATTATATAGCACATTAATTAATTAAATGCTTAATGTTCAGAAATTTAATACCTAATTATATACATATTTGATATTCCAAAACGCTATTTTTAACAGATATTTTATAAAATTATATCTTTGTTGGATTTCGAGACCGACTATCGAACGTGTCTCATCTTTCAGTAGAAAAAACTATAAATTTGAATAAGTAATGAGTTTAATTCTTGACAGTTTTCTTATGTAATTTAAAAACAAAATGAAAATTATTTATTAAATTTTTACCGTAACGAAACTTCTTAACGGAGTTATGTCCAGATAAATGTTCTAAAAAACATGTAAAATATTTTTATCAAAATAGCAAAGTAAAAAATACTGTTTCTTTACATTTAACTAAAAATATAAAATTATTTTTTTCTTAAAGCTAAAAATCTTCTATTAAAATAGTGTAACAAGAAATTATTTTATTATAATAAAATTTGTTGTATAATAACATACATAAGAAAATAAATTATTAGTAAATGATTCTTTCAAGATTGTGGAAAACAAGTAACAGTTATGAAATATTAAAAATACAAAAAAGTATCAGAATATATAATTTATTAACTTCCCAAATAAAATAACTGAGAATAAGGTATACTATAAAAATTAGACGAGATATAAAATGCATGTTAAGTGAATTAAATGTAAATTAAGATTGGGTGACAGTTTATTTAAGAAATAGATATGAATTTAGTTAACGATATATATTTCATAGCAATAATTTAACAAAGAAAAACATTTGCTATTGATGAAAATATTTTATATTTAAAACAAATTAGGAAAGTAGTTGTCTTTTATATATATATATATATATATATATATATATATATATATATATATATATATATATATGTATGTGTGTGTGTGTGTATATATATATATACACGTACATATTTGTGAGTATATGTAAAACATATTTCGTAAAAAAAATCACACCACGGAAAAAATAGATTTATGTTCTCTAAAAATATGTCCAAAAACAGCTTACATATAATGCGACTTGAAAAACATTACGTAACGCACAAACTTACGAGAAATCTACTTGCTGCTTGGCTGGCTGTCGAAAGAGGCTTAGACGCCGGCGCGTTCTTAGTTACTTCGTTTTTAAAATGAAAATAAATCCGTCCACTAATGGACTGTTACATGGATCTGCTATTATTTCTAAGGAAGAGTGATATATATGGTAAACAGGATCTGAAAATGCACTCAGTGCGGAACGTCCTGCTTTCCGCTTAACCCAGTGGGTGGGCGAAATGGATTTCTCAGATGTTAAGAATTCAATCCACTTTCCAAGAACATAACAAGACTGTACGGCTACTACTTAACTATTTTACAACTAGATGGATTATTCACTTGCGTTATATTATATTTGATTTTCTTCATTTTCTTACTAAACATTGTATATCTGAGTGTTTCGCGCGTGAATATATATATATATATATATATATATATATATATATATATATATATATATGTACGAAATGTAAAGAAATTAAAAAAAAGTAAAAAGACAATGGATTCGAAACAAATGAATGTTTTCTTCTTAACTTATTTTCTAAGATAAATGACTGAATTCAATTTTTTCTTAAAACATATTTTTGCAATTTTATGACAAAATTCATATACATCTTTTCAAGATGTTTGATTTTACTAGAATTCTAAAATTATTCATATAAATATATTAACTTACGTACCAATATATGAATTAATTAATACGATAATTAAATAAACAAGTGCTTGTGAAATTGTGTTTTGTAGAAGTTGTTAAAAGTAACTAGACTATTAATTTTATAAACATTTCCCTTCATTTTTTAAATATTATTTTAAAATCCAAAGAAATATTGAAAATATGAGTTATGTTTTTTGAGAGAAATGTATTTTTCTTGTACCAGACTTTTATAATTTTTAATATAACATTTTAGATTTACTTTTTTTATTTTCCGACTAAATAAAAGTTATCAATAATAAAATTTATTCAAGCTAAATGTCTTTCAAGGATTTCAATAAATATATAATTACAAGTAATACATACTGTTATAGTAAGTAAACTATGCATTTATCTTCCGAATTTCTATTCATTTAAAAATATTACAATATTTAGACTTTAACGAATCATTTTTTTATTAATAATGGGTATTGGTTTATCTTTCTGTTTCTATTATCTGATTAAAATTACGAATTAGAATAAAATTTCATTAATCTTCAAATTAAAAGTAGTTTGTTTCTTATTTTTCAGACACTGAAATTAAATAACTATTTTTTTAAACAAGTTTAATGTATACAGCGGTATAAATATTAAGTAAATGTTATTCACTGATAGAAATGTATATATATATATATATGATTTTTAATATTAATTTATTATATGAAACAAATTTCAATTTCGATCGATAATTTTTCTATATTGGTGAAAAAACACAGTTAGTCAGTTTGTATAAACAGATGTTTATAAAAGATTAACATAAAAAATTAATATTATGAATACATAACTAAATTGAATGTTAATATTATCAAAATCAAATATGCTCCAATTCGTTATTGTACTATCAGCACAGATTAGTATATATCACAGATAATTACTCAAAATTACACATATACTAAATTTTAATATGCACTTCATAGTATGAAATCCATATTAGGGCTCGATTTAATTATAATTTGACAGACACGAAACGGGGGAAATTACCAAATGAAGCCGATAAGCGAATCATTTCTCTAACTAGTTTAACAGTCAGTAACAAAACTGTATTCGACCACCCACGCCAAATACCCTACTATGTATTCGTGGAAAACGTTTGTTTGTAATACTGCTAATTAAGCAAATACACACGTAGCTTGTCGTAGTTGCTACTCTTCCACTGTTTCACGTTATTAGAGTACAACAACCGGACTGGCTGTTGATTTTCTCGTATTGTTAAGTAATTTGGAAAATGTGCGTTAATTAACAGTGTTCTTTACAATCATTACGTGCCGAAGAAAAACATGTTTGCTCTGTAGACGTTCGTCTTGTTTGCTTTTTGTTTTTATTCGTTGAAGTAAGAAGACAGCTCGTATTGTTATCGAATTACTAAGGAATAATTAATGTAATTAATAAATGGTGCAAACTTGCGTATTTAAATTAAGACATAACGTTTTTTTGGATATAAATGTACAAAAAATATGTATTATCATTTCACAATAAACTTTTTTTTATAAGAAGAAAAATATTCAGAATATATATATTCAAATGAATACTAAGATGTAAAATGTACAATACAATAGTTATATATATATATATATATATATATATATATATATATATATATATATATATATATATATATATATATATACATTCATACATTTTACTATAAAATATGTGTTTTAATCCAATAATTATATAGTAAAAATTAAAATATTTATATATTAATATCTATGATAAGATTTTAATGTATATATATATATATATATATATATATATGTGTGTGTGTGTGTATCTGTATCTGATGATAGCCTCATTATTAAACTAAAGTAGAAAGAAATATAAATACTAAAATGAATTAAAATTTTAATTGTATTGATTATTTTCAAATGAGAAATGTTTTTTGAAACGTTAATAATAAATAATTGAATTCAATAAATCTTATATTTAAACTTAGATTCAGTCATACATTTTTTATATAAACGAAAATTTTATTTTATTAAATTTGAAGACATTGTCACTCCGATTAAAAGTATTTGACATCAAATATAAAATAAAAATTTTTTATTTAAAAAAAACAGTAGTTTCAAAATTAATATTATGAATCATGTGTTTTATTGATCAAAATTTTATTTTTTTTAATCAATTACTGTTTTATTTATGTGAAAAATGTATTTGATTCGATTTGAAAAATTTATTGTACATATGAGTGGAAAATTTAGACTTATATATGCAACTTTTTTTCGAACGTTTGTAACTAAAAATATACATGTTACTTAATAATGACTAAAATAATGATTATACTTTTTAACAATTTTATATCAACATAATTTTTCAAATATTCGTGTTAATTCTTTCTTTATATTAATATTTATTAGATTTTTGATACAGTTATATGTTAAATTATTTTATAGTCTAGTGATATATGTTTACATTGACTAAACGGTGAACATTTAATGAAAAAAAATATTATTTTATCATTCAAATATTTAAAAGGGAAAGAACTACATTTGTATATTTGCTTGTTTTATTATGCAGTCATAGATTTTAGCGTCACTGTGAAACTTACAAATCACATTACCTGTAATATACTATAGGAGCAAATATTCAACCCGATTTCACTAATTAGTCAACATTTGAACGCGAATCTGTAGTAAAGACCCCCCTGTCGCGTTCCCTGCCTATATACTGTGCCCTTTTAATACCGCGCACGCCCCGCAACTCTGCATCTCAACAATCGCAACAGTAGTGCGCTAATCCGCTGTAATTGAGAGGAACGACGCTTAAATTGCTTGTATCTGTAAAACCGGGAACCTCCATTACGGGCCATTAGCGGGCGTGCATGTTCATTGCAAATTGACTGCTGCACACAATACGCGTATGGAATAAATCTACGTTTGGTTGAGATCCGAACGGCCAGAAGGCTGTCAAATTCACCAGTCATTATGACTATAAACTTTCCGTAATATAATTATATTGCAATTTTACGAACAATTGATTTAATCTGGCAATGATTTAAACATATATATTCTAAATTATTTTATCTTTTGAACAATAGCATTTTTTGTTCTATTATATTTTCTCTGAAAGTATATATAGAATTAAAATAGGTTATTGAAATGAAGCGAAAAATTAAATAAATCAACTTAAAAAAGAACCAAAAACATATATTATACAATAAGATCAATGATAAATTTGAGGTGTAGAGACACATACGAGTTTTACAATATACTTTGATTTTTAGATACGATTGTATTTATATACAATCGTATCAGTTTTTTCTTACTAATTCAATTACAATTTTTTTATTTTTATAATTTGTGTAAAAACATCTTGTGATTATAGAAATAATGAATTTTTACAAACGTAAATAGTCACACTCTCTTAAAAAATATATAAAATGTAGACAATCTTTTTTATCTCTAGCGTTCGAATCGATAAAATTTATAAGAAAATTCGTAAAATACACAAGTATTTGCATTACTTTATATATATATATATATATATATATAGAGAGAGAGAGAGAGAGAGCTTGAAATTGTGTATAAAAATTAGATCGCTTTTATAGAAAATTAAAGGTATTATTATATCTTACTTTATTTTAGACTCAAAATATATATATATATATATATGTATGTATATATATATATCGTTATATATATATATATATATATATATATATATAAACGATATATGATAATGAGTATGGAAGTATAAATAAATAGTTCGAAAAGCATATATACTATGATTTTATATTAAATTATAAAAATATTTAAGTTGAATACATAAACAATTGTTTTATACGAAATAAAATGTTAGCAGTTAATATTAATAACTCAGTTTGATAGTAATCTATGTAATTATAGGTAATATAATTCGTATCAGTATACATTAAAGCAGAATTTAAAATAACATACATACATAAAAATAGTTTTAAACTGTTAATTTTAAAATGTAATTTGCTTTTTTTTATTTTTCTCTTTTTTTTAAAAAAATATTGTAATTGAAATATAGATAAGTTGTTAATAGTTAGTGGCAAATAAAAAGTATTTCATATTTTTTTCTATACCTATGAGAGTTGATTTTATTTTAATTTAGAACCGTTTTATTAATTTGAAATAAATGTTGAATTTTATATTTATATAAACTATATCAAAGAAAACTATGAATTTATCAATTAATTATAATATACTTAAATCAGAAATAAAATAATTAGAAAAAAATTAAAATATAAAATTTCAAATTTAAAAAGTATTAGTTTTAGTATTTGGAGAGTTTTTTTTAATCATACAACAACAAGCGTTATTGAAAAACACAAAATAAATTAATAAGAAAACAATTGTGCATAAAAGAGATTTACATGTAATTATTGTACAGTTTGTCTTCATTGAGTGACGTTATAACGTTTCAAATTACACCGCGTGTTATTTTACTCTCCGGTGTAGTTTAGATAAACGTGTGAAAGCTATTAGTTCCATTTTGCGCTGCATGCAACCGCAGCTACAGCAATTCTTGGATTGTTAAACATATCTACTTCGTGTCTTATTGACTTCATTTTATTGTGCTGCTGTATGCAGTTTTTTTTAGATACACGACTTAATATTGTCAACATGTGTATCGGATATACTATCAAATTTGATTATAGCAAGGATTTAAAGTAACGTTGTTTTTTATTATCTAATTCGCTATATTATATATATATATATATATATATATATATATATATATATATATATATATATATATATATATATACATATATTAAATGAATTATAAAATTCGATTTAAAACTCTAAATTAAATTGTCAATAAATTATTTGTAAAATGAATTAATTCTAATTTATTTTGCAACTTAAAATTATCTCTAGATATTTTGTTCATCATTTTGTAAGATTCTATTGATAGGTTTTAAAAATACTTGGTTTAATCTTTGTAAAATATTGATATAGAAAATACTGTTGTATTTTAATATATTTTATAAATGATAATAGATTTAACTGTAATATTTAAATATATTTTAATGTGATTTTCAAACTTTACATGTAAGTGATTTATCAAAATTTCATTTTAAAGAGATATGAATAAAAACATTTTAATTAATTCCTTATGCCTTAACGGTCACGAATAAATATGTTATATACGTGATGATTTTTAAAGAAATATTGTATTTATATTACTACATGACTCAATTTACACATTTTTTAACATTTCTTTGAAGTATTATCTACTCAGATGTATGTTGATACGTTATAATTAAAATTACATTATTATTTTTTAGTAAAGTACTTAAATATTTTTCAGAACAAAAATATAAGCAACATATATTTTAACACTTTTCTGAATACTTATCAGATGAAAACTGATGAAAGCTTTATTGATTAATTAGAAAAAAAATAGGAATGAAACGGTTAGGTTCATTTTCAAAACTACAAATATCAAATCTAATGAAATATTACTTTTTCTTTGCAAAGAATTGTTTTACAAAATAAAAAATAATATAGGAATGAACTATAACTCGTTAGATATACACATAATAACTTATGGAATATAATGTAAACCTAACTAGAAATTTTATTTTTTTTATGTAACTTCTTGCCGGTCTTCAAGTCATTGTATACATATTTTTGTCATAGTATTTTAAATCTACTTTATATTTTTATACAATAAATATAAAAAAACCTAAATATATTAAAGGTCGGATTAATAAATATTAACGAAAGTAACTGTTTTTTTGTTTTTTAAAAAAGCAAGAATACAGCTAATAAATGTACATCACTGTAAACATATTCTATTCTGTGTTGTACAATATGATTAAATTTGAGGGATTATATAATAATTTCTTCATTTAATTGGCATGCACAGAAATTAGTTTTATACAAATATATATATATATATATATATATATATATATATATATATATGTATATATATGTATGTGTGTGTGTGTTTCAGCAACTTAGAGGGAATATGCGTGTATGTATGTATGATTGTATATAATTCTTAAATTACGCATAGACTGTCACAATTTGGTATAGCGGAATCGTTGCTTGTGTGCCACAAGCAACGAACTATAGTGATGTGCCTAACAAGCTCGTTAAGCAAGACTCCCAGGGCTCTTTGTTACAATTCATCTCTTTTGCACGCACACGACGAAAAGAGATAAGAACGCACGCCATAATTAAGATTATCAGGTCGTTGTTAACTGTCTCACAAGTTTACTCGAATATAGCGTTTCGAACTTCGTCTTATTTATTGCATAACGTTCATTATATTAAAAAGAAAGCCTCTATCCACTGTAAACGTATATGTGTATATATACGCATGGACGTGAATGTGTGTATGTATGTGTAACGTTTTCAGCGAGCTAGGGAGAAAGCTTATGATTCCAATTAAGCTCGTGTTTCACAAACGTCGTGTTTATGCAAACAAGAGAGCCTCGGCTACGTTCTACTAATTAAATACATACATATAAACGCGGGGGGCAAGGTGATGAAAACTGACGGAAAATTGTTATTTGGATGAAGCATTTTCGCCAAGTGTTTAGAACAAAGTTCGTTATGTAGACGAGTGCGTGCCTTGTTGATAAACCTAACCTCTTTTATTCCCAGTACATTTGTTTATGGATTGCTGGTGTAATATAAAATAATCATATTTATTATTTCATTAATATTATGCGCCACATACAGTTTACTTCACAAATTAGTTCTCATTCGTAGAATGCTATATATTTACACATACGTGCGCAAACACTAATATAGGTTTGTATTCACTTTTCTTGTTTCTTTGAAAGGTAAATGAGACAATACCAAATACAGCTTCTTAATTAATTAGACAAATAGTTTTGTTAGTTAACACTGTTAACTACTAAATTAAATTTATGAGATTCATTTGATTTCATTATTATTAATTAATCTGTTTGTTATTATTGTATAATATTTAAATATTAAGAAATGGTAATCTGTTTGATAACATATTAAGTATATACTATATTTTCTCGATTATATACCTGTTTTGGAAAAATGATCCATATGTTTTTAAATAAAACTGTAGTTAATATTTAAGAAAATGATTTAAATTGATTTCATTTCTTGTAAATTAAATATATGTGAAATTCGAATAGTCACTAATTAAAAAAAATCTTAGATATTGTTATCAAAAAAGTATATGATTTAAAACTATGTATTGTTTATAGCTATTGAATATATTTTATAATATTTCATATATGTTTTTTCTTTTTTCAGTCCCAATGCTGACATCAAATATCTCTTAGTGCGGTTGATCGTCATAGCGGTAAGTAAATATTAATATTTTATTTTTATATGAGAGTAAGTAGAAAGTAAAATATTTTTGTATGGAAAATAAGTATATTTATTTTAAACTAAATTTTAATTTGTGTTTTTATCTTTTTCGATAAATTTTCGTTGTCGTGACACATTTGGTTAAGCGTCTAACAATAAAAATTAAAAAAATATAAAGTTTAATATAAAAATGTACTTTTCAATATATTTTTTCTATTTGGATTTATTTTTAAATAGCGGAAAGTCATTAAGCAGTCCAAATAATCTTTTTTTTTTATTAAAATTACCATTTCGTAAGTTTAAATGAGTACTTTTTGTGAATTGCTGATCAGCAGATTAATGTATTATCTATTCACTTATAAGTCTCTCTTGGAAACAAGAGCATCGATAATTCAAAAATGAAAGTAAAAATGAAAAAGTAATTAGAAAATTATTCGTATTTGTACACATAAAATAAATTAAAATATGTTTCGTTGGTTTGTACATCTTCTTTGATTGCATTATTGATTATCAGAATTTTCCTTAAATGTCTGTAGCATAGTACTTTAAGTTGGGAATAATCTAATCGTTCAACACAAAGTGTATCTGGTGTATAGTAAAATGAATAAATATGAAAATTAGAGGTCTAGAATATTGTGAATCGTAGAGATTTACGTCTTATATGTGTTCTGTATTTAATGGGGCAACATTTTTAGTACACAAGTATAGAAGAATCATATATTTTTTTGAGCAGAAGTTATTTTTTCAGTATTCGAAACTCGTAATGAAAATATATTTTTCATAATTAAAAAGGATTATTTGAAGGAAATTTGTACATTCTTTCTGAAAAAAAATATTATAAGAAATAGTAGATCTATATAACTGTGAAGTGGGAATGTTAATTTAGTATGGTTTTTCCGTTTATTTATTTGTTATTAAATTATAAAAGAAATACTTTGAGAAAATAATGAAAGCGTTATATCGTTTTACTTTGAATGTTATTCTATTAAAAATACATGAAATAATAATAAATAGAAAATAACACTGCATGAACTTTAGCTACATAAGTTCGTGGCCAATATTATCCGAGCTGTTCGGAGACGGACATTTCACATATTTTGGAACGGGTAAGGTGGATAGTTGTTATGTAAGAGGTCCACTTTATTTTCGTTACGACATCAATATGGCGTCGTCGTTTCTAAAACACGGAAAAGCGAACTCTGAGTTTCCTTTACATTTCACTTATCTAAGTGCTGTAGCTTGTCGCGAAGACCGCCGCGTTAATGCTCTCGGTGTTGAGTTACCGCCCGCCTAGAGTGCAGAGTGCTGTCGGCCATTGTTTGATGCACGCCCCCGCCATCTATGTATAACGTCGTCACATCGAGATGTCCTTTTGAATCATGGCGCGAGAGTGCGCGTATACACTTACACGAAGATCGTTTTAATAGCAACATTGCGAGAATAAACACAATAAATACTAAAGGGTTTTGTATATACTTGCACTGAAGTTGTAGAAATTTCGAATTCGTAACAATAACGTATATGTATTGAATTTATATATGTTTGTAAACGAAGCTGACGGCTCAACGTATTGTGCGCAATAAGTTTTAATTTTTAACGAGGTGTCAGTTTATTCCAATATTATTATATTAAACTTTTTAATAACATACAAATAATATCGTAGACTCGATATTTGATTTTTAAAGTTTAATAATATAAAATAGGTTAACAAAGAAGAAATATTTTTATATTCCTTCACATAAGAAAATATATTACAGTAAGATGTATTATATATATATATATATATATATATATATATATATATATACATATTAAATGGTAAATGTAAATTTTATAAATAAAACTAAAAAAAAGAGTTAAATTAAATAAAAGATATAAAAAATATATTTTGATAACAATATATAAAATGAAATAAGAAATATTTCAATTAATTTCTACTATAGAAAGTTGAAAGTTGTTTACTGAACTTAATTTATTTGTATTTAACAACTTCCCTGAAGTTTTAAATAAAAGTTCGTACTATATTCACGCGGAGAGCATTTATGTTAAAATATTAGTGTTTTGTTACTCAAAATGATAAATTTTGAAAAGAAATAGGGCGATGAAAATAAAAAATTAAATACGAAACTGAAAATAAAAACATTTTAAAGAATCTGAACTAGAATTTAAATATTTTGGCACTACGTTAATGTTAAGTAATAATATATATTAAATCATTATTTTAACTGAAATATATTCATAATTAAAACAACTTTACTTAAACTCATTAAAAATAGAGATAATGAAGATAAAAGCAAAAAAATAGAAGAAAATTATTTCAAACAAATGTTTCCTTTTTGTAATAAATTTTATTTGTAAAATTCTGTGTAGTGCGCATGAATAAAAAATAAAATAATGAACACTACTAAGATATTTTCAGTATTTAAATAAAGTTGTAGAATTCATAAACTATTGTACTTTTTATAAACAAATGTAATAAATGTAAAAATGGAAGAATTGACATATAATAAATTTCTCAATAACTATATATTTCTTTGTTTATAAATTTATACTTATCTACACACGCACACATACACATAATCTTAAAACACTCGTAAATTCACTATTTTTATAGAGATGAATAAAAAAATTAATATAAACAAAATAATAAAATATTTACTTTGAAGTTAATATATTAAAACATATATGTTTTTAAAAAAATGATACCTTTGCATAAACAGAGAATAAATACGTTAACAGTGCTATATACTAATTAGTAGCTAGAGCCAACGTCATTGTTAATTGTATTTTTATTTATTCTCACTCACGTGTTATTTTAAATAACGCGCTAATTAAATATCGTCACTATGTTTGTGTTGTGACTGTTGTGTTTCTATTGTTCCAGCGCAGCAAGAATGCAGCGCGCGAGCCCCAGTCGCCGCCGCCACTGACTCGAGGCGATGCACAGTACAGACAATGCACCAGGTGAGTTATTCACACCGTCAACTTATTCTTTTTCAAGAAAGACATTTTATGTCTCTAAAAGATATCTTCGTCATTATTTACATTTATAAAGACAACAGCATACGGGTATTTATTTTTAAATCACTCTGTCTACACTTTGTTTAGCAGAAGTATTTCTGGAACATATTTTTAGTTGATATTTTTTATTTTTTAAATCTAATTTTAATGTATAAATAATTATACTATTTTACTTTTCATTATTATTAACGTAACACCGTTTATAGTGTAATCAACATATATATATATATATATATATATATATATATATATATATATATATATATATATATATTATAATAATAATAATAAAAGGATGGGTGTGTATAATAAAATATAAAATAATATAAAGTGAATTACATTTTTTCACTTCAATTATTCATATTGTTTTAAATGAAAATTTAAATATTAACTGCAAATTTTGTAACTGATCACAAACTATTTAAAAATGTATTTTAAGTATAATCCGAAAACTATTACAAATTATTAATAAGTATTTTATATTTACAATTATTACCACATTTAATAAAAAACTAAAAATTAAAATTTATTGTTGAAATGAATTGATAGTAAGTTAATTATCATCTTTGTATTAATAAACTTTTCATTTTATAAGTTTCAATAGATAAATTAGGTACGAATTATAATTTACTAAATTACTAATTTTCATTCATTTGTATATTTAAAGTAAAAAAATGTGCACTAAATCGTTTTTCGTCATCTAAAACAATGAATTTTAAACTAGACTAACGAACGAAGGATAAAACACTTGATTAAATCATATATGACATGTTTCTGTGAAAATGTATTCTCTTACTTTTTTTTATTTACAATACAAGTATGGAAACTGATTGATCTACCTTTAGAATAAGATTTATTATTAAAACTCTACAATGAAATCAAATATTATTATGTTTCTAACTGCAAATAAATAATATCGTTCTTCGTTTACCAAAAAATTATTTTATTGGAAAATCGTAATAATAAAAAGTTTGATATCCACTGAGTAAATATTTTTTTCATATTCGAGATAATAACGTATTTAATTATTTTCTATTTTATTCTCTTATACATTGTTTTATGTTTTAGTGTTAATACTTCCGTAAAAATATTTTTTTTGAAATATACTTAGTTATAGAATAAAGTAACAATTCATAAAATAGGATCCCCAAGAGATAGACGGAAATTTTTATCTATAGATTAATAATGTTTAAAAATTATTTATGATCTAAAGCAATTAACTTAAAAATAATAGAGCTTTGTGTTTATATATATATATATATATATATATATATATATTTATGTGTATATATATATATATATTTATGTGTATATATATATATATTTATGTATATATATATATATATATATATATATTTTTATGTATATATATATATATATATATATATATATGACTTTTTTATTTTATGTAACTTCATTTAATGTAATTATATTTAATTTGTTTATATAATTGATTATTAAATAATGAGCGAAAATAATACTCAGTGGTCATATATTAATAAACATACGTATAAATACATCTCCAAAAGATGTGCACAATGAAAACATTTTTTATATTTACAATTGAACAATAAAACGTATTGAACATATTATTAAACAAATACATTCGTGTTTTTATGGACTAGTGATAAGTAGGATGTCGTATTTATTTATAATAAAACATATAAAATTATTAGTTTTTAATTAAAATTAGAATACTGATCTAATTTGCAAAAGTTAATAAAATAAAAATTAATATTAATAATATATGTGATTATTAATTTTATTTAAAAATACTGTATGTTATTTTCATTCAAAGTTACAATATGAAAGCATGAGAAAATATAACAAATATGTATAATTTCTACATGACAATGCAAAAACAAAAGAACCTACAATCCAATTCAGCTTAATCCACATTAAGGCGATAGTTTCTTTGAGCGGAAATGAACAAAACTTAACATTAGATTGCATTTTCTGTATTCTCTTATTACGCCACAGTTTTCTCGTTTAAATTACAAACTATTTTAATTAAATCTGGCGGCAATTTAACTAGACGAGCTGAAGAAAACTAAACTGATGCGCTAAGAAAATTGTTAATAATGGCATGCGCTTTTCATGCGACGCAAGTAAAGAAGAGGAAGAACTCGCGACTACGTCACGTGACAACATAGCCATCGACCGTTCAAATGTTTCAACTCGGCCGTATTTAATTAGCTCTGATGTGTTTGGTGATAAAATGCCAACTTAATTGGGACAGACCGGTCGTTGTATCAAAAGCGCAACCAGTGCCGCATCATTTGAGTATACGAGCACATCGGCAACAATAGGATTTCATTTGTGAAGGAATAAAGTTGTGCTTTTTGCGTTTTCATCTCTCGGCGGCGTATTTTTTGTTCTTTTGTATGAATTGTTCTATTTAGAATATAATCATTTATTACTTAATGGTTCCTAAGAGAATTGCGTACAAATATAAATGTTTAAATACTTCGTTCAACTGCTTTTAAAATTTTCAACAATATTAATTAGTTTAATTTGGCCAATAAGCAAAAATTATTTTGATTTATAATATTAAAAGAAGTCTTCTATTCAGTTGTACATTTCAATTTACAGAAATGCAATTTTTATTAGCATAGTTATTGTTGAACGTTTTATTTTCTGATTGTGTACTTAAGTAGTTATAATAAAAATTATATACTTATTCTAAAATATCCACGCAGTAACTTATGATGACATTCTAATATTTTCATATGCCTTGGAAGAATTCTAATCAAACCTTGTTTTAGTTAATGGTGTAGTAGTAAGGTGGTTTAGTGAAAGGGGACAGTTAGTTTGGATTTTTTATATTTTTATAAATCCATTTGGAAAAAATAATTCCGATTGTATATTTTCTCTGTTAAAGAAGTTAACTATAATAAATAAATTTAGGAAAACAGGTATTTAAATAGCACTTTTAAATATGTATATGTTAATTTTATTAGATTTGGAAAGAACAGTTTTTCCCTATTCTTCATCCGAATGCATAAAGAAGTTACATGAAATACAGTGCTTAGCTTTATTAACATTAAAACCACGTTTATATTGTTATCGATTCGAACATATCCGCTATCAATTTCAACGGTTAATATCGCAGTTCGAAATACTCTATCTTTAGGAAACTTTTTGCTTCCCGTGTAATGAAAGGATAATAAATATAGTTGTACGAGCGGATCTCTCTGGAAAAAATAGCACGTCCCGTGTATGTATCAAGAGAAGTTTAGCCGCATTGGTCATCGAGTGTATCTTGTCGAAATTATTATCAATCATTTCCATGGCGTTGCAATGCGACCCCACGGAGTAATCGAAAACGATCATAACGGCAACGACGTGACTTTCGATGCACATCATTCTCGCAGTAACTTCATCCATGCATCATTCGATTTATAACAAAGTCCGAAATAACATAAAAATGTCAGCGCGTTCACAAAATATATAGTTGTTTGTTTTAGTGAACATTTTATGATATTTTTAAAAAGTTTGGCATCTTTAGATCATTGTCGATGACAATTTATCAAAGAACTGTTTGTAATTGAATTTCATTTTTCTATGTTGAAAACGGCCTGTATAAAAAATACAATATACTAAAACTAAAGAAATTTATTCATTTCAGTCTGAAATGAAACAATATATTTTTGATTTCAATATTTGTTGAAAAATATTTATGCTTTTTGCAATATGCTAAATTAACGATTCTAATAAAAAAATGTTCTTTCATTTATTGCTTGATGTAAAGGATTATTAATGGGTTGTTTATTGAAACCTTTTAATAATAAAAATATTTTTTTATATGTTGCTTATATTTTTTCAATTTGAATATTTTTTAATAACAAAAAGTAATATTTTATTTATTTAGATTTTGTCAAATATGTATTTCTAAAGCATATAAAAAATTAAACAACCTAGATAAATCTCCATATTTCTTTCTCACAAACACACAATTTAGAAAAAATAAGATATTTCTAGTACTTCAGTATTTATTATTTTTATTTACAATAATTTATTTTAAACAAATACTACTTGAGAAAAGAAATATTTTTTAAGAGGTTTTCAGTCCATTCGTATTTTAAAATGAAAATATTTTCCTCATTCGCAATTTATCAAAATTAATGTTTTTTTTTTAACTGAAAGATGGCTATTTTTTAACGAAAACTGATATGTGTCGATATATAAAAACTTATAAAATTTTAGTTAATATCTAAATTCAATAATTATTTGCCTACAATTATTTATAAAATATAATACTGATGCTTTTTTTATTATACATTTGTAATAAAAGTAATAACTCTGTGCTACTTTCACTGATAAAACATCGTGTTCAAAGCAAGAAAAGAATACTTGTTTTAAAAAATATCAGCTTTCATTTGAAACAGAAGTTTGGAGCAAAAAATATAATTGATATATTTGAATCATGGAGGTAACGGATGAGTTTGTTTTTTCTACAAGTAGTTTAGATTTTCATTATCTTCAAGTAGATTTTGAACTCAGTTCAAAATTATTTTTGAATATTATTACATAAAAACCGATTGTAGAACTCACACATGGACTTCAAGATTCACACAGAACAATCGTAAACAAAGGATATAGAGAAAAATCATAATAGCAAAATAAAATATGTTAACAGTAATAAGAATAATAATAAAATTTACTGGAGAATGGATATTTTTCTATATTATTAATTATATTATTTGTTAGTTGCTTAGTCAGTAAAAGTATTTAAATTATATATTTTATATTTTAAAGTGCCTCAGTTCAAATATAATATGTTAAATGATTTCATTGCAAGTTGTAGGAACAAAATATGATTCATCTATAAAAATTGTAACAGTTTATAAGTTTTTCTATATGTGTATTATATAACTGAAACCATATTGAAATTCATTGAACTCGTTTAAAATTTCCATATCAATATAAATGCACGTACGTCATTCGCTTCATTGTAACAACAGTTTAAATAATTAAGATTTAAATGTATTTTGTGTATTTCGCGTGACGATAAATAAATTTGCAATGAAATGCACTTATCGCACGCTCAGAAGAAAATATATATAGTTGAATGTAAAATGAATAGCCAATATAAAATCCATTAAACACGTAATGTACGGGAAGTGCTAAGTTGTGTCGACCGCCGTCTACTAAAGCGTGCAGTGGCGGCGCATTCGTCCGCTTAAAAGCTTTGTTGTGATCAAATTATGGCGAACTAAATGCGCTACACTACCAATAAAAACGCACGAAATGTTCATAGTGATTTTAATTCATTGATAATTATGTAATGTTCATACAGAACATATGGGAATATTTCTTTTTCATTGCTACTATGTGTTAATGTTGTATATTTTTTTATTTTAACTAAAACAGTTTAATCGACAGTGTTCGTCAAATGAACACCCCAGTGTATATACTTCAATCTTGTAGAATGTAATATTAAATAAAATGATTGATGTGTTTATGTTGTTTCCAGGCATGCGCATGTGTATTACCTAGTTTGTGAACTATATATTTTATATTCGTTATGAATTCTATATGAAAAGTATGCAATGCGCAATATGCTGCTTTTCAAGCGCCATCATGTTCATTATTATTTTGTGAGGTTATGTTAACTGTTTGGCCAAGGAATATGATGTTTTCAAATGTTAAGTTTGGGACTTCAAATCCAAAAACGACGAGAAAATATTCCAATTTAAAACAGTTACTATTGATTCAATTTAAAGGCACCGAATTAATTTGTACTCCTAATATATATATATATACATAGATAGATACTAGATGCTAATTTAAAGATAACTTTCTTAATACAGCATAAAAAATTGGAAATTAATACATAAATGAAGAAATAAGTAAATACAATAGTTAGTCTTAATTCGTTGTTTCTTATATAAACCAAATTTTATCATTTTATTACCACTAAAAATATCAATTAGAAGAAAGATTGAAATACTGTAATAATTAATAGCGACTTGATTTCGTGGAGATATTCTAATAAGTGGATAATTAGTCTCGTTCTTTATTGCAGATTCATTTTATTCTGTAATTAAACTACGTCTCTCTGTCTCTCTCTCTCTCTCTCTCTCTATATATATATATATATATATATATATATATATATTGTGTGTGTGTGTCTACATACATGAATTTGTGTACGAGAAAATGCGCGTGCGCGCACATGAATAACTGATTTGCATCGGTCTTTTGTAACGAAACGCCGCCACTGCGTCAGAAGACGCTCGCCACCTATCAATCTTCGAACGAGAGAGGCCCTGTATCTTAATGGGAACACACAAGAGGACCGCTTCGCAGCTTTATTTTTAATCGCGATCATATCGAGTTTAAAAGGATGAAGAGGAGACGGGCAGCGACGTAGTGTTAGTTGGCTGTGGTGGTATACGAGTCCATTAGCGCACAACACTAGAGGCTGAGTGCATTTTCAGATTCTGTTTACCATATATATCACTCTTCCTTGAAAATAATAGCGAATTCATGTAGCAGTCTATTAGCCAGCGGATTTATTTTCATTTCGGACGAGATATACAAAGAAAGGACGCGAGTTTCTTGGACATCTCCTTATAGGGCCCGACCTCTAATAATGTCGGATAGGATGTGGATGTGGATAGGATGGATATTTTGTGGTATCAAAGTTCATTACCTTTTTACACTTCTTGTAAGATTTGTAAAATGTAAATGTTTCTCTGTTTTTAAGCTCTCGATATATTTTCTTAAATAATAATTATGATCAAGCTAAGTAAATTTCATTACACTAATCTTCTTTTCTTCTAATGTGATAATAATAATAAATATGTTATATTTAATAATAATAATAACTATTTCATAAATAATAAGAAATAATATTCAATTTGAAAACATGAAATATTAAAACTAAATATAAAACAAACACGAAAATTGATTATAGATTGAAAAAATGTTATTGTACTCATTTATTAATTCGTCAATGGCTTCAATCTTAATTGTTTAGACATAACTTGCCCTCGTCAAATATCTGCGTCATAAAAGTTGAAATGAAATATGAACAATAATAAAATAAACATTTTTTATTAGTTACTAATAATTTATTAAAATTAATAATAATATTTTTTTTAATATATTTTAAATCATTAATAACTGGTTATTTAAATATTTTTTGCGAATTGAATATCAGCTGTTGTGAGAAAAAATATGGTTAAAATAATTTATTTTGAATTGTAATTTCTATTAGAATTTTATTAAATTTTCCTGTTAAACAGTACAAGACGACCAAACTAAAATACAGGAAAAGTTCATTTAAATAGTATAACATATTGTATGCAAACTTTGATGATGATTTATAAAGGGATATATAAAATATATTGTAAATGTTTTACATTTGCTTTCAAACCTAACTAAAATCTGTTTATCAGTAGTCTTAATTAATAATCTATAAGAGTAAATCTTATACGTTTAGACAATTATTTCTATGTACTTGGGAACAATCATTTATCTATCAATCTGTTATCAAAATATTCTATTAATAAGAAACGATCTCGTTTGAGCAGTCGACAGTTCTATCTTATTGAAAATAAACTATTAGCATTTTGTTATCCAATTCAGTAGTTTTCAGTCTTTTTTGATCACATACACTTATGACAGTTAAATAAATACAATAGAGCATATGTCATGACATATGTAATATTTATTTACGTATAAATTAGATTAATGTACATAAGTTGTACATTTATCTATAGATAGTAATGTTTTATAATTCTAATATTTTTCTAACATATCGATTAATGTGTGTGTGTGTGTGTGCAAAAAATAATATTTCATAAAAATTATTATAAATAACATATTATTAAAATATATAAAATATGATAGTTCCAATTAGATTTATATTTAATATTAACTTTTTATGTCAAAAACAAACCTTCTTACTGAATGAATTAATATATATATATATATATATATATATATATAAAGATGTGTGTATATTTATATGCAAATATTTTTTAGATCCGGGTGGGCAGCAAGCGACGGGGCGAAGTCCCGGGGCTGCGCGCGAATGCGCGGGCTGCGGTAAACGTATTACAGAACGTTTTCTGTTGAAAGCTCTCGACTTATTCTGGCACGAAGACTGCTTAAAGTGTGGATGCTGTGATTGTCGACTTGGCGAAGTCGGATCCACACTTTATACAAAAGCTAATCTTATACTCTGCAAACGAGATTATCTCAGGTTAGTGATATAGCAAATATCATGTCTGCAAATTCATAACATTATATATATATATATATATATATATATATATATATATATATGTATAATGTTATGAATTATTTATATATATATATATATATATATATATAAATACACACACACACAAGATAACATATACAAATACAGTTAAAAAAGTAACAGTTTAGTAGTAAAAATAACGTTATAGTAATTAAAGTTCAATTTTCAATTGTTCCACACTACAATCATTCATTTATTTGAAATATTGGATATTTTTTATAAAATATTGAAACATTTTTTAAGACGATTGAAATATGTTTGCTATCATAAAATATATTGTAGGATTTTTTTAGGAAAATAATCATATATTTTATTAGATGAAAAAAAAACAATCTTCATATTATTCATTTTAAAGTAGAAATTTATAAAATAGTTTTATTTAGTTATAAAATATTACATATATTAAAATTATTTAAAATATAAGTTTAAAATATTTAAAATAATTTTTATTCTTGACTTATTTGAAATATTCTTTTATTTTAATATAACAGATATATTATTTTAATTATTAAAATTCCGTACCAAATTTTAATTCTACTTTCATTAAGTATTTTTTGAACTATTATGTAAGTAAGCAGTGATATTTCCATTGTTTAAAATATTTTTCTGTAATCTTTTCAAGTTCTTTTCGTTTTTTTTTCTGGTAGAGTCTTAGAATAATTGATGAAATAGTGAAATTTTATCTGAAATCTTAAAGCAATTTAAAAACTTTGTTGAGTAACTTGTAAGACAGTAAATTTGATTTTAATTATCTAAGTATTGTATCAGTATAGGGTGGCGTAATCCACCGATAGCTCAAAACAATCTTATATTCTTGAACGGTGTGAGCCATTATTACTACAGATTGTATTTTTTCATTTGCTAATTTGATGTAGTTTGGCGAATTGTTGTCCATTCATTATAATTAACAATATATCTTTTTTTGTAAATGTGTGTATTAAACTTAGTATTTGAATGCAAATAATTTTAGAGTTGTAAGTTTACAATAAAATATTGTTATTCTTTATACAATTATTATTTTTAAGTTTTGTCATTATAAGAAAAAAAAGTGTTGGTATATAAATATATATTTTTCGAGAATGTGAAATGTCTGACACTAACTATTTCAGCATATTTTTCTACAGAATACTTTTAATCAACTCGAAACTATTATTATTTCTAGACATAAAAGTAAATTCTACTGATAAATGCCATCATTTGTTAAATTCACCGTTTATTAGATGAATATGTCTAATTACCATCCGCAGCAAATGTATACCTTGAAAAGCTGCTCTTTACTAATAAGAAATGTTAATTATATGTCAAGCTAATTGTGGTATCACAAACCACAAATAACTGATACTTGCTTCAAAGTTAACTTTTTTTCTGTCTCTGCACTTTGAGAACGGTATCATTACTATTGAAATACGTCTATGTAATCAAAGAAAATAATAACCAAATGATAACGACGACAAAAAAAGTTTGAAGTATTTAAAATATTGATTCAATAGTGAAAATGTCAGTTATATTATATTTTTTTAATAAATAGATTATATCAGAAAATTATATTACTTTTAAATGTGAATATCAATATCGAAAAAAACAATACCTTTAATAACAATTTAAAAGAAGTAAATAAATAGAAGGAAAAATGAAATATTTGGAATAATTATAAATTTATAATTGAGAAATACTAGCATGGAGAATGATATTTTATTTTTATGTAAATACTTAAAATGTATTAACTGTATATTACTTTTAGCAAGAGTGTGCGTGTATATATATATTATAAATTTTGTTTTAGATTGTTTGGAACAACGGGTTATTGTGCCGCTTGCAACAAAGTAATACCTGCTTTTGAAATGGTTATGCGAGCAAAAAGCAATGTTTACCATTTAGAATGTTTTGCATGTCAGCAGTGCAACCACAGGTACGAGATTTATTTATAGATTATTAGAGTAGAAACTAATATATACATAATGTAGTTCGAAACTAAAGTAATTAAACAAGTGT
The DNA here is from genome assembly GCA_034766995.1 of Acanthacorydalis orientalis. Classification (NCBI taxonomy): domain Eukaryota; kingdom Metazoa; phylum Arthropoda; class Insecta; order Megaloptera; family Corydalidae; genus Acanthacorydalis; species Acanthacorydalis orientalis. Next base: position 32,168,543 of record CM068313.1, on the reverse strand, counting down.
ATAAACATATTGTCGTAGTAATTGACAGTATTTGAAAAATAGTATTATATTTAATAATAGGTTAAAGATTTTATTTCGGTTGTGTTTTTATATGTCTTTTCGTGTCGATTTTCTATCTTAATAAAACTTCATATAACATCGTAATAAAAAGATAGAACAAAATGATTTCTGTGATTGTTAACTGTAACAAATAATAAAGCAATTGTATTTGTAAGTGTAAATAAATTAGGTATTTTATTTCTACATAAATATTTTTTTCTTCCTCAACTGAAAATATTTCATTTTTATTTTCCATAGTTTGAAATACAACAAAAAAAGTATATTTTAATATTTTTATTATTCAATTTTTAATTGTTTTTCAGACAGTAATACATTATAATTGTAATCCCATTAAAATTATTACCCATTTACTTTATTTATATTTATAAAAAATATAATGAGATTTGGAAAATGTTGGGTTCACTAAGAATAAATATTAGGTCTTATTTTAATAATTAAAAACGATTTATTGTACATATAATGAGAATCAATAGGAAAGTATTGATCATATCAGTATATATCCCAAAAATAAAGAAAAATGCTTCCACGAAACCTCAACTTTTTTGAAATTAGAAAATCTGTTAATTATGAGAAAAATAAAAGTGCTAGTGAGAAAGTACCCACAATTTATCTTTCATAAATGAGTATGAAAGAAATATATATAAATATACAAGAACAATAGAGCATTCAGTTAAGCATCCTTTTTTTCATTTTCAGACATCATTTTTGAATTTTTTAATTATCTGTAAAAATTTTCATAAAGCAAAACATTTTCGTATAATTTGACCTGATAGTAAATATTTAATAAAAAGAGATCATGACACATTGATGTTCTGTAGTGCATATAAACTGGAACAGCGACCATATTAATAATAACATAAAACATCTACAACTTATCAGATATGTTTGACTGGGTCATAATAATTATAATAAATAATACATAAACAGGAGTAATAAACAATGCAACGACTATAGTAGAAAATAAAGAAATAGAATGTTTTCTTTTTGGCTCTCGTATATAATATTTATATATGTGTTTTTTTATAGAAGAAAAATATTATTTAAACACCTGTTTGGTATGGACAACTGGAAGATTACACTATAATTGATAAAGATTTTAACTTTATCATTTAGCTAATGGTATTCATATTACAAACGTTTTCTTTTTTAAACTGTTCATTGATTAATTTAAAAAAAATATAGGTTGCATTCAGATCTAAAAGAGTGTTTAATATTTTAGAATGATTAATACTTTTTATTCGAATATATTTCGAAATATTTTTTATTCGAATATATTATTTTTAATTTGATGATATTTTTTATTGTTTACAGATTTTGCGTTGGCGACAGATTTTATTTGTGTGAAAACAAAATTTTATGTGAATATGATTATGAAGAACGGCTCGTGTTCGCTAACATGGCGTATAATCCTACCAGCCTCGCACACATACGAAGGCAAGTCGGTAAATTACAGGTAGGAGTCAAATATAAATTGGCTAAAATGTGATATAAGTTCGTACTCAAATTATGAATAATTTAGCCAATAGGAGATTGATTGAATAAAAATATCTGACTCTTAAAAATATTGTTAAATTAAAAACCCTAAAATAAAAATTTACTTTTTTATATCACTTACAGATAATGAGTGAAAAATGCCCATTAGAAATTTATAAATTATTATATTTCACAAATAGAGTCAGGTAAATAATAAGTTAAAATTATGATTTAAAATATATTAACATTTAAATAATAATATTAATTAATTATGTTTGTAAACGCATTTAAATAAGAAAAATAAAACAAATAAATACATATTTAATTTTTAATTTTATATAATTAAATATAACTTCATTAATTTTTTTCTGCGTTTCAGAGAGAAGATAGTCCCATGGCAGCAGCAGCTGCGCAATAGCTGTACAACTCAAGATGGTGGTTCCAGTGGATATGGTAGTCCCGATTCAGACACCTTAGATGCCGTTCCACCGGACGCCAGTTTACCATGCTAACTCTGTGATCGTCTTCGTTGAACTATTCGAAAGTATAATATATTCCTATATGATGGAAAACATAATAAACTTTTGCTCTAACGAAGTGAAATTACCACTAGTCTATTATGGCCAAATATTGTGCAGAAGTGAGAAGTTTTTCTTATTTTAATGATGCGAGGTGATCTTACATTTTTTATTAATTTTACTATTATATTATATTTTATTTCATTCTATTTTATGGAATGGGTTGGTTATTAAGCAGAAGAGTTTATACACTAAAGTGAACAATGTTTTTGCAAATAGTGCATAGAAAAAACTACGAATCTGTAACCTCGTCAGTTATTTTATTAAAAATACTTTTAAAATTGTTGTTTTGTATTAGAACGAACTGTGTATACGAAATTTGTAACCATCCTACTTGAAATATTGTAAATAAAATTGTATATTTCGCCAATAATTTTATCTTTTTTAAATTTATATTCATTCTATTAAGCATTAATGGTTTATGTGTATTTACGATTTCTAATTAATATTAACAAGTTCCATATTACTTATCGTTATTTGAGAAATTTTACTTTAAGAGTATTTAAATAAGCTGTAATTTAGAGTGAATACAAAACTATAAAATTGAACATTTTATTGTGATTTTAATATCTTTGACTACTAATTTAGAATTATATCTTCCACATTCATATTACTCTTTAAATATGAGTGTAGTCATGCCAGTCAACTTAATTATCTAACATGATATACACATTAACAAATACAGAGTATTTTTATGATATATTAATATTATGGTTTAACTCTTTCTAAAATAATACCATACGAAAAGGATTTGTTAGTATATATATATATATATATATATATATATATATATATATATATATATCAGCAGGAGCCTCTGTCAATCCACTGCTGGATAAAGGTATCTTTCATGATTTTCCATTTTGTATGATTAAATGCTCTCTTTTCCACTGACTTCTAATATATATTTTTTTATTTTTTTATCCCACGTGTTGATTGGTCTCTTTCGTGGTCTTTTTGCATTCCTTAGTTCTTAGTTAATACTTTCTGTTGTTCATCGGTTCTTTTCCTCTTGCAACAACACACCACTCTTTTTCATTTCAAACTTTTCACTCTCTTATTATTTCTGTGGCTCTTGTCTGTTTTCGTATCCATTCTATTCTTTTCCTAACTCGTCTAGTTATTTCTAGTATACTTCTCTGTGTTGTTTGGAGTCTGAATCCCTTTGTTGATAAGCTAGGCTACATAGTCATACTTCGACATTTCTTCTATTCCTGCTCCTTTTATTTCAATTTTCTTCGGGCAGACAAACGCATTGAACAACATTTATTTTTATCGTTATCTCTTCCTCTCTCCCCCTCTCTCTCTATATATATAAGTGTATATATACACATATGTGTATATATATATATATATATATATATATATATATATACTATACACATGACTTGATCATTCATTGAACTCCTTATTCAGGTTAAATCAGTTATTATTAAATTTATAGATTAGGTTAAGTATACGAAAATGTTATATATATATATATATATATCATTTTTTAAAATTCACATGACACTCTCTCTATAAGTATATTGTGTTTCTTAAACATTAGATATGAAATCCATGACATATTTCAGGATAAAATGTGAAAAAGTTAGTATATTCCATAGAATTTTCATACGACTATGCACTGCATTTTTTCTCATATAAACTCATGACGATAAAATGTAGAAATTCATCAATATATTGTTCTGAAATATTCCAGGCAAGATACAGCATTTTGTTTAGAAATATATTTGACTATTTAAGAAGTGTAGAGTCATCTAAGTCAAAATTAGCTCTGGACAGGTGAATATTGGGTGCATTAAGTTCATGTAAGAACGTTCGTATATGAATCTAAGTTCGTGAGTATGCGTTTCGTAAAGAGCAATATTTACTAACATCAGTTCGAGAGTATATTATAAGCCACAATTAATAAGTTATCTTGAGGATTTATTCAACATGTCCCGTATAGTGATTTTAAATGACAAAGGTAAGCCTGTAAAATGCGAAAGGTAGGTATATGAATTCGTTTACTTACCTCCCCCCACACAAAAATCCATTATGAAAATCTTGTATTTTTTAGGATTTGCTCTCTTATTTATCAATTTAATAGATTTTATTGTAGTAACGACTTTTTCCCGTCATGATTTTGCAATAACTGCTTTTACACTTTCGTCTCTATACTGTTTTAAAACATTGCTTTGTTACTTCAGTACGACGATAACATAGTAACTGTATTTTTTTTTTTCAGTAGCCAGAACTCAAATTATCAAACATTATTATATATAGGTGAAATTCGTGTTATGAACTTTTCTGTATATTACATTCATTTACTGAATATATTTGCTTTAATAACATCTAGATCATCGATAAATAAAAAAAAAGTATGTGGCACGATGGCATCGATATTTTAATTTATTTTAATTGTTTATTCTTTTTTTTATGAAAATAGAGGACATATCATTTCAATTTTCAGTTATGATGAGGTCTTCGCTTAGACCGATGCACATTTGCTAATTTTAATTATCAAAGAAAGGGAACCAAAAATGTATATAAGCCTCTGTCCTAGAATACAAACTGTTCATTTTTATTTTCACGAGAATGATGTTACAATAATGAGACTTGTAGGAAATAAAATCAAAAAAAAGTAGGTGTTAAAATATTGTTTTTACTCCCACAGACGCGAGTTTATCATCCTGATAAAGTTTACGTCTCCACTCTTTGTATATTGATAAAATAAAGTGGTGCAAGTGTCCTGGAAACAACATAATTCTCCAGCACGATAAAAACTTGTCATTAGAACTGTGACAGTATTAATGGAAGAAGGATTTTAGACGGAGTGTTCTCCAGAATATAAACTTTTCGAAAAACTACAGAACAGGGAGTTATATGTTCCAAGTACGGAAAACGTCACAGGGAGTTCTCGAAATTTACCTTATGTATTTGTGGCCAATGATGCGTTCTCTTTACGCAGTGATATGATGAAACATTTTCGGTAAGTAGATTTGAATCCACAAGATAAAAAATTATTTACAAATTATCTCGCGCAAGATACAATATAGAAAATGATTTTGAAATTTTCTGACCGTCATGATATTTATTTTTTACTTGCCACAGGCATGATTCATATTTATATATCTCTATGATTTCTTTAATAGTTTAACGTTGGGATTGAGTCCACATTCTACAATCTGAGCAATGTACCCAGTACGGAACACGTACATTCTTTGATTTTTCCGGGACGATTGAGGACCTGTGCAGGTAGCTGGCACACGCACATACGCTCTGGTATACCATACGAAAGAATCATCGATTCGATTTCGATTTTGTCCAGGTCGACTGTACAGGCCGTAATAACTGCGCGGGATTGTTACATACACGTTCCGGGTTGCATGTGCAGGTCCACCTGTACAAGCATACCTGTGTAGGTCTACAGTAACGAGAGTGCTCGGCTTAACATAGCTTCGTTTATAATGATCATCATTGTTTGTGGTGGCTGGAGAAATTAGAAAGGTAATATTTTACTGAATTATACTTTATCAACTAAATGTTTTCAAAATATTATACCTATATAAAGCATTGTTTTCAGTGTTTGAGAAAAAAATGTATAAAGCACATTATCAGTATTTCAATGATGTTTTAATAAAATATTAAAACAATTTAATTACATTAAAATTCATTAATGTGAAAAAAATTATCTTAATTTAATAATTGAATAGAGTGATTATATTTAAACTTGATTTAAGACATACCAATGGTAAATGTATTTGACAAGTCCCGGTTTTTTGTACAAACTGAAATATATTTTCACACAAATCAATGTTTTTTATACTTGTTTCGTTATGAATATTTATTGTGGTGCTGTTCTAAAAACTTGTACTACTTGATGCAATACTGTCTTAGTTCTGATACTATAACTTGATATTTTAATGTTTCTAATACACAATTTCTATAGTGAATTATTTCTGAATGGTTTTAAATATTGATAATTGATTGTATTTGAAGAAATTCATTAACTGTTATGGTCTTTAATATGGATAAGTGTATAAAGTATCAAAAATGAGTGCGAAAAGGCTAATATCGCGCGTCTTAAAATCATTTATCATGTGGTGTGAAAGTCGATTCGATAATTTTCCAAAAAGACCAAATTTTGCCCACAACCAGGTTTTCAGCCATAAGTAGTCGAAATTAAAAGCAAAACGGCTAATATCAAACATCATTAGATGCGTCTTAAAATTGTCTATCACGAGGTGTGCATTTCGATTCGATTATATCCCAAAAAGACATAATTTTTCCGCCATATCCGCAATATCCGCATATCCGCAAAATCAAAAAAAATTCGATTTTTGGGTTTTTTTTGTTATTTTTTGTTATTTTTTATTATCTTATGATATAGAACATTAGAATACGCATCGAACAGTATGAAATTTTTGTAATTTTTTTTACATTTTGGATATTTTAAGCAAGAAAAACGTTTATTTTTGCGGATATTTTGCAGATATTTCGCGGTTTTTGTAACTTTTTCGGTATCCATTATGAACCGATGTTATTTTTGTCTCATTTATGATATAGAACATTAAAATACGCATCGAACCGTTTGAAATAGTAACCATTTTATAACATTTTGAATATTTTAAGCAAGAAAAACTTGTATTTTTGCGGATATTTCGCGGTTTTTTGACTCTTTCGGTATCAATTATGAACCTATGTTAATTTTGTCTCTTTTACGGTATAGAACATGAAATTACGCATCGAACAGTATGAAATAGTTGCTAGTTTTATAACATTTTGCATATTTTATGAGGGAATAACGGAAATTTTTGCAGATATTTTGCGGTTTTTTTGATATTTCCGACATTTATTATGGACCGATGTTAATTTTGTCTAGAAATATACATAAAGCCTTAAAAGACGAATTGACCAGTATTAACTAGTTACCACAATATCCTACATATCAACAAAATAAACCATATCCGCAATATCCGCCATATCCTTAATATCCGCCATATCCGCAATATATAAAATATCCAAATTGTTACAAAAATGGCATCTATTTCATAACGGTCGATGCGTATATAATTGTTCTATATGATATCTTATTTAAAATTAATATCAGTCCATAACAAGTGTAGGAAATATCAAAAAAACTGCAAAAAATCACATTTTTTTTGATATTCCGGATATTGCGGATATTTCTTATATGGTGGATATTACGGATATTGCTTATTTTGTGGATATGTAGGATAATTTGGCAACTTATTAATACTGGTCGATTCGTCTTTTAATGCTTTATGTATATTTCTAGACTAAAATAATATCTGTCCGTAATAAATGTCGGAAATATCATAAAAACCGCAAAAAATCAGCAAAAATTACAGTTTTTCCTTCATAAAATACCCAAAATGTTATAAAACTAGCAACTATTTCATACTGTTCTATGCGTTATTTAATGTTCTATTTCATACTTGAGTCAAAATTGACATCGGTTTATAATAGATACCGAAAAAGTCACAAAAACCGCAAAAAATTAACAAAAATAAAGGTTTTTCATGGCTAAAATATCCAAAATGCTATAAAAATGGCAACTATTTCATACTATCCGATGGGTATTTTAATATACTATATCATACATGAGTCAAAATTAACATCGGTTAATAATAGATACCAAAAAAGTCACAAAAACCGCGAAAAATTCGCGAAATTAAAGGTTTTTCATGCCTAAAATATCCAAAATGTTAAAAAAGTGACAACTATTTCATACTATCCGATGCCTATTTTAATGTTCTTTATCATAAATTAGACAAAAATAACATCGGTTCATAATGGATACCGAAAAAGTTACAAAAACCGCGAAATATCCGCAAAATATCCGCAAAAAAAAACGTTTTTCTTGCTTAAAATACCCAAAATGTAAAAAAAAAACGCATCGAACAGTATGAAATTTTTGTCATTTTTTTTACATTTTGGCTATTTTAAGCAAGAAAAACGTTTATTTTTGCGTATCCGCCATATCCGCATATCCGCAAAATCCAAAGAAATGCAATTTTGGGGGGTTTTTGAGTTATTTTTGGTATTTATTATTATTTTATGATATAGAACATGAGAATACGCATCGAACAGTATGAAATTTTTGTCATTTTTTTTACATTTTGGCTATTTTAAGCAAAAAAAACGTTTATTTTTGCGTATCCGCCATATCCGCATATCCACAAAATCCAAAAAAATGCGATTTTGGGGGGTTTTTGAGTTATTTTTGGTATTTATTATTATCTAATGATATAGAACATGAGAATACGCATCGAACAGTATGAAATTTTTGTCATTTTTTTTACATTTTGGCTATTTTAAGCAAGAAAAACGTTTATTTTTGCGTATCCGCCATATCCGCATATCCGCAAAATCCAAAAAGATGCGATTTTGGGGGGTTTTTGAGTTATTTTTGGTATTTATTATTATCTAATGATATAGAACATGAGAATACGCATCGAACAGTATGAAATTTTTGTGATTTTTTTTACATTTTGGCCATTTTAAGCAAGAAAAACGTTTATTTTTGCGTATCCGCCATATCCGCATATCCGCAAAATCCAAAAAGATGCGATTTTGGGGGGTTTTTGAGTTATTTTTGGTATTTATTATTATCTAATGATATAGAACATGAGAATACGCATCGAACAGTATGAAATTTTTGTCATTTTTTTACATTTTGGCCATTTTAAGCAAGAAAAACGTTTATTTTTGCGTATCCGCCATATCCGCATATCCGCAAAATCCAAAGAAATGCGATTTTGGGGGGTTTTTGAGTTATTTTTGGTATATATTATTATCTAATGATATAGAACATGAGAATACGCATCGAACAGTATGAAATTTTTGTCATTTTTTTTACATTTTGTATATTTTAAGCAAAAAAAACATTTATTTTTGCGGATGTTTTGCGGATATTTCGCGGTTTTTGTCACTTTTTCGGTATCAATTATGAACCTATGTTAATTTTGTTTCTTTTACGATATAGAACATGAGAATACGCATCGAACGGTATGAAATAGTTGCTAGTTTTATAACATTTTGCATATTTTATGAAGGAATAACGGAAATTTTTGCAGATATTTTGCGGTTTTTTTGATATTTCCGACATTTATTATGGACCGATGTTAATTTTGTCTAAAAATATACATAAAGCATTAAAAGACGAATCGACCAGTATTAACTAGTTACCAAAATATCCTACATATCAACAAAATAAATCATATCCGCCATATCCTCAATATCCGCCATATCCGCAATATATAAAATATCCAAAATGTTTTAAAAATGGCAACTATTTCATACCGGTCGATGCGTATATAATTGTTCTATATCATATCTTATTTAAAATTAATATCAGTCCATAAAATATGTAGGAAATATCAAATAAACTGCAAAAAATCACATTTTTTTGATATTGCGGATAATGCGGATATTTCGTATATGGTGGATATTACGGATATTGCTTATTTTGTGGATATGTAGGATAATTTGGCAACTAATTAATACTGGTCGATTCGTCTTTTAATGCTTTATGTATATTTCTAGACTAAATTAATATCTGTCCGTAATAAATGTCGGAAATATCATAAAAACCGCAAAAAATCAGCAAAAATTACAGTTTTTCCTTCATAAAATACCCAAAATGTTATAAAACTAGCAACTATTTCATACTGTTCTATGCGTTATTTAATGTTCTATTTCATACTTGAGTCAAAATTCACATCGGTTTATAATAGATACCGAAAAAGTCACAAAAACCGCGAAAAATTAACAAAAATAAAGGTTTTTCATGGCTAAAAGATCCAAAATGCTATAAAAATGGCAACTATTTCATACTATCCGATGCGTATTTTAATATACTATATCATACATGAGTCAAAATTAACATCGGTTCATAATAGATACCAAAAAAGTTAAAAAACCGCGAAAAATTCGCGAAATTAAAGGTTTTTCATGCCTAAAATATCCAAAATGTTAAAAAAGTGGCAACTATTTCATACTATCCGATGCCTATTTTAATGTTCTATATCATAAATGAGACAAAAATAACATCGGTTCATAATGGATACCGAAAAAGTTACAAAAACCGCGAAATATCCGCAAAATATCCGCAAAAAAAAACGTTTTCCTTGCTTAAAATAGCCAAAATATAAAAAAAATTACAAAAATTTCATACTGTTCGATGCGTATTTTAATGTTCTGTATCATAAGATAATAATAAATAACAAAAAATAACGAAAAACCCCCAAAAATCGCATTTTTTTGGATTTTGCGGATATGCGGATATGGGGGATACGCAAAAATAAACGTTTTTCTTGCTTAAAATAGCCAAAATATAAAAAAAATTACAAAAATTTCATACTGTTCGATGCGTATTTTAATGTTCTATATCATAAGATAATAATAAATAACAAAAAATAACGAAAAACCCCCAAAAATCGCATTTTTTTGGTATTGCGGATATGCGGATATGGCGGATACGCAAAAATAAACGTTTTTCTTGCTTAAAATAGCCAAAATGTAAAAAAAATTACAAAAACTTCATACTGTTCGATGCGTATTTTAATGTTCTATATCATAAGATAATAATAAATAACAAAAAATAACGAAAAACCCCCAAAAATCGCATTTTTTTGGATTTTGCGGATAAACGGATATGGCGGATACGCGGATATGGCGGATACGATATCCGCCGCGGATATGATATCCGCCGCGGATATGATATCCGCCGCGGATATGATATCCGCCGCGGATATGATATCCGCAATATCCGCGTATCCGCCATATCCGCATATCCGCAAAATCCAAAAAAATGCGATTTTGGGGGGTTTATGAGTTATTTTTGGTATTTATTATTATCTAATGATATAGAACATGAGAATACGCATCGAACATAATGAAATTTTTGTCATTTTTTTTACATTTTGTATATTTTAAGCAAAAAAAACATTTATTTTTGCGGATGTTTTGCGGATATTTCGCGGTTTTTGTCACTTTTTCGGTATTAATTATGAACCTATGTTAATTTTGTTTCTTTTACGATATAGAACATGAGAATACGCATCGAACGGTATGAAATAGTTGCTAGTTTTATAACATTTTGCATATTTTATGAAGGAATAACGGAAATTTTTGCAGATATTTTGCGGTTTTTTTGATATTTCCGACATTTATTATGGACCGATGTTAATTTTGTCTAGAAATATACATAAAGCATTAAAAGACGAATCGACCAGTATTAACTAGTTACCAAAATATCCTACATATCAACAAAATAAATCATATCCGCCATATCCTCAATATCCGCCATATCCGCAATATATAAAATATCCAAAATGTTTTAAAAATGGCAACTATTTCATACCGGTCGATGCGTATATAATTGTTCTATATCATATCTTATTTAAAATTAATATCAGTCCATAAAATATGTAGGAAATATCAAATAAACTGCAAAAAATCACATTTTTTTGATATTGCGGATAATGCGGATATTTCGTATATGGTGGATATTACGGATATTGCTTATTTTGTGGATATGTAGGATAATTTGGCAACTAATTAATACTGGTCGATTCGTCTTTTAATGCTTTATGTATATTTCTAGACTAAATTAATATCTGTCCGTAATAAATGTCGGAAATATCATAAAAACCGCAAAAAATCAGCAAAAATTACAGTTTTTCCTTCATAAAATACCCAAAATGTTATAAAACTAGCAACTATTTCACACTGTTCTATGCGTTATTTAATGTTCTATTTCATACTTGAGTCAAAATTGACATCGGTTTATAATAGATACCGAAAAAGTCACAAAAACCGCGAAAAATTAACAAAAATAAAGGTTTTTCATGGCTAAAAGATCCAAAATGCTATAAAAATGGCAACTATTTCATACTATCCGATGCGTATTTTAATATACTATATCATACATGAGTCAAAATTAACATCGGTTCATAATAGATACCAAAAAAGTTACAAAAACCGCGAAAAATTCGCGAAATTAAAGGTTTTTCATGCCTAAAATATCCAAAATGTTAAAAAAGTGGCAACTATTTCATACTATCCGATGCCTATTTTAATGTTCTATATCATAAATGAGACAAAAATAACATCGGTTCATAATGGATACCGAAAAAGTTACAAAAACCGCGAAATATCCGCAAAATATCCGCAAAAAAAAACGTTTTCCTTGCTTAAAATAGCCAAAATATAAAAAAAATTACAAAAATTTCATACTGTTCGATGCGTATTTTAATGTTCTGTATCATAAGATAATAATAAATAACAAAAAATAACGAAAAACCCCCAAAAATCGCATTTTTTTGGATTTTGCGGATATGCGGATATGGCGGATACGCAAAAATAAACGTTTTTCTTGCTTAAAATAGCCAAAATATAAAAAAAATTACAAAAATTTCATACTGTTCGATGCGTATTTTAATGTTCTATATCATAAGATAATAATAAATAACAAAAAATAACGAAAAACCCCCAAAAATCGCATTTTTTTGGTATTGCGGATATGCGGATATGGCGGATACGCAAAAATAAACGTTTTTCTTGCTTAAAATAGCCAAAATGTAAAAAAAATTACAAAAATTTCATACTGTTCGATGCGTATTTTAATGTTCTATATCATAAGATAATAATAAATAACAAAAAATAACGAAAAACCCCCAAAAATCGCATTTTTTTGGATTTTGCGGATAAACGGATATGGCGGATACGCGGATATGGCGGATACGATATCCGCCGCGGATATGATATCCGCCGCGGATATGATATCCGCCGCGGATATGATATCCGCAATATCCGCGTATCCGCCATATCCGCATATCCGCAAAATCCAAAAAAATGCGATTTTGGGGGGTTTATGAGTTATTTTTGGTATTTATTATTATCTAATGATATAGAACATGAGAATACGCATCGAACAGTATGAAATTTTTGTCATTTTTTTTACATTTTGGCTATTTTAAGCAAGAAAAACGTTTATTTTTGCGTATCCGCCATATCCGCATATCCGCAAAATCCAAAGAAATGCGATTTTGGGGGGTTTTTGAGTTATTTTTGGTATATATTATTATCTAATGATATAGAACATGAGAATACGCATCGAACAGTATGAAATTTTTGTCATTTTTTTTACATTTTGGCTATTTTAAGCAAGAAAAACGTTTATTTTTGCGTATCCGCCATATCCGCATATCCGCAAAATCCAAAAAAATGCGATTTTGGGGGGTTTTTGAGTTATTTTTGGTATTTATTATTATCTAATGATATAGAACATGAGAATACGCATCGAACAGTATGAAATTTTTGTCATTTTTTTTACATTTTGTATATTTTAAGCGAAAAAAACATTTATTTTTGCGGATGTTTTGCGGATATTTCGCGGTTTTTGTCACTTTTTCGGTATCAATTATGAACCTATGTTAATTTTGTTTCTTTTACGATATAGAACATGAGAATACGCATCGAACGGTATGAAATAGTTGCTAGTTTTATAACATTTTGCATATTTTATGAAGGAATAACGGAAATTTTTGCAGATATTTTGCGGTTTTTTTGATATTTCCGACATTTATTATGGACCGATGTTAATTTTGTCTAGAAATATACATAAAGCATTAAAAGACGAATCGACCAGTATTAACTAGTTACCAAAATATCCTACATATCAACAAAATAAATCATATCCGCCATATCCTCAATATCCGCCATATCCGCAATATATAAAATATCCAAAATGTTTTAAAAATGGCAACTATTTCATACCGGTCGATGCGTATATAATTGTTCTATATCATATCTTATTTAAAATTAATATCAGTCCATAAAATATGTAGGAAATATCAAATAAACTGCAAAAAATCACATTTTTTTGATATTGCGGATAATGCGGATATTTCGTATATGGTGGATATTACGGATATTGCTTATTTTGTGGATATGTAGGATAATTTGGCAACTAATTAATACTGGTCGATTCGTCTTTTAATGCTTTATGTATATTTCTAGACTAAATTAATATCTGTCCGTAATAAATGTCGGAAATATCATAAAAACCGCAAAAAATCAGCAAAAATTACAGTTTTTCCTTCATAAAATACCCAAAATGTTATAAAACTAGCAACTATTTCATACTGTTCTATGCGTTATTTAATGTTCTATTTCATACTTGAGTCAAAATTGACATCGGTTTATAATAGATACCGAAAAAGTCACAAAAACCGCGAAAAATTAACAAAAATAAAGGTTTTTCATGGCTAAAAGATCCAAAATGCTATAAAAATGGCAACTATTTCATACTATCCGATGCGTATTTTAATATACTATATCATACATGAGTCAAAATTAACATCGGTTCATAATAGATACCAAAAAAGTTACAAAAACCGCGAAAAATTCGCGAAATTAAAGGTTTTTCATGCCTAAAATATCCAAAATGTTAAAAAAGTGGCAACTATTTCATACTATCCGATGCCTATTTTAATGTTCTATATCATAAATGAGACAAAAATAACATCGGTTCATAATGGATACCGAAAAAGTTACAAAAACCGCGAAATATCCGCAAAATATCCGCAAAAAAAAACGTTTTCCTTGCTTAAAATAGCCAAAATATAAAAAAAATTACAAAAATTTCATACTGTTCGATGCGTATTTTAATGTTCTGTATCATAAGATAATAATAAATAACAAAAAATAACGAAAAACCCCCAAAAATCGCATTTTTTTGGATTTTGCGGATATGCGGATATGGCGGATACGCAAAAATAAACGTTTTTCTTGCTTAAAATAGCCAAAATATAAAAAAAATTACAAAAATTTCATACTGTTCGATGCGTATTTTAATGTTCTATATCATAAGATAATAATAAATAACAAAAAATAACGAAAAACCCCCAAAAATCGCATTTTTTTGGTATTGCGGATATGCGGATATGGCGGATACGCAAAAATAAACGTTTTTCTTGCTTAAAATAGCCAAAATGTAAAAAAAATTACAAAAATTTCATACTGTTCGATGCGTATTTTAATGTTCTATATCATAAGATAATAATAAATAACAAAAAATAACGAAAAACCCCCAAAAATCGCATTTTTTTGGATTTTGCGGATAAACGGATATGGCGGATACGCGGATATGGCGGATACGATATCCGCCGCGGATATGATATCCGCCGCGGATATGATATCCGCCGCGGATATGATATCCGCCGCGGATATGATATCCGCCGCGGATATGATATCCGCAATATCCGCGTATCCGCCATATCCGCATATCCGCAAAATCCAAAAAAATGCGATTTTGGGGGGTTTATGAGTTATTTTTGGTATTTATTATTATCTAATGATATAGAACATGAGAATACGCATCGACCAGTATGAAATTTTTGTCATTTTTTTTACATTTTGGCTATTTTAAGCAAGAAAAACGTTTATTTTTGCGTATCCGCCATATCCGCATATCCGCAAAATCCAAAGAAATGCGATTTTGGGGGGTTTTTGAGTTATTTTTGGTATATATTATTATCTAATGATATAGAACATGAGAATACGCATCGAACAGTATGAAATTTTTGTCATTTTTTTTACATTTTGGCTATTTTAAGCAAGAAAAACGTTTATTTTTGCGTATCCGCCATATCCGCATATCCGCAAAATCCAAAAAAATGCGATTTTGGGGGGTTTTTGAGTTATTTTTGGTATTTATTATTATCTAATGATATAGAACATGAGAATACGCATCGAACAGTATGAAATTTTTGTCATTTTTTTTACATTTTGTATATTTTAAGCAAAAAAAACATTTATTTTTGCGGATGTTTTGCGGATATTTCGCGGTTTTTGTCACTTTTTCGGTATCAATTATGAACCTATGTTAATTTTGTTTCTTTTACGATATAGAACATGAGAATACGCATCGAACGGTATGAAATAGTTGCTAGTTTTATAACATTTTGCATATTTTATGAAGGAATAACGGAAATTTTTGCAGATATTTTGCGGTTTTTTTGATATTTCCGACATTTATTATGGACCGATGTTAATTTTGTCTAGAAATATACATAAAGCATTAAAAGACGAATCGACCAGTATTAACTAGTTACCAAAATATCCTACATATCAACAAAATAAATCATATCCGCCATATCCTCAATATCCGCCATATCCGCAATATATAAAATATCCAAAATGTTTTAAAAATGGCAACTATTTCATACCGGTCGATGCGTATATAATTGTTCTATATCATATCTTATTTAAAATTAATATCAGTCCATAAAATATGTAGGAAATATCAAATAAACTGCAAAAAATCACATTTTTTTGATATTGCGGATAATGCGGATATTTCGTATATGGTGGATATTACGGATATTGCTTATTTTGTGGATATGTAGGATAATTTGGCAACTAATTAATACTGGTCGATTCGTCTTTTAATGCTTTATGTATATTTCTAGACTAAATTAATATCTGTCCGTAATAAATGTCGGAAATATCATAAAAACCGCAAAAAATCAGCAAAAATTACAGTTTTTCCTTCATAAAATACCCAAAATGTTATAAAACTAGCAACTATTTCATACTGTTCTATGCGTTATTTAATGTTCTATTTCATACTTGAGTCAAAATTGACATCGGTTTATAATAGATACCGAAAAAGTCACAAAAACCGCGAAAAATTAACAAAAATAAAGGTTTTTCATGGCTAAAAGATCCAAAATGCTATAAAAATGGCAACTATTTCATACTATCCGATGCGTATTTTAATATACTATATCATACATGAGTCAAAATTAACATCGGTTCATAATAGATACCAAAAAAGTTACAAAAACCGCGAAAAATTCGCGAAATTAAAGGTTTTTCATGCCTAAAATATCCAAAATGTTAAAAAAGTGGCAACTATTTCATACTATCCGATGCCTATTTTAATGTTCTATATCATAAATGAGACAAAAATAACATCGGTTCATAATGGATACCGAAAAAGTTACAAAAACCGCGAAATATCCGCAAAATATCCGCAAAAAAAAAACGTTTTCCTTGCTTAAAATAGCCAAAATATAAAAAAAATTACAAAAATTTCATACTGTTCGATGCGTATTTTAATGTTCTGTATCATAAGATAATAATAAATAACAAAAAATAACGAAAAACCCCCAAAAATCGCATTTTTTTGGATTTTGCGGATATGCGGATATGGCGGATACGCAAAAATAAACGTTTTTCTTGCTTAAAATAGCCAAAATATAAAAAAAATTACAAAAATTTCATACTGTTCGATGCGTATTTTAATGTTCTATATCATAAGATAATAATAAATAACAAAAAATAACGAAAAACCCCCAAAAATCGCATTTTTTTGGTATTGCGGATATGCGGATATGGCGGATACGCAAAAATAAACGTTTTTCTTGCTTAAAATAGCCAAAATGTAAAAAAAATTACAAAAATTTCATACTGTTCGATGCGTATTTTAATGTTCTATATCATAAGATAATAATAAATAACAAAAAATAACGAAAAACCCCCAAAAATCGCATTTTTTTGGATTTTGCGGATAAACGGATATGGCGGAGACGCGGATTGGGCGGATATGGCGGATATGATATCCGCCGCGGATATGATATCCGCCGCGGATATGATATCCGCCGCGGATATGATATCCGCCGCGGATATGATATCCGCAATATCCGCGTATCCGCCATATCCGCATATCCGCAAAATCCAAAAAAATGCGATTTTGGGGGGTTTATGAGTTATTTTTGGTATTTATTATTATCTAATGATATAGAACATGAGAATACGCATCGACCAGTATGAAATTTTTGTCATTTTTTTTACATTTTGGCTATTTTAAGCAAGAAAAACGTTTATTTTTGCGTATCCGCCATATCCGCATATCCGCAAAATCCAAAGAAATGCGATTTTGGGGGGTTTTTGAGTTATTTTTGGTATATATTATTATCTAATGATATAGAACATGAGAATACGCATCGAACAGTATGAAATTTTTGTCATTTTTTTTACATTTTGGCTATTTTAAGCAAGAAAAACGTTTATTTTTGCGTATCCGCCATATCCGCATATCCGCAAAATCCAAAAAAATGCGATTTTGGGGGGTTTTTGAGTTATTTTTGGTATTTATTATTATCTAATGATATAGAACATGAGAATACGCATCGAACAGTATGAAATTTTTGTCATTTTTTTTACATTTTGTATATTTTAAGCAAAAAAAACATTTATTTTTGCGGATGTTTTGCGGATATTTCGCGGTTTTTGTCACTTTTTCGGTATCAATTATGAACCTATGTTAATTTTGTTTCTTTTACGATATAGAACATGAGAATACGCATCGAACGGTATGAAATAGTTGCTAGTTTTATAACATTTTGCATATTTTATGAAGGAATAACGGAAATTTTTGCAGATATTTTGCGGTTTTTTTGATATTTCCGACATTTATTATGGACCGATGTTAATTTTGTCTAGAAATATACATAAAGCATTAAAAGACGAATCGACCAGTATTAACTAGTTACCAAAATATCCTACATATCAACAAAATAAATCATATCCGCCATATCCTCAATATCCGCCATATCCGCAATATATAAAATATCCAAAATGTTTTAAAAATGGCAACTATTTCATACCGGTCGATGCGTATATAATTGTTCTATATCATATCTTATTTAAAATTAATATCAGTCCATAAAATATGTAGGAAATATCAAATAAACTGCAAAAAATCACATTTTTTTGATATTGCGGATAATGCGGATATTTCGTATATGGTGGATATTACGGATATTGCTTATTTTGTGGATATGTAGGATAATTTGGCAACTAATTAATACTGGTCGATTCGTCTTTTAATGCTTTATGTATATTTCTAGACTAAATTAATATCTGTCCGTAATAAATGTCGGAAATATCATAAAAACCGCAAAAAATCAGCAAAAATTACAGTTTTTCCTTCATAAAATACCCAAAATGTTATAAAACTAGCAACTATTTCATACTGTTCTATGCGTTATTTAATGTTCTATTTCATACTTGAGTCAAAATTGACATCGGTTTATAATAGATACCGAAAAAGTCACAAAAACCGCGAAAAATTAACAAAAATAAAGGTTTTTCATGGCTAAAAGATCCAAAATGCTATAAAAATGGCAACTATTTCATACTATCCGATGCGTATTTTAATATACTATATCATACATGAGTCAAAATTAACATCGGTTCATAATAGATACCAAAAAAGTTACAAAAACCGCGAAAAATTCGCGAAATTAAAGGTTTTTCATGCCTAAAATATCCAAAATGTTAAAAAAGTGGCAACTATTTCATACTATCCGATGCCTATTTTAATGTTCTATATCATAAATGAGACAAAAATAACATCGGTTCATAATGGATACCGAAAAAGTTACAAAAACCGCGAAATATCCGCAAAATATCCGCAAAAAAAAAACGTTTTCCTTGCTTAAAATAGCCAAAATATAAAAAAAATTACAAAAATTTCATACTGTTCGATGCGTATTTTAATGTTCTGTATCATAAGATAATAATAAATAACAAAAAATAACGAAAAACCCCCAAAAATCGCATTTTTTTGCATTTTGCGGATATGCGGATATGGCGGATACGCAAAAATAAACGTTTTTCTTGCTTAAAATAGCCAAAATATAAAAAAAATTACAAAAATTTCATACTGTTCGATGCGTATTTTAATGTTCTATATCATAAGATAATAATAAATAACAAAAAATAACGAAAAACCCCCAAAAATCGCATTTTTTTGGTATTGCGGATATGCGGATATGGCGGATACGCAAAAATAAACGTTTTTCTTGCTTAAAATAGCCAAAATGTAAAAAAAATTACAAAAATTTCATACTGTTCGATGCGTATTTTAATGTTCTATATCATAAGATAATAATAAATAACAAAAAATAACGAAAAACCCCCAAAAATCGCATTTTTTTGGATTTTGCGGATAAACGGATATGGCGGAGACGCGGATTGGGCGGATATGGCGGATACGATATCCGCCGCGGATATGATATCCGCCGCGGATATGATATCCGCCGCGGATATGATATCCGCCGCGGATATGATATCCGCAATATCCGCGTATCCGCCATATCCGCATATCCTCAAAAAAAAAAAATGCGATTTTGGGGGGTTTTTGAGTTATTTTTGGTATTTATTATTATCTAATGATATAGAACATGAGAATACGCATCGAACAGTATGAAATTTTTGTCATTTTTTTTACATTTTGTATATTTTAAGCAAGAAAAACATTTATTTTTGCGGATGTTTTGCGGATATTTCGCGGTTTTTGTCACTTTTTCGGTATCAATTATGAACCTATGTTAATTTTGTTTCTTTTACGATATAGAACATGAGAATACGCATCGAACGGTATGAAATAGTTGCTAGTTTTATAACATTTTGCATATTTTATGAAGGAATAACGGAAATTTTTGCAGATATTTTGCGGTTTTTTTGATATTTCCGACATTTATTATGGACCGATGTTAATTTTGTCTAGAAATATACATAAAGCATTAAAAGACGAATCGACCAGTATTAACTAGTTACCAAAATATCCTACATATCAACAAAATAAATCATATCCGCCATATCCTCAATATCCGCCATATCCGCAATATATAAAATATCCAAAATGTTTTAAAAATGGCAACTATTTCATACCGGTCGATGCGTATATAATTGTTCTATATCATATCTTATTTAAAATTAATATCAGTCCATAAAATATGTAGGAAATATCAAATAAACTGCAAAAAATCACATTTTTTTGATATTGCGGATAATGCGGATATTTCGTATATGGTGGATATTACGGATATTGCTTATTTTGTGGATATGTAGGATAATTTGGCAACTAATTAATACTGGTCGATTCGTCTTTTAATGCTTTATGTATATTTCTAGACTAAATTAATATCTGTCCGTAATAAATGTCGGAAATATCATAAAAACCGCAAAAAATCAGCAAAAATTACAGTTTTTCCTTCATAAAATACCCAAAATGTTATAAAACTAGCAACTATTTCATACTGTTCTATGCGTTATTTAATGTTCTATTTCATACTTGAGTCAAAATTGACATCGGTTTATAATAGATACCGAAAAAGTCACAAAAACCGCGAAAAATTAACAAAAATAAAGGTTTTTCATGGCTAAAAGATCCAAAATGCTATAAAAATGGCAACTATTTCATACTATCCGATGCGTATTTTAATATACTATATCATACATGAGTCAAAATTAACATCGGTTCATAATAGATACCAAAAAAGTTACAAAAACCGCGAAAAATTCGCGAAATTAAAGGTTTTTCATGCCTAAAATATCCAAAATGTTAAAAAAGTGGCAACTATTTCATACTATCCGATGCCTATTTTAATGTTCTATATCATAAATGAGACAAAAATAACATCGGTTCATAATGGATACCGAAAAAGTTACAAAAACCGCGAAATATCCGCAAAATATCCGCAAAAAAAAAACGTTTTCCTTGCTTAAAATAGCCAAAATATAAAAAAAATTACAAAAATTTCATACTGTTCGATGCGTATTTTAATGTTCTGTATCATAAGATAATAATAAATAACAAAAAATAACGAAAAACCCCCAAAAATCGCATTTTTTTGGATTTTGCGGATATGCGGATATGGCGGATACGCAAAAATAAACGTTTTTCTTGCTTAAAATAGCCAAAATATAAAAAAAATTACAAAAATTTCATACTGTTCGATGCGTATTTTAATGTTCTATATCATAAGATAATAATAAATAACAAAAAATAACGAAAAACCCCCAAAAATCGCATTTTTTTGGTATTGCGGATATGCGGATATGGCGGATACGCAAAAATAAACGTTTTTCTTGCTTAAAATAGCCAAAATGTAAAAAAAAAAACAAAAATTTCATACTGTTCGATGCGTATTTTAATGTTCTATATCATAAGATAATAATAAATAACAAAAAATAACGAAAAACCCCCAAAAATCGCATTTTTTTGGATTTTGCGGATAAACGGATATGGCGGATACGCGGATATGGCGGATACGATATCCGCCGCGGATATGATATCCGCCGCGGATATGATATCCGCCGCGGATATGATATCCGCCGCGGATATGATATCCGCCGCGGATATGATATCCGCAATATCCGCGTATCCGCCATATCCGCATATCCGCAAAATCCAAAAAAATGCGATTTTGGGGGGTTTATGAGTTATTTTTGGTATTTATTATTATCTAATGATATAGAACATGAGAATACGCATCGAACAGTATGAAATTTTTGTCATTTTTTTTACATTTTGGCTATTTTAAGCAAGAAAAACGTTTATTTTTGCGTATCCGCCATATCCGCATATCCGCAAAATCCAAAGAAATGCGATTTTGGGGGGTTTTTGAGTTATTTTTGGTATATATTATTATCTAATGATATAGAACATGAGAATACGCATCGAACAGTATGAAATTTTTGTCATTTTTTTTACATTTTGGCTATTTTAAGCAAGAAAAACGTTTATTTTTGCGTATCCGCCATATCCGCATATCCGCAAAATCCAAAAAAATGCGATTTTGGGGGGTTTTTGAGTTATTTTTGGTATTTATTATTATCTAATGATATAGAACATGAGAATACGCATCGAACAGTATGAAATTTTTGTCATTTTTTTTACATTTTGTATATTTTAAGCAAAAAAAACATTTATTTTTGCGGATGTTTTGCGGATATTTCGCGGTTTTTGTCACTTTTTCGGTATCAATTATGAACCTATGTTAATTTTGTTTCTTTTACGATATAGAACATGAGAATACGCATCGAACGGTATGAAATAGTTGCTAGTTTTATAACATTTTGCATATTTTATGAAGGAATAACGGAAATTTTTGCAGATATTTTGCGGTTTTTTTGATATTTCCGACATTTATTATGGACCGATGTTAATTTTGTCTAGAAATATACATAAAGCATTAAAAGACGAATCGACCAGTATTAACTAGTTACCAAAATATCCTACATATCAACAAAATAAATCATATCCGCCATATCCTCAATATCCGCCATATCCGCAATATATAAAATATCCAAAATGTTTTAAAAATGGCAACTATTTCATACCGGTCGATGCGTATATAATTGTTCTATATCATATCTTATTTAAAATTAATATCAGTCCATAAAATATGTAGGAAATATCAAATAAACTGCAAAAAATCACATTTTTTTGATATTGCGGATAATGCGGATATTTCGTATATGGTGGATATTACGGATATTGCTTATTTTGTGGATATGTAGGATAATTTGGCAACTAATTAATACTGGTCGATTCGTCTTTTAATGCTTTATGTATATTTCTAGACTAAATTAATATCTGTCCGTAATAAATGTCGGAAATATCATAAAAACCGCAAAAAATCAGCAAAAATTACAGTTTTTCCTTCATAAAATACCCAAAATGTTATAAAACTAGCAACTATTTCATACTGTTCTATGCGTTATTTAATGTTCTATTTCATACTTGAGTCAAAATTGACATCGGTTTATAATAGATACCGAAAAAGTCACAAAAACCGCGAAAAATTAACAAAAATAAAGGTTTTTCATGGCTAAAAGATCCAAAATGCTATAAAAATGGCAACTATTTCATACTATCCGATGCGTATTTTAATATACTATATCATACATGAGTCAAAATTAACATCGGTTCATAATAGATACCAAAAAAGTTACAAAAACCGCGAAAAATTCGCGAAATTAAAGGTTTTTCATGCCTAAAATATCCAAAATGTTAAAAAAGTGGCAACTATTTCATACTATCCGATGCCTATTTTAATGTTCTATATCATAAATGAGACAAAAATAACATCGGTTCATAATGGATACCGAAAAAGTTACAAAAACCGCGAAATATCCGCAAAATATCCGCAAAAAAAAAAGTTTTCCTTGCTTAAAATAGCCAAAATATAAAAAAAATTACAAAAATTTCATACTGTTCGATGCGTATTTTAATGTTCTGTATCATAAGATAATAATAAATAACAAAAAATAACGAAAAACCCCCAAAAATCGCATTTTTTTGGATTTTGCGGATATGCGGATATGGCGGATACGCAAAAATAAACGTTTTTCTTGCTTAAAATAGCCAAAATATAAAAAAAATTACAAAAATTTCATACTGTTCGATGCGTATTTTAATGTTCTATATCATAAGATAATAATAAATAACAAAAAATAACGAAAAACCCCCAAAAATCGCATTTTTTTGGTATTGCGGATATGCGGATATGGCGGATACGCAAAAATAAACGTTTTTCTTGCTTAAAATAGCCAAAATGTAAAAAAAATTACAAAAACTTCATACTGTTCGATGCGTATTTTAATGTTCTATATCATAAGATAATAATAAATAACAAAAAATAACGAAAAACCCCCAAAAATCGCATTTTTTTGGATTTTGCGGATAAACGGATATGGCGGATACGCGGATATGGCGGATACGATATCCGCCGCGGATATGATATCCGCCGCGGATATGATATCCGCCGCGGATATGATATCCGCCGCGGATATGATATCCGCAATATCCGCGTATCCGCCATATCCGCATATCCGCAAAATCCAAAAAAATGCGATTTTGGGGGGTTTATGAGTTATTTTTGGTATTTATTATTATCTAATGATATAGAACATGAGAATACGCATCGACCAGTATGAAATTTTTGTCATTTTTTTTACATTTTGGCTATTTTAAGCAAGAAAAACGTTTATTTTTGCGTATCCGCCATATCCGCATATCCGCAAAATCCAAAGAAATGCGATTTTGGGGGGTTTTTGAGTTATTTTTGGTATATATTATTATCTAATGATATAGAACATGAGAATACGCATCGAACAGTATGAAATTTTTGTCATTTTTTTTACATTTTGGCTATTTTAAGCAAGAAAAACGTTTATTTTTGCGTATCCGCCATATCCGCATATCCGCAAAATCCAAAAAAATGCGATTTTGGGGGGTTTTTGAGTTATTTTTGGTATTTATTATTATCTAATGATATAGAACATGAGAATACGCATCGAACAGTATGAAATTTTTGTCATTTTTTTTACATTTTGTATATTTTAAGCAAAAAAAACATTTATTTTTGCGGATGTTTTGCGGATATTTCGCGGTTTTTGTCACTTTTTCGGTATCAATTATGAACCTATGTTAATTTTGTTTCTTTTACGATATAGAACATGAGAATACGCATCGAACGGTATGAAATAGTTGCTAGTTTTATAACATTTTGCATATTTTATGAAGGAATAACGGAAATTTTTGCAGATATTTTGCGGTTTTTTTGATATTTCCGACATTTATTATGGACCGATGTTAATTTTGTCTAGAAATATACATAAAGCATTAAAAGACGAATCGACCAGTATTAACTAGTTACCAAAATATCCTACATATCAACAAAATAAATCATATCCGCCATATCCTCAATATCCGCCATATCCGCAATATATAAAATATCCAAAATGTTTTAAAAATGGCAACTATTTCATACCGGTCGATGCGTATATAATTGTTCTATATCATATCTTATTTAAAATTAATATCAGTCCATAAAATATGTAGGAAATATCAAATAAACTGCAAAAAATCACATTTTTTTGATATTGCGGATAATGCGGATATTTCGTATATGGTGGATATTACGGATATTGCTTATTTTGTGGATATGTAGGATAATTTGGCAACTAATTAATACTGGTCGATTCGTCTTTTAATGCTTTATGTATATTTCTAGACTAAATTAATATCTGTCCGTAATAAATGTCGGAAATATCATAAAAACCGCAAAAAATCAGCAAAAATTACAGTTTTTCCTTCATAAAATACCCAAAATGTTATAAAACTAGCAACTATTTCATACTGTTCTATGCGTTATTTAATGTTCTATTTCATACTTGAGTCAAAATTGACATCGGTTTATAATAGATACCGAAAAAGTCACAAAAACCGCGAAAAATTAACAAAAATAAAGGTTTTTCATGGCTAAAAGATCCAAAATGCTATAAAAATGGCAACTATTTCATACTATCCGATGCGTATTTTAATATACTATATCATACATGAGTCAAAATTAACATCGGTTCATAATAGATACCAAAAAAGTTACAAAAACCGCGAAAAATTCGCGAAATTAAAGGTTTTTCATGCCTAAAATATCCAAAATGTTAAAAAAGTGGCAACTATTTCATACTATCCGATGCCTATTTTAATGTTCTATATCATAAATGAGACAAAAATAACATCGGTTCATAATGGATACCGAAAAAGTTACAAAAACCGCGAAATATCCGCAAAATATCCGCAAAAAAAAAACGTTTTCCTTGCTTAAAATAGCCAAAATATAAAAAAAATTACAAAAATTTCATACTGTTCGATGCGTATTTTAATGTTCTGTATCATAAGATAATAATAAATAACAAAAAATAACGAAAAACCCCCAAAAATCGCATTTTTTTGGATTTTGCGGATATGCGGATATGGCGGATACGCAAAAATAAACGTTTTTCTTGCTTAAAATAGCCAAAATATAAAAAAAATTACAAAAATTTCATACTGTTCGATGCGTATTTTAATGTTCTATATCATAAGATAATAATAAATAACAAAAAATAACGAAAAACCCCCAAAAATCGCATTTTTTTGGATTTTGCGGATAAACGGATATGGCGGATACGCGGATATGGCGGATACGATATCCGCCGCGGATATGATATCCGCCGCGGATATGATATCCGCCGCGGATATGATATCCGCCGCGGATATGATATCCGCCGCGGATATGATATCCGCCGCGGATATGATATCCGCCGCGGATATGATATCCGCCGCGGATATGATATCCGCAATATCCGCGTATCCGCCATATCCGCATATCCGCAAAATCCAAAAAAATGCGATTTTGGGGGGTTTATGAGTTATTTTTGGTATTTATTATTATCTAATGATATAGAACATGAGAATACGCATCGAACAGTATGAAATTTTTGTCATTTTTTTTACATTTTCACTATTTAAGCAAGAAAAACGTTTATTTTTGCGTATCCGCCATATCCGCATATCCGCAAAATCCAAAAAAATGCGATTTTGGGGGGTTTTTGAGTTATTTTTGTTATTTATTATTATCTAATGATATAGAACATGAGAATACGCATCGAACAGTATGAAATTTTTGTCATTTTTTTTACATTTTGGCTATTTTAAGCAAGAAAAACGTTTATTTTTGCGTATCCGCCATATCCGCATATCCGCAAAAAAAAAAAAAATGCGATTTTGGGGGGTTTTTGAGTTATTTTTGGTATTTATTATTATCTAATGATATAGAACATGAGAATACGCATCGAACAGTATGAAATTTTTGTCATTTTTTTTACATTTTGGCTATTTTAAGCAAGAAAAACGTTTATTTTTGCGTATCCGCCATATCCGCATATCCGCAAAATCCAAAAAAATGCGATTTTGGGGGTTTTTTGAGTTATTTGTGGTATTTATTATTATCTAATGATATAGAACATGAGAATACGCATCGACCAGTATGAAATTTTTGTCATTTTTTTTACATTTTGGCTATTTTAAGCAAGAAAAACGTTTATTTTTGCGTATCCGCCATATCCGCATATCCGCAAAATCCAAAGAAATGCGATTTTGGGGGGTTTTTGAGTTATTTTTGGTATATATTATTATCTAATGATATAGAACATGAGAATACGCATCGAACAGTATGAAATTTTTGTCATTTTTTTTACATTTTGGCTATTTTAAGCAAGAAAAACGTTTATTTTTGCGTATCCGCCATATCCGCATATCCGCAAAATCCAAAAAAATGCGATTTTGGGGGGTTTTTGAGTTATTTTTGGTATTTATTATTATCTAATGATATAGAACATGAGAATACGCATCGAACAGTATGAAATTTTTGTCATTTTTTTTACATTTTGTATATTTTAAGCAAGAAAAACATTTATTTTTGCGGATGTTTTGCGGATATTTCGCGGTTTTTGTCACTTTTTCGGTATCAATTATGAACCTATGTTAATTCTGTTTCTTTTACGATATAGAACATGAGAATACGCATCGAACGGTATGAAATAGTTGCTAGTTTTATAACATTTTGCATATTTTATGAAGGAATAACGGAAATTTTTGCAGATATTTTGCGGTTTTTTTGATATTTCCGACATTTATTATGGACCGATGTTAATTTTCTCTAGAAATATACATAAAGCATTAAAAGACGAATCGACCAGTATTAACTAGTTACCAAAATATCCTACATATCAACAAAATAAATCATATCCGCCATATTCTCAATATCCGCCATATCCGCAATATATAAAATATCCAAAATGTTTTAAAAATGGCAACTATTTCATACCGGTCGATGCGTATATAATTGTTCTATATCATATCTTATTTAAAATTAATATCAGTCCATAAAATATGTAGGAAATATCAAATAAACTGCAAAAAATCACATTTTTTTGATATTGCGGATAATGCGGATATTTCGTATATGGTGGATATTACGGATATTGCTTATTTTGTGGATATGTAGGATAATTTGGCAACTAATTAATACTGGTCGATTCGTCTTTTAATGCTTTATGTATATTTCTAGACTAAATTAATATCTGTCCGTAATAAATGTCGGAAATATCATAAAAACCGCAAAAAATCAGCAAAAATTACAGTTTTTCCTTCATAAAATACCCAAAATGTTATAAAACTAGCAACTATTTCATACTGTTCTATGCGTTATTTAATGTTCTATTTCATACTTGAGTCAAAATTGACATCGGTTAATAATAGATACCGAAAAAGTCACAAAAACCGCGAAAAATTAACAAAAATAAAGGTTTTTCATGGCTAAAAGATCCAAAATGCTATAAAAATGGCAACTATTTCATACTATCCGATGCGTATCTTAATATACTATATCATACATGAGTCAAAATTAACATCGGTTCATAATAGATACCAAAAAAGTCGCAAAAACCGCGAAAAATTCGCGAAATTAAAGGTTTTTCATGCCTAAAATATCCAAAATGTTAAAAAAGTGGCAACTATTTCATACTATCCGATGCCTATTTTAATGTTCTATATCATAAATGAGACAAAAATAACATCGGTTCATAATGGATACCGAAAAAGTTACAAAAACCGCGAAATATCCGCAAAATATCCGCAAAAAAAAAACGTTTTCCTTGCTTAAAATAGCCAAAATATAAAAAAAATTACAAAAATTTCATACTGTTCGATGCGTATTTTAATGTTCTGTATCATAAGATAATAATAAATAACAAAAAATAACGAAAAACCCCCAAAAATCGCATTTTTTTGGATTTTGCGGATATGCGGATATGGCGGATACGCAAAAATAAACGTTTTTCTTGCTTAAAATAGCCAAAATATAAAAAAAATTACAAAAATTTCATACTGTTCGATGCGTATTTTAATGTTCTATATCATAAGATAATAATAAATAACAAAAAATAACGAAAAACCCCCAAAAATCGCATTTTTTTGGATTTTGCGGATAAACGGATATGGCGGATACGCGGATATGGCGGATACGATATCCGCCGCGGATATGATATCCGCCGCGGATATGATATCCGCCGCGGATATGATATCCGCCGCGGATATGATATCCGCAATATCCGCGTATCCGCCATATCCGCATATCCGCAAAATCCAAAAAAATGCGATTTTGGGGGGTTTATGAGTTATTTTTGGTATTTATTATTATCTAATGATATAGAACATGAGAATACGCATCGAACAGTATGAAATTTTTGTCATTTTTTTTACATTTTGGCTATTTAAGCAAGAAAAACGTTTATTTTTGCGTATCCGCCTTATCCGCATATCCGCAAAATCCAAAAAAATGCGATTTTGGGGGGTTTTTGAGTTATTTTTGGTATTTATTATTATCTAATGATATAGAACATGAGAATACGCATCGACCAGTATGAAATTTTTGTCATTTTTTTTACATTTTGGCTATTTTAAGCAAGAAAAACGTTTATTTTTGCGTATCCGCCATATCCGCATATCCGCAAAATCCAAAGAAATGCGATTTTGGGGGGTTTTTGAGTTATTTTTGGTATATATTATTATCTAATGATATAGAACATGAGAATACGCATCGAACAGTATGAAATTTTTGTCATTTTTTTTACATTTTGGCTATTTTAAGCAAGAAAAACGTTTATTTTTGCGGATGTTTTGCGGATATTTCGCGGTTTTTGTCACTTTTTCGGTATCAATTATGAACCTATGTTAATTTTGTTTCTTTTACGATATAGAACATGAGAATACGCATCGAACGGTATGAAATAGTTGCTAGTTTTATAACATTTTGCATATTTTATGAAGGAATAACGGAAATTGTTGCAGATATTTTGCGGTTTTTTTGATATTTCCGACATTTATTATGGACCGATGTTAATTTTGTCTAGAAATATACATAAAGCATTAAAAGACGAATCGACCAGTATTAACTAGTTACCAAAATATCCTACATATCAACAAAATAAATCATATCCGCCATATCCTCAATATCCGCCATATCCGCAATATATAAAATATCCAAAATGTTTTAAAAATGGCAACTATTTCATACCGGTCGATGCGTATATAATTGTTCTATATCATATCTTATTTAAAATTAATATCAGTCCATAAAATATGTAGGAAATATCAAATAAACTGCAAAAAATCACATTTTTTTGATATTGCGGATAATGCGGATATTTCGTATATGGTGGATATTACGGATATTGCTTATTTTGTGGATATGTAGGATAATTTGGCAACTAATTAATACTGGTCGATTCGTCTTTTAATGCTTTATGTATATTTCTAGACTAAATTAATATCTGTCCGTAATAAATGTCGGAAATATCATAAAAACCGCAAAAAATCAGCAAAAATTACAGTTTTTCCTTCATAAAATACCCAAAATGTTATAAAACTAGCAACTATTTCATACTGTTCTATGCGTTATTTAATGTTCTATTTCATACTTGAGTCAAAATTGACATCGGTTTATAATAGATACCGAAAAAGTCACAAAAACCGCGAAAAATTAACAAAAATAAAGGTTTTTCATGGCTAAAAGATCCAAAATGCTATAAAAATGGCAACTATTTCATACTATCCGATGCGTATTTTAATATACTATATCATACATGAGTCAAAATTAACATCGGTTCATAATAGATACCAAAAAAGTTACAAAAACCGCGAAAAATTCGCGAAATTAAAGGTTTTTCATGCCTAAAATATCCAAAATGTTAAAAAAGTGGCAACTATTTCATACTATCCGATGCCTATTTTAATGTTCTATATCATAAATGAGACAAAAATAACATCGGTTCATAATGGATACCGAAAAAGTTACAAAAACCGCGAAATATCCGCAAAATATCCGCAAAAAAAAAACGTTTTCCTTGCTTAAAATAGCCAAAATATAAAAAAAATTACAAAAATTTCATACTGTTCGATGCGTATTTTAATGTTCTGTATCATAAGATAATAATAAATAACAAAAAATAACGAAAAACCCCCAAAAATCGCATTTTTTTGGATTTTGCGGATATGCGGATATGGCGGATACGCAAAAATAAACGTTTTTCTTGCTTAAAATAGCCAAAATATAAAAAAAATTACAAAAATTTCATACTGTTCGATGCGTATTTTAATGTTCTATATCATAAGATAATAATAAATAACAAAAAATAACGAAAAACCCCCAAAAATCGCATTTTTTTGGATTTTGCGGATAAACGGATATGGCGGATACGCGGATATGGCGGATACGATATCCGCCGCGGATATGATATCCGCCGCGGATATGATATCCGCCGCGGATATGATATCCGCCGCGGATATGATATCCGCAATATCCGCGTATCCGCCATATCCGCATATCCGCAAAATCCAAAAAAATGCGATTTTGGGGGGTTTATGAGTTATTTTTGGTATTTATTATTATCTAATGATATAGAACATGAGAATACGCATCGAACAGTATGAAATTTTTGTCATTTTTTTTACATTTTGGCTATTTAAGCAAGAAAAACGTTTATTTTTGCGTATCCGCCTTATCCGCATATCCGCAAAATCCAAAGAAATGCGATTTTGGGGGGTTTTTGAGTTATTTTTGGTATATATTATTATCTAATGATATAGAACATGAGAATACGCATCGAACAGTATGAAATTTTTGTCATTTTTTTTACATTTTGGCTATTTTAAGCAAGAAAAACGTTTATTTTTGCGGATGTTTTGCGGATATTTCGCGGTTTTTGTCACTTTTTCGGTATCAATTATGAACCTATGTTAATTTTGTTTCTTTTACGATATAGAACATGAGAATACGCATCGAACGGTATGAAATAGTTGCTAGTTTTATAACATTTTGCATATTTTATGAAGGAATAACGGAAATTGTTGCAGATATTTTGCGGTTTTTTTGATATTTCCGACATTTATTATGGACCGATGTTAATTTTGTCTAGAAATATACATAAAGCATTAAAAGACGAATCGACCAGTATTAACTAGTTACCAAAATATCCTACATATCAACAAAATAAATCATATCCGCCATATCCTCAATATCCGCCATATCCGCAATATATAAAATATCCAAAATGTTTTAAAAATGGCAACTATTTCATACCGGTCGATGCGTATATAATTGTTCTATATCATATCTTATTTAAAATTAATATCAGTCCATAAAATATGTAGGAAATATCAAATAAACTGCAAAAAATCACATTTTTTTGATATTGCGGATAATGCGGATATTTCGTATATGGTGGATATTACGGATATTGCTTATTTTGTGGATATGTAGGATAATTTGGCAACTAATTAATACTGGTCGATTCGTCTTTTAATGCTTTATGTATATTTCTAGACTAAATTAATATCTGTCCGTAATAAATGTCGGAAATATCATAAAAACCGCAAAAAATCAGCAAAAATTACAGTTTTTCCTTCATAAAATACCCAAAATGTTATAAAACTAGCAACTATTTCATACTGTTCTATGCGTTATTTAATGTTCTATTTCATACTTGAGTCAAAATTCACATCGGTTTATAATAGATACCGAAAAAGTCACAAAAACCGCGAAAAATTAACAAAAATAAAGGTTTTTCATGGCTAAAAGATCCAAAATGCTATAAAAATGGCAACTATTTCATACTATCCGATGCGTATTTTAATATACTATATCATACATGAGTCAAAATTAACATCGGTTCATAATAGATACCAAAAAAGTTACAAAAACCGCGAAAAATTCGCGAAATTAAAGGTTTTTCATGCCTAAAATATCCAAAATGTTAAAAAAGTGGCAACTATTTCATACTATCCGATGCCTATTTTAATGTTCTATATCATAAATGAGACAAAAATAACATCGGTTCATAATGGATACCGAAAAAGTTACAAAAACCGCGAAATATCCGCAAAATATCCGCAAAAAAAAACGTTTTCCTTGCTTAAAATAGCCAAAATATAAAAAAAATTACAAAAATTTCATACTGTTCGATGCGTATTTTAATGTTCTATATCATAAGATAATAATAAATAACAAAAAATAACGAAAAACCCCCAAAAATCGCATTTTTTTGGTATTGTGGATATGCGGATATGGCGGATACGCAAAAATAAACGTTTTTCTTGCTTAAAATAGCCAAAATGTAAAAAAAAGTACAAAAATTTCATACTGTTCGATGCGTATTTTAATGTTCTATATCATAAGATAATAATAAATAACAAAAAATAACGAAAAACCCCCAAAAATCGCATTTTTTTGGATTTTGCGGATAAACGGATATGGCGGATACGCGGATATGGCGGATACGATATCCGCCGCGGATATGATATCCGCCGCGGATATGATATCCGCAATATCCGCGTATCCGCCATATCCGCATATCCGCAAAATCCAAAAAAATGCGATTTTGGGGGGTTTTTGAGTTATTTTTGGTATTTATTATTATCTAATGATATAGAACATGAGAATACGCATCGAACAGTATAAAATTTTTGTCATTTTTTTTACATTTTGGCCATTTTAAGCAAGAAAAACGTTTATTTTTGCGTATCCGCCATATCCGCATATCCGCAAAATCCAAAAAAATGCGATTTTGGGGGGTTTTTGAGTTATTTTTGGTATTTATTATTATCTAATGATATAGAACATGAGAATACGCATCGACCAGTATGAAATTTTTGTCATTTTTTTTACATTTTGGCTATTTTAAGCAAGAAAAACGTTTATTTTTGCGTATCCGCCATATCCGCATATCCGCAAAATCCAAAGAAATGCGATTTTGGGGGGTTTTTGAGTTATTTTTGGTATATAATTATCTAATGATATAGAACATGAGAATACGCATCGAACAGTATGAAATTTTTGTCATTTTTTTTACATTTTGGCTATTTTAAGCAAGAAAAACGTTTGTTTTTGCGTATCCGCCATATCCGCATATCCGCAAAATCCAAAGAAATGCGATTTTGGGGGGTTTTTGAGTTATTTTTGGTATTTATTATTATCTAATGATATAGAACATGAGAATACGCATCGAACAGTATGAAATTTTTGTCATTTTTTTTACATTTTGTATATTTTAAGCAAAAAAAACATTTATTTTTGCGGATGTTTTGCGGATATTTCGCGGTTTTTGTCACTTTTTCGGTATCAATTATGAACCTATGTTAATTTTGTTTCTTTTACGATATAGAACATGAGAATACGCATCGAACGGTATGAAATAGTTGCTAGTTTTATAACATTTTGCATATTTTATGAAGGAATAACGGAAATTGTTGCAGATATTTTGCGGTTTTTTTGATATTTCCGACATTTATTATGGACCGATGTTAATTTTGTCTAGAAATATACATAAAGCATTAAAAGACGAATCGACCAGTATTAACTAGTTACCAAAATATCCTACATATCAACAAAATAAATCATATCCGCCATATCCTCAATATCCGCCATATCCGCAATATATAAAATATCCAAAATGTTTTAAAAATGGCAACTATTTCATACCGGTCGATGCGTATATAATTGTTCTATATCATATCTTATTTAAAATTAATATCAGTCCATAAAATATGTAGGAAATATCAAATAAACTGCAAAAAATCACATTTTTTTGATATTGCGGATAATGCGGATATTTCGTATATGGTGGATATTACGGATATTGCTTATTTTGTGGATATGTAGGATAATTTGGCAACTAATTAATACTGGTCGATTCGTCTTTTAATGCTTTATGTATATTTCTAGACTAAATTAATATCTGTCCGTAATAAATGTCGGAAATATCATAAAAACCGCAAAAAATCAGCAAAAATTACAGTTTTTCCTTCATAAAATACCCAAAATGTTATAAAACTAGCAACTATTTCATACTGTTCTATGCGTTATTTAATGTTCTATTTCATACTTGAGTCAAAATTCACATCGGTTTATAATAGATACCGAAAAAGTCACAAAAACCGCGAAAAATTAACAAAAATAAAGGTTTTTCATGGCTAAAAGATCCAAAATGCTATAAAAATGGCAACTATTTCATACTATCCGATGCGTATTTTAATATACTATATCATACATGAGTCAAAATTAACATCGGTTCATAATAGATACCAAAAAAGTTACAAAAACCGCGAAAAATTCGCGAAATTAAAGGTTTTTCATGCCTAAAATATCCAAAATGTTAAAAAAGTGGCAACTATTTCATACTATCCGATGCCTATTTTAATGTTCTATATCATAAATGAGACAAAAATAACATCGGTTCATAATGGATACCGAAAAAGTTACAAAAACCGCGAAATATCCGCAAAATATCCGCAAAAAAAAACGTTTTCCTTGCTTAAAATAGCCAAAATATAAAAAAAATTACAAAAATTTCATACTGTTCGATGCGTATTTTAATGTTCTGTATCATAAGATAATAATAAATAACAAAAAATAACGAAAAACCCCCAAAAATCGCATTTTTTTGGATTTTGCGGATATGCGGATATGGCGGATACGCAAAAATAAAAGTTTTTCTTGCTTAAAATAGCCAAAATATAAAAAAAATTACAAAAATTTCATACTGTTCGATGCGTATTTTAATGTTCTATATCATAAGATAATAATAAATAACAAAAAATAACGAAAAACCCCCAAAAATCGCATTTTTTTGGATTTTGCGGATAAACGGATATGGCGGATACGCGGATATGGCGGATACGATATCCGCCGCGGATATGATATCCGCCGCGGATATGATATCCGCCGCGGATATGATATCCGCCGCGGATATGATATCCGCAATATCCGCGTATCCGCCATATCCGCATATCCGCAAAATCCAAAAAAATGCGATTTTGTGGGGTTTATGAGTTATTTTTGGTATTTATTATTATCTAATGATATAGAACATGAGAATACGCATCGAACAGTATGAAATTTTTGTCATTTTTTTTACATTTTGGCTATTTAAGCAAGAAAAACGTTTATTTTTGCGTATCCGCCTTATCCGCATATCCGCAAAATCCAAAGAAATGCGATTTTGGGGGGTTTTTGAGTTATTTTTGGTATATATTATTATCTAATGATATAGAACATGAGAATACGCATCGAACAGTATGAAATTTTTGTCATTTTTTTTACATTTTGGCTATTTTAAGCAAGAAAAACGTTTATTTTTGCGGATGTTTTGCGGATATTTCGCGGTTTTTGTCACTTTTTCGGTATCAATTATGAACCTATGTTAATTTTGTTTCTTTTACGATATAGAACATGAGAATACGCATCGAACGGTATGAAATAGTTGCTAGTTTTATAACATTTTGCATATTTTATGAAGGAATAACGGAAATTGTTGCAGATATTTTGCGGTTTTTTTGATATTTCCGACATTTATTATGGACCGATGTTAATTTTGTCTAGAAATATACATAAAGCATTAAAAGACGAATCGACCAGTATTAACTAGTTACCAAAATATCCTACATATCAACAAAATAAATCATATCCGCCATATCCTCAATATCCGCCATATCCGCAATATATAAAATATCCAAAATGTTTTAAAAATGGCAACTATTTCATACCGGTCGATGCGTATATAATTGTTCTATATCATATCTTATTTAAAATTAATATCAGTCCATAAAATATGTAGGAAATATCAAATAAACTGCAAAAAATCACATTTTTTTGATATTGCGGATAATGCGGATATTTCGTATATGGTGGATATTACGGATATTGCTTATTTTGTGGATATGTAGGATAATTTGGCAACTAATTAATACTGGTCGATTCGTCTTTTAATGCTTTATGTATATTTCTAGACTAAATTAATATCTGTCCGTAATAAATGTCGGAAATATCATAAAAACCGCAAAAAATCAGCAAAAATTACAGTTTTTCCTTCATAAAATACCCAAAATGTTATAAAACTAGCAACTATTTCATACTGTTCTATGCGTTATTTAATGTTCTATTTCATACTTGAGTCAAAATTCACATCGGTTTATAATAGATACCGAAAAAGTCACAAAAACCGCGAAAAATTAACAAAAATAAAGGTTTTTCATGGCTAAAAGATCCAAAATGCTATAAAAATGGCAACTATTTCATACTATCCGATGCGTATTTTAATATACTATATCATACATGAGTCAAAATTAACATCGGTTCATAATAGATACCAAAAAAGTTACAAAAACCGCGAAAAATTCGCGAAATTAAAGGTTTTTCATGCCTAAAATATCCAAAATGTTAAAAAAGTGGCAACTATTTCATACTATCCGATGCCTATTTTAATGTTCTATATCATAAATGAGACAAAAATAACATCGGTTCATAATGGATACCGAAAAAGTTACAAAAACCGCGAAATATCCGCAAAATATCCGCAAAAAAAAAACGTTTTCCTTGCTTAAAATAGCCAAAATATAAAAAAAATTACAAAAATTTCATACTGTTCGATGCGTATTTTAATGTTCTATATCATAAGATAATAATAAATAACAAAAAATAACGAAAAACCCCCAAAAATCGCATTTTTTTGGTATTGTGGATATGCGGATATGGCGGATACGCAAAAATAAACGTTTTTCTTGCTTAAAATAGCCAAAATGTAAAAAAAAGTACAAAAATTTCATACTGTTCGATGCGTATTTTAATGTTCTATATCATAAGATAATAATAAATAACAAAAAATAACGAAAAACCCCCAAAAATCGCATTTTTTTGGATTTTGCGGATAAACGGATATGGCGGATACGCGGATATGGCGGATACGATATCCGCCGCGGATATGATATCCGCCGCGGATATGATATCCGCCGCGGATATGATATCCGCAATATCCGCGTATCCGCCATATCCGCATATCCGCAAAATCCAAAAAAATGCGATTTTGGGGGGTTTTTGAGTTATTTTTGGTATTTATTATTATCTAATGATATAGAACATGAGAATACGCATCGAACAGTATAAAATTTTTGTCATTTTTTTTACATTTTGGCCATTTTAAGCAAGAAAAACGTTTATTTTTGCGTATCCGCCATATCCGCATATCCGCAAAATCCAAAAAAATGCGATTTTGGGGGGTTTTTGAGTTATTTTTGGTATTTATTATTATCTAATGATATAGAACATGAGAATACGCATCGACCAGTATGAAATTTTTGTCATTTTTTTTACATTTTGGCTATTTTAAGCAAGAAAAACGTTTATTTTTGCGTATCCGCCATATCCGCATATCCGCAAAATCCAAAGAAATGCGATTTTGGGGGGTTTTTGAGTTATTTTTGGTATATAATTATCTAATGATATAGAACATGAGAATACGCATCGAACAGTATGAAATTTTTGTCATTTTTTTTACATTTTGGCTATTTTAAGCAAGAAAAACGTTTGTTTTTGCGTATCCGCCATATCCGCATATCCGCAAAATCCAAAGAAATGCGATTTTGGGGGGTTTTTGAGTTATTTTTGGTATTTATTATTATCTAATGATATAGAACATGAGAATACGCATCGAACAGTATGAAATTTTTGTCATTTTTTTTACATTTTGTATATTTTAAGCAAAAAAAACATTTATTTTTGCGGATGTTTTGCGGATATTTCGCGGTTTTTGTCACTTTTTCGGTATCAATTATGAACCTATGTTAATTTTGTTTCTTTTACGATATAGAACATGAGAATACGCATCGAACGGTATGAAATAGTTGCTAGTTTTATAACATTTTGCATATTTTATGAAGGAATAACGGAAATTGTTGCAGATATTTTGCGGTTTTTTTGATATTTCCGACATTTATTATGGACCGATGTTAATTTTGTCTAGAAATATACATAAAGCATTAAAAGACGAATCGACCAGTATTAACTAGTTACCAAAATATCCTACATATCAACAAAATAAATCATATCCGCCATATCCTCAATATCCGCCATATCCGCAATATATAAAATATCCAAAATGTTTTAAAAATGGCAACTATTTCATACCGGTCGATGCGTATATAATTGTTCTATATCATATCTTATTTAAAATTAATATCAGTCCATAAAATATGTAGGAAATATCAAATAAACTGCAAAAAATCACATTTTTTTGATATTGCGGATAATGCGGATATTTCGTATATGGTGGATATTACGGATATTGCTTATTTTGTGGATATGTAGGATAATTTGGCAACTAATTAATACTGGTCGATTCGTCTTTTAATGCTTTATGTATATTTCTAGACTAAATTAATATCTGTCCGTAATAAATGTCGGAAATATCATAAAAACCGCAAAAAATCAGCAAAAATTACAGTTTTTCCTTCATAAAATACCCAAAATGTTATAAAACTAGCAACTATTTCATACTGTTCTATGCGTTATTTAATGTTCTATTTCATACTTGAGTCAAAATTCACATCGGTTTATAATAGATACCGAAAAAGTCACAAAAACCGCGAAAAATTAACAAAAATAAAGGTTTTTCATGGCTAAAAGATCCAAAATGCTATAAAAATGGCAACTATTTCATACTATCCGATGCGTATTTTAATATACTATATCATACATGAGTCAAAATTAACATCGGTTCATAATAGATACCAAAAAAGTTACAAAAACCGCGAAAAATTCTCGAAATTAAAGGTTTTTCATGCCTAAAATATCCAAAATGTTAAAAAAGTGGCAACTATTTCATACTATCCGATGCCTATTTTAATGTTCTATATCATAAATGAGACAAAAATAACATCGGTTCATAATGGATACCGAAAAAGTTACAAAAACCGCGAAATATCCGCAAAATATCCGCAAAAAAAAACGTTTTCCTTGCTTAAAATAGCCAAAATATAAAAAAAATTACAAAAATTTCATACTGTTCGATGCGTATTTTAATGTTCTGTATCATAAGATAATAATAAATAACAAAAAATAACGAAAAACCCCCAAAAATCGCATTTTTTTGGAT
Source organism: Acanthacorydalis orientalis (assembly GCA_034766995.1). Classification (NCBI taxonomy): domain Eukaryota; kingdom Metazoa; phylum Arthropoda; class Insecta; order Megaloptera; family Corydalidae; genus Acanthacorydalis; species Acanthacorydalis orientalis. The sequence continues at coordinate 32,127,747 of CM068313.1, read as the reverse complement.
TTTGCGGATATGCGGATATGGCGGATACGCAAAAATAAACGTTTTTCTTGCTTAAAATAGCCAAAATATAAAAAAAATTACAAAAATTTCATACTGTTCGATGCGTATTTTAATGTTCTATATCATAAGATAATAATAAATAACAAAAAATAACGAAAAACCCCCAAAAATCGCATTTTTTTGGTATTGCGGATATGCGGATATGGCGGATACGCAAAAATAAACGTTTTTCTTGCTTAAAATAGCCAAAATGTAAAAAAAAGTACAAAAATTTCATACTGTTCGATGCGTATTTTAATGTTCTATATCATAAGATAATAATAAATAACAAAAAATAACGAAAAACCCCCAAAAATCGCATTTTTTTGGATTTTGCGGATAAACGGATATGGCGGATACGCGGATATGGCGGATACGATATCCGCCGCGGATATGATATCCGCCGCGGATATGATATCCGCCGCGGATATGATATCCGCAATATCCGCGTATCCGCCATATCCGCATATCCGCAAAATCCAAAGAAATGCGATTTTGGGGGGTTTTTGAGTTATTTTTGGTATATATTATTATCTAATGATATAGAACATGAGAATACGCATCGAACAGTATGAAATTTTTGTCATTTTTTTTACATTTTGGCTATTTTAAGCAAGAAAAACGTTTATTTTTGCGTATCCGCCATATCCGCATATCCGCAAAATCCAAAAAAATGCGATTTTGGGGGGTTTATGAGTTATTTTTGGTATTTATTATTATCTAATGATATAGAACATGAGAATACGCATCGAACAGTATAAAATTTTTGTCATTTTTTTTACATTTTGGCCATTTTAAGCAAGAAAAACGTTTATTTTTGCGTATCCGCCATATCCGCATATCCGCAAAATCCAAAAAAATGCGTTTTTGGGGGGTTTTTGAGTTATTTTTGTTATTTATTATTATCTAATGATATAGAACATGAGAATACGCATCGAACAGTATGAAATTTTTGTCATTTTTTTTACATTTTGGCTATTTTAAGCAAGAAAAACGTTTATTTTTGCGTATCCGCCATATCCGCATATCCGCAAAAAAAAAAAATGCGATTTTGGGGGGTTTTTGAGTTATTTTTGGTATTTATTATTATCTAATGATATAGAACATGAGAATACGCATCGAACAGTATGAAATTTTTGTCATTTTTTTTACATTTTGTATATTTTAAGCAAGAAAAACATTTATTTTTGCGGATGTTTTGCGGATATTTCGCGGTTTTTGTCACTTTTTCGGTATCAATTATGAACCTATGTTAATTCTGTTTCTTTTACGATATAGAACATGAGAATACGCATCGAACGGTATGAAATAGTTGCTAGTTTTATAACATTTTGCATATTTTATGAAGGAATAACGGAAATTTTTGCAGATATTTTGCGGTTTTTTTGATATTTCCGACATTTATTATGGACCGATGTTAATTTTGTCTAGAAATATACATAAAGCATTAAAAGACGAATCGACCAGTATTAACTAGTTACCAAAATATCCTACATATCAACAAAATAAATCATATCCGCCATATTCTCAATATCCGCCATATCCGCAATATATAAAATATCCAAAATGTTTTAAAAATGGCAACTATTTCATACCGGTCGATGCGTATATAATTGTTCTATATCATATCTTATTTAAAATTAATATCAGTCCATAAAATATGTAGGAAATATCAAATAAACTGCAAAAAATCACATTTTTTTGATATTGCGGATAATGCGGATATTTCGTATATGGTGGATATTACGGATATTGCTTATTTTGTGGATATGTAGGATAATTTGGCAACTAATTAATACTGGTCGATTCGTCTTTTAATGCTTTATGTATATTTCTAGACTAAATTAATATCTGTCCGTAATAAATGTCGGAAATATCATAAAAACCGCAAAAAATCAGCAAAAATTACAGTTTTTCCTTCATAAAATACCCAAAATGTTATAAAACTAGCAACTATTTCATACTGTTCTATGCGTTATTTAATGTTCTATTTCATACTTGAGTCAAAATTGACATCGGTTTATAATAGATACCGAAAAAGTCACAAAAACCGCGAAAAATTAACAAAAATAAAGGTTTTTCATGGCTAAAAGATCCAAAATGCTATAAAAATGGTAACTATTTCATACTATCCGATGCGTATCTTAATATACTATATCATACATGAGTCAAAATTAACATCGGTTCATAATAGATACCAAAAAAGTCACAAAAACCGCGAAAAATTCGCGAAATTAAAGGTTTTTCATGCCTAAAATATCCAAAATGTTAAAAAAGTGGCAACTATTTCATACTATCCGATGCCTATTTTAATGTTCTATATCATAAATGAGACAAAAATAACATCGGTTCATAATGGATACCGAAAAAGTTACAAAAACCGCGAAATATCCGCAAAATATCCGCAAAAAAAAACGTTTTCCTTGCTTAAAATAGCCAAAATATAAAAAAAATTACAAAAATTTCATACTGTTCGATGCGTATTTTAATGTTCTGTATCATAAGATAATAATAAATAACAAAAAATAACGAAAAACCCCCAAAAATCGCATTTTTTTGGATTTTGCGGATATGCGGATATGGCGGATACGCAAAAATAAACGTTTTTCTTGCTTAAAATAGCCAAAATGTAAAAAAAAGTACAAAAATTTCATACTGTTCGATGCGTATTTTAATGTTCTATATCATAAGATAATAATAAATAACAAAAAATAACGAAAAACCCCCAAAAATCGCATTTTTTTGGATTTTGCGGATAAACGGATATAGCGGATACGCGGATATGGCGGATACGATATCCGCCGCGGATATGATATCCGCCGCGGATATGATATCCGCCGCGGATATGATATCCGCCGCGGATATGATATCCGCAATATCCGCGTATCCGCCATATCCGCATATCCGCAAAAAAAAAAAAATGCGATTTTGGGGGGTTTTTGAGTTATTTTTGGTATTTATTATTATCTAATGATATAGAACATGAGAATACGCATCGAACAGTATAAAATTTTTGTCATTTTTTTTACATTTTGGCCATTTTAAGCAAGAAAAACGTTTATTTTTGCGTATCCGCCATATCCGCATATCCGCAAAATCCAAAAAAATGCGATTTTGGGGGGTTTATGAGTTATTTTTGGTATTTATTATTATCTAATGATATAGAACATGAGAATACGCATCGAACAGTATAAAATTTTTGTCATTTTTTTTACATTTTGGCCATTTTAAGCAAGAAAAACGTTTATTTTTGCGTATCCGCCATATCCGCATATCCGCAAAAAAAAAAAATGCGATTTTGGGGGGTTTTTGAGTTATTTTTGGTATTTATTATTATCTAATGATATAGAACATGAGAATACGCATCGAACAGTATGAAATTTTTGTCATTTTTTTTACATTTTGTATATTTTAAGCAAGAAAAACATTTATTTTTGCGGATGTTTTGCGGATATTTCGCGGTTTTTGTCACTTTTTCGGTATCAATTATGAACCTATGTTAATTCTGTTTCTTTTACGATATAGAACATGAGAATACGCATCGAACGGTATGAAATAGTTGCTAGTTTTATAACATTTTGCATATTTTATGAAGGAATAACGGAAATTTTTGCAGATATTTTGCGGTTTTTTTGATATTTCCGACATTTATTATGGACCGATGTTAATTTTGTCTAGAAATATACATAAAGCATTAAAAGACGAATCGACCAGTATTAACTAGTTACCAAAATATCCTACATATCAACAAAATAAATCATATCCGCCATATTCTCAATATCCGCCATATCCGCAATATATAAAATATCCAAAATGTTTTAAAAATGGCAACTATTTCATACCGGTCGATGCGTATATAATTGTTCTATATCATATCTTATTTAAAATTAATATCAGTCCATAAAATATGTAGGAAATATCAAATAAACTGCAAAAAATCACATTTTTTTGATATTGCGGATAATGCGGATATTTCGTATATGGTGGATATTACGGATATTGCTTATTTTGTGGATATGTAGGATAATTTGGCAACTAATTAATACTGGTCGATTCGTCTTTTAATGCTTTATGTATATTTCTAGACTAAATTAATATCTGTCCGTAATAAATGTCGGAAATATCATAAAAACCGCAAAAAATCAGCAAAAATTACAGTTTTTCCTTCATAAAATACCCAAAATGTTATAAAACTAGCAACTATTTCATACTGTTCTATGCGTTATTTAATGTTCTATTTCATACTTGAGTCAAAATTGACATCGGTTTATAATAGATACCGAAAAAGTCACAAAAACCGCGAAAAATTAACAAAAATAAAGGTTTTTCATGGCTAAAAGATCCAAAATGCTATAAAAATGGTAACTATTTCATACTATCCGATGCGTATCTTAATATACTATATCATACATGAGTCAAAATTAACATCGGTTCATAATAGATACCAAAAAAGTCACAAAAACCGCGAAAAATTCGCGAAATTAAAGGTTTTTCATGCCTAAAATATCCAAAATGTTAAAAAAGTGGCAACTATTTCATACTATCCGATGCCTATTTTAATGTTCTATATCATAAATGAGACAAAAATAACATCGGTTCATAATGGATACCGAAAAAGTTACAAAAACCGCGAAATATCCGCAAAATATCCGCAAAAAAAAAACGTTTTCCTTGCTTAAAATAGCCAAAATATAAAAAAAATTACAAAAATTTCATACTGTTCGATGCGTATTTTAATGTTTTGTATCATAAGATAATAATAAATAACAAAAAATAACGAAAAACCCCCAAAAATCGCATTTTTTTGGATTTTGCGGATATGCGGATATGGCGGATACGCAAAAATAAAAGTTTTTCTTGCTTAAAATAGCCAAAATATAAAAAAAATTACAAAAATTTCATACTGTTCGATGCGTATTTTAATGTTCTATATCATAAGATAATAATAAATAACAAAAAATAACGAAAAACCCCCAAAAATCGCATTTTTTTGGTATTGCGGATATGCGGATATGGCGGATACGCAAAAATAAACGTTTTTCTTGCTTAAAATAGCCAAAATGTAAAAAAAAGTACAAAAATTTCATACTGTTCGATGCGTATTTTAATGTTCTATATCATAAGATAATAATAAATAACAAAAAATAACGAAAAACCCCCAAAAATCGCATTTTTTTGGATTTTGCGGATAAACGGATATAGCGGATACGCGGATATGGCGGATACGATATCCGCCGCGGATATGATATCCGCCGCGGATATGATATCCGCCGCGGATATGATATCCGCCGCGGATATGATATCCGCAATATCCGCGTATCCGCCATATCCGCATATCCGCAAAAAAAAAAAAATGCGATTTTGGGGGGTTTTTGAGTTATTTTTGGTATTTATTATTATCTAATGATATAGAACATGAGAATACGCATCGAACAGTATAAAATTTTTGTCATTTTTTTTACATTTTGGCCATTTTAAGCAAGAAAAACGTTTATTTTTGCGTATCCGCCATATCCGCATATCCGCAAAATCCAAAAAAATGCGATTTTGGGGGGTTTTTGAGTTATTTTTGGTATTTATTATTATCTAATGATATAGAACATGAGAATACGCATCGACCAGTATGAAATTTTTGTCATTTTTTTTACATTTTGGCTATTTTAAGCAAGAAAAACGTTTATTTTTGCGTATCCGCCATATCCGCATATCCGCAAAATCCAAAGAAATGCGATTTTGGGGGGTTTTTGAGTTATTTTTGGTATATATTATTATCTAATGATATAGAACATGAGAATACGCATCGAACAGTATGAAATTTTTGTCATTTTTTTTACATTTTGTATATTTTAAGCAAAAAAAACTTTTATTTTTGCGGGTGTTTTGCGGATATTTCGCGGTTTTTGTCACTTTTTCGGTATCAATTATGAACCTATGTTAATTTTGTTTCTTTTACGATATAGAACATGAGAATACGCATCGAACGGTATGAAATAGTTGCTAGTTTTATAACATTTTGCATATTTTATGAAGGAATAACGGAAATTGTTGCAGATATTTTGCGGTTTTTTTGATATTTCCGACATTTATTATGGACCGATGTTAATTTTGTCTAGAAATATACATAAAGCATTAAAAGACGAATCGACCAGTATTAACTAGTTACCAAAATATCCTACATATCAACAAAATAAATCATATCCGCCATATCCTCAATATCCGCCATATCCGCAATATATAAAATATCCAAAATGTTTTAAAAATGGCAACTATTTCATACCGGTCGATGCGTATATAATTGTTCTATATCATATCTTATTTAAAATTAATATCAGTCCATAAAATATGTAGGAAATATCAAATAAACTGCAAAAAATCACATTTTTTTGATATTGCGGATAATGCGGATATTTCGTATATGGTGGATATTACGGATATTGCTTATTTTGTGGATATGTAGGATAATTTGGCAACTAATTAATACTGGTCGATTCGTCTTTTAATGCTTTATGTATATTTCTAGACTAAATTAATATCTGTCCGTAATAAATGTCGGAAATATCATAAAAACCGCAAAAAATCAGCAAAAATTACAGTTTTTCCTTCATAAAATACCCAAAATGTTATAAAACTAGCAACTATTTCATACTGTTCTATGCGTTATTTAATGTTCTATTTCATACTTGAGTCAAAATTCACATCGGTTTATAATAGATACCGAAAAAGTCACAAAAACCGCGAAAAATTAACAAAAATAAAGGTTTTTCATGGCTAAAAGATCCAAAATGCTATAAAAATGGCAACTATTTCATACTATCCGATGCGTATTTTAATATACTATATCATACATGAGTCAAAATTAACATCGGTTCATAATAGATACCAAAAAAGTTACAAAAACCGCGAAAAATTCTCGAAATTAAAGGTTTTTCATGCCTAAAATATCCAAAATGTTAAAAAAGTGGCAACTATTTCATACTATCCGATGCCTATTTTAATGTTCTATATCATAAATGAGACAAAAATAACATCGGTTCATAATGGATACCGAAAAAGTTACAAAAACCGCGAAATATCCGCAAAATATCCGCAAAAAAAAACGTTTTCCTTGCTTAAAATAGCCAAAATATAAAAAAAATTACAAAAATTTCATACTGTTCGATGCGTATTTTAATGTTCTGTATCATAAGATAATAATAAATAACAAAAAATAACGAAAAACCCCCAAAAATCGCATTTTTTTGGATTTTGCGGATAAACGGATATGGCGGATACGCGGATATGGCGGATACGATATCCGCCGCGGATATGATATCCGCCGCGGATATGATATCCGCCGCGGATATGATATCCGCCGCGGATATGATATCCGCAATATCCGCGTATCCGCCATATCCGCATATCCGCAAAAAAAAAAAAATGCGATTTTGGGGGGTTTTTGAGTTATTTTTGGTATTTATTATTATCTAATGATATAGAACATGAGAATACGCATCGAACAGTATAAAATTTTTGTCATTTTTTTTACATTTTGGCCATTTTAAGCAAGAAAAACGTTTATTTTTGCGTATCCGCCATATCCGCATATCCGCAAAATCCAAAAAAATGCGATTTTGGGGGGTTTTTGAGTTATTTTTGGTATTTATTATTATCTAATGATATAGAACATGAGAATACGCATCGACCAGTATGAAATTTTTGTCATTTTTTTTACATTTTGGCTATTTTAAGCAAGAAAAACGTTTATTTTTGCGTATCCGCCATATCCGCATATCCGCAAAATCCAAAGAAATGCGATTTTGGGGGGTTTTTGAGTTATTTTTGGTATATATTATTATCTAATGATATAGAACATGAGAATACGCATCGAACAGTATGAAATTTTTGTCATTTTTTTTACATTTTGTATATTTTAAGCAAAAAAAACATTTATTTTTGCGGATGTTTTGCGGATATTTCGCGGTTTTTGTCACTTTTTCGGTATCAATTATGAACCTATGTTAATTTTGTTTCTTTTACGATATAGAACATGAGAATACGCATCGAACGGTATGAAATAGTTGCTAGTTTTATAACATTTTGCATATTTTATGAAGGAATAACGGAAATTGTTGCAGATATTTTGCGGTTTTTTTGATATTTCCGACATTTATTATGGACCGATGTTAATTTTGTCTAGAAATATACATAAAGCATTAAAAGACGAATCGACCAGTATTAACTAGTTACCAAAATATCCTACATATCAACAAAATAAATCATATCCGCCATATCCTCAATATCCGCCATATCCGCAATATATAAAATATCCAAAATGTTTTAAAAATGGCAACTATTTCATACCGGTCGATGCGTATATAATTGTTCTATATCATATCTTATTTAAAATTAATATCAGTCCATAAAATATGTAGGAAATATCAAATAAACTGCAAAAAATCACATTTTTTTGATATTGCGGATAATGCGGATATTTCGTATATGGTGGATATTACGGATATTGCTTATTTTGTGGATATGTAGGATAATTTGGCAACTAATTAATACTGGTCGATTCGTCTTTTAATGCTTTATGTATATTTCTAGACTAAATTAATATCTGTCCGTAATAAATGTCGGAAATATCATAAAAACCGCAAAAAATCAGCAAAAATTACAGTTTTTCCTTCATAAAATACCCAAAATGTTATAAAACTAGCAACTATTTCATACTGTTCTATGCGTTATTTAATGTTCTATTTCATACTTGAGTCAAAATTCACATCGGTTTATAATAGATACCGAAAAAGTCACAAAAACCGCGAAAAATTAACAAAAATAAAGGTTTTTCATGGCTAAAAGATCCAAAATGCTATAAAAATGGCAACTATTTCATACTATCCGATGCGTATTTTAATATACTATATCATACATGAGTCAAAATTAACATCGGTTCATAATAGATACCAAAAAAGTTACAAAAACCGCGAAAAATTCTCGAAATTAAAGGTTTTTCATGCCTAAAATATCCAAAATGTTAAAAAAGTGGCAACTATTTCATACTATCCGATGCCTATTTTAATGTTCTATATCATAAATGAGACAAAAATAACATCGGTTCATAATGGATACCGAAAAAGTTACAAAAACCGCGAAATATCCGCAAAATATCCGCAAAAAAAAACGTTTTCCTTGCTTAAAATAGCCAAAATATAAAAAAAATTACAAAAATTTCATACTGTTCGATGCGTATTTTAATGTTCTGTATCATAAGATAATAATAAATAACAAAAAATAACGAAAAACCCCCAAAAATCGCATTTTTTTGGATTTTGCGGATATGCGGATATGGCGGATACGCAAAAATAAACGTTTTTCTTGCTTAAAATAGCCAAAATATAAAAAAAATTACAAAAATTTCATACTGTTCGATGCGTATTTTAATGTTCTATATCATAAGATAATAATAAATAACAAAAAATAACGAAAAACCCCCAAAAATCGCATTTTTTTGGTATTGCGGATATGCGGATATGGCGGATACGCAAAAATAAACGTTTTTCTTGCTTAAAATAGCCAAAATGTAAAAAAAAGTACAAAAATTTCATACTGTTCGATGCGTATTTTAATGTTCTATATCATAAGATAATAATAAATAACAAAAAATAACGAAAAACCCCCAAAAATCGCATTTTTTTGGGTTTTTGCGGATAAACGGATATGGCGGATACGCGGATATGGCGGATACGATATCCGCCGCGGATATGATATCCGCCGCGGATATGATATCCACCGCGGATATGATATCCGCAATATCCGCGTATCCGCCATATCCGCATATCCGCAAAATCCAAAGAAATGCGATTTTGGGGGGTTTTTGAGTTATTTTTGGTATATATTATTATCTAATGATATAGAACATGAGAATACGCATCGAACAGTATGAAATTTTTGTCATTTTTTTTACATTTTGGCTATTTTAAGCAAGAAAAACGTTTATTTTTGCGTATCCGCCATATCCGCATATCCGCAAAATCCAAAAAAATGCGATTTTGCGGGGTTTTTGAGTTATTTTTGGTATTTATTATTATCTAATGATATAGAACATGAGAATACGCATCGAACAGTATGAAATTTTTGTCATTTTTTTTACATTTTGTATATTTTAAGCAAAAAAAACATTTATTTTTGCGGATGTTTTGCGGATATTTCGCGGTTTTTGTCACTTTTTCGGTATCAATTATGAACCTATGTTAATTTTGTTTCTTTTACGATATAGAACATGAGAATACGCATCGAACGGTATGAAATAGTTGCTAGTTTTATAACATTTTGCATATTTTATGAAGGAATAACGGAAATTTTTGCAGATATTTTGCGGTTTTTTTGATATTTCCGACATTTATTATGGACCGATGTTAATTTTGTCTAGAAATATACATAAAGCATTAAAAGACGAATCGACCAGTATTAACTAGTTACCAAAATATCCTACATATCAACAAAATAAATCATATCCGCCATATCCTCAATATCCGCCATATCCGCAATATATAAAATATCCAAAATGTTTTAAAAATGGCAACTATTTCATACCGGTCGATGCGTATATAATTGTTCTATATCATATCTTATTTAAAATTAATATCAGTCCATAAAATATGTAGGAAATATCAAATAAACTGCAAAAAATCACATTTTTTTGATATTGCGGATAATGCGGATATTTCGTATATGGTGGATATTACGGATATTGCTTATTTTGTGGATATGTAGGATAATTTGGCAACTAATTAATACTGGTCGATTCGTCTTTTAATGCTTTATGTATATTTCTAGACTAAATTAATATCTGTCCGTAATAAATGTCGGAAATATCATAAAAACCGCAAAAAATCAGCAAAAATTACAGTTTTTCCTTCATAAAATACCCAAAATGTTATAAAACTAGCAACTATTTCATACTGTTCTATGCGTTATTTAATGTTCTATTTCATACTTGAGTCAAAATTCACATCGGTTTATAATAGATACCGAAAAAGTCACAAAAACCGCGAAAAATTAACAAAAATAAAGGTTTTTCATGGCTAAAAGATCCAAAATGCTATAAAAATGGCAACTATTTCATACTATCCGATGCGTATTTTAATATACTATATCATACATGAGTCAAAATTAACATCGGTTCATAATAGATACCAAAAAAGTTACAAAAACCGCGAAAAATTCGCGAAATTAAAGGTTTTTCATGCCTAAAATATCCAAAATGTTAAAAAAGTGGCAACTATTTCATACTATCCGATGCCTATTTTAATGTTCTATATCATAAATGAGACAAAAATAACATCGGTTCATAATGGATACCGAAAAAGTTACAAAAACCGCGAAATATCCGCAAAATATCCGCAAAAAAAAACGTTTTCCTTGCTTAAAATAGCCAAAATATAAAAAAAATTACAAAAATTTCATACTGTTCGATGCGTATTTTAATGTTCTGTATCATAAGATAATAATAAATAACAAAAAATAACGAAAAACCCCCAAAAATCGCATTTTTTTGGTATTGCGGATATGCGGATATGGCGGATACGCAAAAATAAACGTTTTTCTTGCTTAAAATAGCCAAAATGTAAAAAAAATTACAAAAATTTCATACTGTTCGATGCGTATTTTAATGTTCTATATCATAAGATAATAATAAATAACAAAAAATAACGAAAAACCCCCAAAAATCGCATTTTTTTGGATTTTGCGGATAAACGGATATGGCGGATACGCGGATATGGCGGATACGATATCCGCCGCGGATATGATATCCGCCGCGGATATGATATCCGCCGCGGATATGATATCCGCCGCGGATATGATATCCGCCGCGGATATGATATCCGCAATATCCGCGTATCCGCCATATCCGCATATCCGCAAAATCCAAAAAAATGCGATTTTGGGGGGTTTTTGAGTTATTTTTGGTATTTATTATTATCTAATGATATAGAACATGAGAATACGCATCGAACAGTATGAAATTTTTGTCATTTTTTTTACATTTTGTATATTTTAAGCAAGAAAAACATTTATTTTTGCGGATGTTTTGCGGATATTTCGCGGTTTTTGTCACTTTTTCGGTATCAATTATGAACCTATGTTAATTCTGTTTCTTTTACGATATAGAACATGAGAATACGCATCGAACGGTATGAAATAGTTGCTAGTTTTATAACATTTTGCATATTTTATGAAGGAATAACGGAAATTTTTGCAGATATTTTGCGGTTTTTTTGATATTTCCGACATTTATTATGGACCGATGTTAATTTTGTCTAGAAATATACATAAAGCATTAAAAGACGAATCGACCAGTATTAACTAGTTACCAAAATATCCTACATATCAACAAAATAAATCATATCCGCCATATTCTCAATATCCGCCATATCCGCAATATATAAAATATCCAAAATGTTTTAAAAATGGCAACTATTTCATACCGGTCGATGCGTATATAATTGTTCTATATCATATCTTATTTAAAATTAATATCAGTCCATAAAATATGTAGGAAATATCAAATAAACTGCAAAAAATCACATTTTTTTGATATTGCGGATAATGCGGATATTTCGTATATGGTGGATATTACGGATATTGCTTATTTTGTGGATATGTAGGATAATTTGGCAACTAATTAATACTGGTCGATTCGTCTTTTAATGCTTTATGTATATTTCTAGACTAAATTAATATCTGTCCGTAATAAATGTCGGAAATATCATAAAAACCGCAAAAAATCAGCAAAAATTACAGTTTTTCCTTCATAAAATACCCAAAATGTTATAAAACTAGCAACTATTTCATACTGTTCTATGCGTTATTTAATGTTCTATTTCATACTTGAGTCAAAATTGACATCGGTTTATAATAGATACCGAAAAAGTCACAAAAACCGCGAAAAATTAACAAAAATAAAGGTTTTTCATGGCTAAAAGATCCAAAATGCTATAAAAATGGCAACTATTTCATACTATCCGATGCGTATCTTAATATACTATATCATACATGAGTCAAAATTAACATCGGTTCATAATAGATACCAAAAAAGTCACAAAAACCGCGAAAAATTCGCGAAATTAAAGGTTTTTCATGCCTAAAATATCCAAAATGTTAAAAAAGTGGCAACTATTTCATACTATCCGATGCCTATTTTAATGTTCTATATCATAAATGAGACAAAAATAACATCGGTTCATAATGGATACCGAAAAAGTTACAAAAACCGCGAAATATCCGCAAAATATCCGCAAAAAAAAACGTTTTCCTTGCTTAAAATAGCCAAAATATAAAAAAAATTACAAAAATTTCATACTGTTCGATGCGTATTTTAATGTTCTGTATCATAAGATAATAATAAATAACAAAAAATAACGAAAAACCCCCAAAAATCGCATTTTTTGGATTTTGCGGATATGCGGATATGGCGGATACGCAAAAATAAACGTTTTTCTTGCTTAAAATAGCCAAAATATAAAAAAAATTACAAAAATTTCATACTGTTCGATGCGTATTTTAATGTTCTATATCATAAGATAATAATAAATAACAAAAAATAACGAAAAACCCCCAAAAATCGCATTTTTTTGGATTTTGCGGATATGCGGATATGGCGGATACGCAAAAATAAACGTTTTTCTTGCTTAAAATAGCCAAAATGTAAAAAAAATTACAAAAATTTCATACTGTTCGATGCGTATTTTAATGTTCTATATCATAAGATAATAATAAATAACAAAAAATAACGAAAAACCCCCAAAAATCGCATTTTTTTGGATTTTGCGGATAAACGGATATGGCGGATACGCGGATATGGCGGATACGATATCCGCCGCGGATATGATATCCGCCGCGGATATGATATCCGCCGCGGATATGATATCCGCCGCGGATATGATATCCGCCGCGGATATGATATCCGCCGCGGATATGATATCCGCAATATCCGCGTATCCGCCATATCCGCATATCCGCAAAATCCAAAAAAATGCGATTTTGGGGGGTTTATGAGTTATTTTTGGTATTTATTATTATCTAATGATATAGAACATGAGAATACGCATCGAACAGTATGAAATTTTTGTCATTTTTTTTACATTTTGGCTATTTAAGCAAGAAAAACGTTTATTTTTGCGTATCCGCCATATCCGCATATCCGCAAAATCCAAAAAAATGCGATTTTGGGGGGTTTTTGAGTTATTTTTGTTATTTATTATTATCTAATGATATAGAACATGAGAATACGCATCGAACAGTATGAAATTTTTGTCATTTTTTTTACATTTTGGCTATTTTAAGCAAGAAAAACGTTTATTTTTGCGTATCCGCTATATCCGCATATCCGCAAAAAAAAAAAAAATGCGATTTTGGGGGGTTTTTGAGTTATTTTTGGTATTTATTATTATCTAATGATATAGAACATGAGAATACGCATCGAACAGTATGAAATTTTTGTCATTTTTTTTACATTTTGGCTATTTTAAGCAAGAAAAACGTTTATTTTTGCGTATCCGCCATATCCGCATATCCGCAAAATCCAAAAAAATGCGATTTTGGGGGGTTTTTGAGTTATTTTTGTTATTTATTATTATCTAATGATATAGAACATGAGAATACGCATCGAACACTATGAAATTTTTGTCATTTTTTTTACATTTTGGCTATTTTAAGCAAGAAAAACGTTTATTTTTGCGTATCCGCCATATCCGCATATCCGCAAAATCCAAAAAAATGCGATTTTGGGGGGTTTTTGAGTTATTTTTGGTATTTATTATTATCTAATGATATAGAACATGAGAATACGCATCGAACAGTATGAAATTTTTGTCATTTTTTTACATTTTGGCTATTTTAAGCAAGAAAAACGTTTATTTTTGCGTATCCGCCATATCCGCATATCCGCAAAATCCAAAAAAATGCGATTTTGGGGGGTTTTTGAGTTATTTTTGGTATTTATTATT
Source organism: Acanthacorydalis orientalis (assembly GCA_034766995.1). Lineage (NCBI taxonomy): Eukaryota > Metazoa > Arthropoda > Insecta > Megaloptera > Corydalidae > Acanthacorydalis > Acanthacorydalis orientalis. Next base: position 32,112,721 of record CM068313.1, on the reverse strand, counting down.
ATCTAATGATATAGAACATGAGAATACGCATCGAACAGTATAAAATTTTTGTCATTTTTTTTACATTTTGGCCATTTTAAGCAAGAAAAACGTTTATTTTTGCGTATCCGCCATATCCGCATATCCGCAAAATCCAAAAAAATGCGATTTTGGGGGGTTTTTGAGTTATTTTTGTTATTTATTATTATCTAATGATATAGAACATGAGAATACGCATCGAACAGTATGAAATTTTTGTCATTTTTTTTACATTTTGGCTATTTTAAGCAAGAAAAACGTTTATTTTTGCGTATCCGCCATATCCGCATATCCGCAAAATCCAAAAAAATGCGATTTTGGGGGGTTTTTGAGTTATTTTTGGTATTTATTATTATCTAATGATATAGAACATGAGAATACGCATCGAACAGTATGAAATTTTTGTCATTTTTTTTACATTTTGTATATTTTAAGCAAAAAAAACATTTATTTTTGCGGATGTTTTGCGGATATTTCGCGGTTTTTGTCACTTTTTCGGTTTCAATTATGAACCTATGTTAATTTTGTTTCTTTTACGATATAGAACATGAGAATACGCATCGAACGGTATGAAATAGTTGCTAGTTTTATAACATTTTGCATATTTTATGAAGGAATAACGGAAATTTTTGCAGATATTTTGCGGTTTTTTTGATATTTCCGACATTTATTATGGACCGATGTTAATTTTGTCTAGAAATATACATAAAGCATTAAAAGACGAATCGACCAGTATTAACTAGTTAACAAAATATCCTACATATCAACAAAATAAATCATATCCGCCATATTCTCAATATCCGCCATATCCGCAATATATAAAATATCCAAAATGTTTTAAAAATGGCAACTATTTCATACCGGTCGATGCGTATATAATTGTTCTATATCATATCTTATTTAAAATTAATATCAGTCCATAAAATATGTAGGAAATATCAAATAAACTGCATAAAATCACATTTTTTTGATATTGCGGATAATGCGGATATTTCGTATATGGTGGATATTACGGATATTGCTTATTTTGTGGATATGTAGGATAATTTGGCAACTAATTAATACTGGTCGATTCGTCTTTTAATGCTTTATGTATATTTCTAGACTAAATTAATATCTGTCCGTAATAAATGTCGGAAATATCATAAAAACCGCAAAAAATCAGCAAAAATTACAGTTTTTCCTTCATAAAATACCCAAAATGTTATAAAACTAGCAACTATTTCATACTGTTCTATGCGTTATTTAATGTTCTATTTCATACTTGAGTCAAAATTGATATCGGTTTATAATAGATACCGAAAAAGTCACAAAAACCGCGAAAAATTAACAAAAATAAAGGTTTTTCATGGCTAAAAGATCCAAAATGCTATAAAAATGGCAACTATTTCATACTATCCGATGCGTATTTTAATATACTATATTATACATCAGTCAAAATTAACATCGGTTCATAATAGATACCAAAAAAGTCACAAAAACCGCGAAAAATTCGCGAAATTAAAGGTTTTTCATGCCTAAAATATCCAAAATGTTAAAAAAGTGGCAACTATTTCATACTATCCGATGCCTATTTTATTTTACGTTTATTTTTGCGTATCCGCCATATCCGCATATCCGCAAAATCCAAAAAAATGCGATTTTGGGGGGTTTTTGAGTTATTTTTGGTATTTATTATTATCTAATGATATAGAACATGAGAATACGCATCGACCAGTATGAAATTTTTGTCATTTTTTTTACATTTTGGCTATTTTAAGCAAGAAAAACGTTTATTTTTGCGTATCCGCCATATCCGCATATCCGCAAAATCCAAAGAAATGCGATTTTGGGGGGTTTTTGAGTTATTTTTGGTATATATTATTATCTAATGATATAGAACATGAGAATACGCATCGAACAGTATGAAATTTTTGTCATTTTTTTTACATTTTGTATATTTTAAGCAAAAAAAACATTTATTTTTGCGGATGTTTTGCGGATATTTCGCGGATTTTGTCACTATTTCGGTATCAATTATGAACATATGTTAATTTTGTCTCTTTTACGATATAGAACATGAGAATACGCATCGAACGGTATGAAATAGTTGCTAGTTTTATAACATTTTGCATATTTTATGAAGGAATAACGGAAATTTTTGCAGATATTTTGCGGTTTTTTTGATATTTCCGACATTTATTATGGACCGATGTTAATTTTGTCTAGAAATATACATAAAGCATTAAAAGACGAATCGACCAGTATTAACTAGTTACCAAAATATCTTACATATCAACAAAATAAACCATATCCGCCATATCCTCAATATCCGCCATATCCGCAATATATAAAATATCCAAAATGTTTTAAAAATGGCAACTATTTCATACCGGTCGATGCGTGTATAATGTTCTATATGATATCTTATTTAAAATTAATATCAGTCCATAAAAAATGTAGGAAATATCAAATAAACTGCAAAAAATCACATTTTTTTTTATATTGCGGATATTTCGTATATGGTTGATATTACGGATCTTATGATATAGAACATGAGAATACGCATCGAACAGTATAAAATTTTTGTCATTTTTTTTACATTTTGGCCATTTTAAGCAAGAAAAACGTTTATTTTTGCGTATCCGCCATATCCGCATATCCGCAAAATCCAAAGAAATGCGATTTTGGGGGGTTTTTGAGTTATTTTTGGTATATATTATTATCTAATGATATAGAACATGAGAATACGCATCGAACAGTATGAAATTTTTGTCATTTTTTTTACATTTTGTATATTTTAAGCAAAAAAAACATTTATTTTTGCGGATGTTTTGCGGATATTTCGCGGTTTTTGTCACTTTTTCGGTATCAATTATGAACATATGTTAATTTTGTCTCTTTTACGATATAGAACATGAGAATACGCATCGAACGGTATGAAATAGTTGCTAGTTTTATAACATTTTGCATATTTTATGAAGGAATAACGGAAATTTTTGCAGATATTTTGCGGTTTTTTTGATATTTCCGACATTTATTATGGACCGATGTTAATTTTGTCTAGAAATATACATAAAGCATTAAAAGACGAATCGACCAGTATTAACTAGTTACCAAAATATCTTACATATCAACAAAATAAACCATATCCGCCATATCCTCAATATCCGCCATATCCGCAATATATAAAATATCCAAAATGTTTTAAAAATGGCAACTATTTCATACCAGTCGATGCGTGTATAATGTTCTATATGATATCTTATTTAAAATTAATATCAGTCCATAAAAAATGTAGGAAATATCAAATAAACTGCAAAAAATCACATTTTTTTTTATATTGCGGATATTTCGTATATGGTTGATATTACGGATCTTATGATATAGAACATGAGAATACGCATCGAACAGTATGAAATTTTTGTAATTTTTTTTACATTTTGGATCTTTTAAGCAAGAAAAACATTTGTTTTTGAGGATATTTTGCGGATATCTCGCGGTTTTTGTAACTTTTTCGGTATCCATTATGAACCGATGTTATTTTTGTCTCATTTATGATATAGAACATTAAAATACGCATCGAACAGTTTGAAATAGAAACCATTTTTATAACATTTTGGATATTTTAAGCAAGAAAAACTTGTATTTTTACGGATATTTCGCGGTTTTTGTGACTCTTTCGGTATCTATTATAAACCGATGTCAATTTTGACTCAAGTATGAAATAGAACATTAAGTAACGCATGGAAGAGTATGAAATAGTTGCTAGTTTTATAACATTTTGGATATTTTGTATATTGCGGATATGGCGGAAAAACCCATTTTACAATCAGTTTTTTGGCTATAAGTAGTCTAAATTACGTGCGAAATGGGTCATGTCGTATATCGTTAGATGCGTCTTGAAATTATCTATCACGCGGTATTAGATTCGATCCGATTATTTGCCAAAATGGCCTTATTTTGCCCAAAAAACACATTTTTTAACCAGTTTTTCGGCCATAAGTAGTCGAAATTCAGTGCAAAGTGGGTAATGTCGTATATCGTTAAATGCGTCTTGAAATTATCTATCACGTGGTGTGCGATTCGATCCGATTATTGGCCAAAATGGCCTTATTTTGCCCAAAAAACACATTTTTCATCCAGTTTTTTGGCCATAAGTAGTCGAAATTCAGAGTAAAGTGGGTAATGTCGTATATCGTTAGATGCGTCTTGAAATTATCTATCACATGGTATGCGATTCGATCCGATTATTTGCCAAAAGGGCGTTATTTTGCCCAAAAAACCCATTTTTCAACCAGTTTTTCTGCCATAATTAGTCGAAAGTACGTGCGAAATTGGTCATGTCGTATATCGTTAGATGCATCTTGAAATTGTCTATCACGTGGTGTTCGATTCGATCCGATTATTTGCCAAAATGGCCTTATTTTGCCCATAAAACCCATTTTTCAACCAGTTTTTCGGCCATAATTAGTCGAAATTACGTGCGAAATGGGTGATGTCAAATATCGTTAGATGCGTCTTGAAATTATCTATCACGTGGTGTGCGATTCGATCCAATTATTTGCCAAAATGGGCTTATTTTGCCCAAAAAACCCATTTTTCATCCAGTTTTTTGGCCATAAGTAGTCGAAATTCAGAGTAAAGTGGGTAATGTCGTATATCGTTAGATGCGTCTTGAAATTATCTATCACATGGTATGCGATTCGATCCGATTATTTGCCAAAAGGGCGTTATTTTGCCCAAAAAACCCATTTTTCAACCAGTTTTTCCGCCATAATTAGTCGAAAGTACGTGCGAAATTGGTCATGTCGTATATCGTTAGATGCATCTTGAAATTGTCTATCACGTGGTGTTCGATTCGATCCGATTATTTGCCAAAATGGCCTTATTTTGCCCATAAAACCCATTTTTCAACCAGTTTTTCGGCCATAATTAGTCGAAATTACGTGCGAAATGGGTGATGTCAAATATCGTTAGATGCGTCTTGAAATTATCTATCACGTGGTGTGCGATTCGATCCAATTATTTGCCAAAATGGGCTTATTTTGCCCAAAAAACCCATTTTCATCCAGTTTTTTTGCCATAAGTAGACGAAATTCAGAGTAAAGTGGGTAATGTCGTATATCGTTAGATGCGTCTTGAAATTATCTATCACGCGGTGTTCGATTCGATCCGATTATTTGCCAAAATGACCTTATTTTGCCCAAAAAACCCATTTTTCATCCAGTTTTTCGGCTATAAGTAGTCGAAATTAAGTGCAAAGTGGGTAATGTCGTATATCGTTAGATGCGTCTTGAAATTATCTATCACGCGGTGTTCGACTCGATCCGATTATTTGCCAAAATGGGCTTATTTTGCCCAAAAAACCCATTTTTCATCCAGTTTTTCGGCCATAAATAGTCGAAATTCAGAGTAAAGTGGGTAATGTCGTATATCGTTAGATGCGTCTTGAAATTATCTATCACATGGTGTTCGATTAGATCCGATTATTTGCCAAAATGGCCTTATTTTGCCCAAAAAACCCATTTTTCAACCAGTTTTTTGGCCATAAGTTGTCGAAATTATGTGCGAAATGGGTAATGTCGTATATCGTTAGATGCGTCTTGAAATTATCTATCACGCGGTGTTCGATTCGATCCGATTATTTGCCAAAATGGCCTTATTTTGCCCAAAAAACCCATTTTTCATCCAGTTTTTCGGCCATAAGTAGTCGAAATTCAGTGCAAAATGGGTAATGTCGTATATCGTTAGATGCGTATTGAAATTATCTATCACATGGTATGCGATTCGATCCGAGTATTTGCCAAAATGGCCTTATTTTGCCCAAAGAACCCATTTTTCAACCAGTTTTTTGGCCATAAGTTGTCGAAATTAAGTGCAAAATGGGCAATGTCGTATATCGTTAGATGCGTCTTGAAATTATCTATCACGCGGTGTTCGATTCGATCCGATTATTTGCCAAAATGGCCTTATTTTGCCCAAAAAACCCATTTTTCATCCAATTTTTCGGCCATAAGTAGTCGAAATTACGTGCGAAATGGGTCATGTCGTATATCGTTAGATGCGTCTTGAAATTATCTATCACGTGGTGTGCATTTCGATCCGATTATTTGCCAAAATGGCCTTATTTTGCCCAAAAAACCCATTTTTAAACCAGTTTTTCGTCTATAAGTTGTCGAAATTAAGTGCGAAATGGGTCATGTCGTATATCGTTAGATGCGTCTTGAAATTATCTATCACGTGGTCTGCATTTCGATCCGATTATTTGCCAAAATGGCCTTATTTTGCCCAAAAAAACCATTTTTTATCCAGTTTTTCGGCCATAAGTAGTCGAAATTAAGTGCAAAGTGGGTAATGTCGTATATCGTTAGATGCGTCTTGAAATTATCTATCACGCGGTGTTCGATTCGATCCGATTATTTGCCAAAATGGCCTTATTTTGCCCAAAAAACCCATTTTTCATCCAGTTTTTCGGCCATAAGTAGTCGAAATTAAGTGCAAAGTGGGTAATGTCGTATATCGTTAGATGCGTCTTGAAATTATCTATCACGCGGTGTTCGATTAGATCCGATTATTTGCCAAAATGGCCTTATTTTGCCCAAATAAACCATTTTTAAACCAGTTTTTTGGCCATAAGTAGTCGAAATTAAGTGCAAAGAGGGTAATGTCGTATATCGTTAGATGCGTCTTGAAATTATCTATCACGTGGTGTGCGATTCGATCCAATTATTTGCCGAAATGGACTTATTTTGCCCAAAAAACCCATTTTTCATCCAGTTTTTCGGCCATAAGTAGTCGAAATTCAGTGCAAAGTGGGTAATGTCGTATATCGTTAGATGCGTCTTGAAATTATCTATCACGCGGTGTTCGATTCGATCCGATTATTTGCCAAAAGGGCGTTATTTTGCCCAAAAAACCCATTTTTAAACCAGTTTTTCGTCTATAAGTTGTCGAAATTAAGTGCGAAATGGGTCATGTCGTATATCGTTAGATGCGTCTTGAAATTATCTATCACGCGGTGTTCGATTCGATCCGATTATTTGCCAAAATGACCTTATTTTGCCCAAAAAACCCATTTTTCACCCAGTTTTTCGGCCATAAGTTGTCGAAATTAAGTGCAAAGTGGGTAATGTCGTATATCGTTAGATGCGTCTTGAAATTATGTATCACATGGTATGCGATTCGATCCGATTATTTGCCAAAATGGCCTTATTTTGCCCAAAGAACCCATTTTTCAACCAGTTTTTTGGCCATAAGTTGTCGAAATTAAGTGCGAAATGGGTAATGTCGTATATCGTTAGATGCGTATTGAAATTATCTATCACGTGGTATGCGATTCGATCCGATTATTTGCCAAAATGGGCTTATTTTGCCCAAAAAACCCATTTTTCATCCAGTTTTTCGGCCATAAATAGTCGAAATTCAGAGTAAAGTGGGTAATGTCGTATATCGTTAGATGCGTCTTGAAATTATCTATCACACGGTGTTCGATTCGATCCGATTATTTGCCAAAATGGCCTTATTTTGCCCAAAAAACCCATTTTTCATCCAGTTTTTCGGCCATAAGTAGTCGAAATTAAGTGCAAAATGGGTAATGTCGTATATCGTTAGATGCGTCTTGAAATTATCTATCACGCGGTGTTCGATTCGATCCGATTATTTGCCAAAATGGCCTTATTTTGCCCAAAAAACCCATTTTTCATCCAGTTTTTCGGCCATAAGTAGTCGAAATTAAGTGCAAAGTGGGTAATGTCGTATATCGTTAGATGCGTCTAGAAATTATCTATCACGCGGTGTTCGATTAGATCCGATTATTTGCCAAAATGGCCTTATTTTGCCCAAATAAACCATTTTTAAACCAGTTTTTCGTCTATAAGTTGTCGAAATTAAGTGCGAAATGGGTCATGTCGTATATCGTTAGATGCGTCTTGAAATTATCTATCACGTGGTCTGCATTTCGATCCGATTATTTGCCAAAATGGCCTTATTTTGCCCAAAAAAACCATTTTTTATCCAGTTTTTCGGCCATAAGTAGTCGAAATTAAGTGCAAAGTGGGTAATGTCGTATATCGTTAGATGCGTCTTGAAATTATCTATCACGCGGTGTTCGATTCGATCCGATTATTTGCCAAAATGGCCTTATTTTGCCCAAAAAACCCATTTTTCATCCAGTTTTTCGGCCATAAGTAGTCGAAATTAAGTGCAAAGTGGGTAATGTCGTATATCGTTAGATGCGTCTTGAAATTATCTATCACGCGGTGTTCGATTAGATCCGATTATTTGCCAAAATGGCCTTATTTTGCCCAAATAAACCATTTTTAAACCAGTTTTTTGGCCATAAGTAGTCGAAATTAAGTGCAAAGAGGGTAATGTCGTATATCGTTAGATGCGTCTTGAAATTATCTATCACGTGGTGTGCGATTCGATCCAATTATTTGCCGAAATGGACTTATTTTGCCCAAAAAAACCCATTTTTCATCCAGTTTTTCGGCCATAAGTAGTCGAAATTCAGTGCAAAGTGGGTAATGTCGTATATCGTTAGATGCGTCTTGAAATTATCTATCACGCGGTGTTCGATTCGATCCGATTATTTGCCAAAAGGGCGTTATTTTGCCCAAAAAACCCATTTTTAAACTAGTTTTTCGTCTATAAGTTGTCGAAATTAAGTGCGAAATGGGTCATGTCGTATATCGTTAGATGCGTCTTGAAATTATCTATCACGCGGTGTTCGATTCGATCCGATTATTTGCCAAAATGACCTTATTTTGCCCAAAAAACCCATTTTTCACCCAGTTTTTCGGCCATAAGTTGTCGAAATTAAGTGCAAAGTGGGTAATGTCGTATATCGTTAGATGCGTCTTGAAATTATGTATCACATGGTATGCGATTCGATCCGATTATTTGCCAAAATGGCCTTATTTTGCCCAAAGAACCCATTTTTCAACCAGTTTTTTGGCCATAAGTTGTCGAAATTAAGTGCGAAATGGGTAATGTCGTATATCGTTAGATGCGTATTGAAATTATCTATCACGTGGTATGCGATTCGATCCGATTATTTGCCAAAATGGGCTTATTTTGCCCAAAAAACCCATTTTTCATCCAGTTTTTCGGCCATAAATAGTCGAAATTCAGAGTAAAGTGGGTAATGTCGTATATCGTTAGATGCGTCTTGAAATTATCTATCACACGGTGTTCGATTCGATCCGATTATTTGCCAAAATGGCCTTATTTTGCCCAAAAAACCCATTTTTCATCCAGTTTTTCGGCCATAAGTAGTCGAAATTCAGTGCAAAGTGGGTAATGTCGTATATCGTTAGATGCGTCTTGAAATTATCTATCACACGGTGTTCGATTCGATCCGATTATTTGCCAAAATGGCCTTATTTTGCCCAAAAAACCCATTTTTCATCCAGTTTTTCGGCCATAAGTAGTCGAAATTCAGAGTAAAGTGGGTAATGTCGTATATCGTTAGATGCGTCTTGAAATTATCTATCACGTGGTGTGCGATTCGATCCGATTATTTGCCAAAATGGCCTTATTTTGACCAAAAAACTCATTTTTCAATCAATTTTTCGGCAATAAGTAGTCGAAAGTTTCAAATTTTTTCTCATCGTTTTCTCCTTTTTTCCAATTTTCTCTTTTTTCAAGTCGTTTTCTCCTTTTTTCCAATTTTCTCCTTTTTTCTCTCGTCGTTTTCTCCTTTTTTTCTAATTTTCTCCTTTTTTCTCTCGTCGTTTTCTTTCTCTTTTCCAATTTTTTCCTTTTTTCTTTCGTCGTTTTCTCCTTTTCCCCCAATTTTCTCCTTTTTTCTCTCGACGTTTTCTCCTTTTTTTCCAATTTTCTCCTTTTCTCTCTCGTCGTTTTTGTCTTTTTATAAATTTCTCCTTTTTTCTCTAGTCGTTTTCTCCTTTTTTTAATTTCTCCTTTTTTCTCTCGTCTTTTCTCCTTTTTTCCACATTTCTCCTTTTTTCTCATCGTTTTCCTCCTTTTTCCAATTTCTCCTTTTTTCTCTCGTCGTTTTATCCTTTTTCCAAACATCTCCTTTTTTCTCTCGTCGTTTTCTCCCTTTCTTACAAATTTCCCTTTTTTTCTCTCGTCGCTTTCTCCTTTATTCCCTAATTTCTACTTTTTCTCTCGGTTTCTCCTTTTCCAAATTTCTCCTTTTCTCTCTCGTTGTTTTCTCTATTTTCTCCTTTTTTCCCTCGTCGTTTTCTCAATTTTTTAAATTAATACTCTTTTCTCCATCGTTTTCTCCTTTTTACAAATATCTCCTTTTTTTCTCTCGTCGTTTTCTCATTTTTACCCAAATTTCTCCTTTTTTTCTAGTAGTTTACTCCTTTTTCCCAAATGTCTCCTTTTTTCTCATCGTTTTCTCCTTTTTCCAAATTTCTTTTTTTCTCTCTCGTCGTTTTCTCCTTTTCCCTCAGTTTTCTCCTTTTTCTCTTGTCGTTTTCTCCTTTTTTCCAATTTTCACCTTTTTTCTCTCGTCGTTTTCTCCGTTTCCCCCAGATTTCTCCTTTTTCTCTCGTCGTTTTCTCCTTCTTTTCCAATTTTCTCCTTTTTTCTCTCGTCATTTTCTCTTTTTTCCTTTTTGTCCTCTTTTCTCTCGTCTTTTTCTCCTTTTTATGCATTTTTTTCCTTTTTTCTCACGTCGTTTTCTCCTTTTTTCCCAAATTTCTCCTTTTTCTCTGGCCGTTTTCTCGTTTTTTTCCAATTTTCTCCTTTTCTCTCTCGTCGTTTTCCCTCTTTTTACGCAATTTTCTCGTTTTTTCTCACGTCGTTTTCTCCTTTTTTCCCAAATTTCTCCTTTTTCTCTCGCCGTTTTCTCGTTTTTTTCCAATTTTCTCCTTTTCTCTCTCGTCGTTTTCTTTATTTACGCAATTTTCTCGTTTTTTCTCACGTCGTTTTCTCCTTTTTTCCCAAATTTCTCCTTTTTCTCTCGCCGTTTTCTCGTTTTTTTCCAATTTTCTCCTTTTCTCCCTCGTCGTTTTCTCCTTTTTTCCCAAATGTCTTCTTTTTTCCTCGTCGTTTTCTCCTTTTTTTTCCAATTTTCTCCTTTTTTTTCGTCGCTTTTATCCTTTTTTCCAAATTTCTCCTTTTTTCTCTCGTATATTTCTCCTTTTTTTAAATTTTCTCCTTTTTTCTCTCGTCGTTTTCTCCATTTGTTCCACTTTTCTCCTTTTCTCGTCCGTCGTTTTCTACTTTTTTTCGTTAAATTTCTCCTTTTCTTCTCTACGTTTTCTCCTTTTTTCTAAATTTCTCCTTTTTTCTCTCGTCGTTTTCTCCATTTTTCCACTTTTCTCCTTTTCTCTCTCGTCATTTTCTCCATTTTTTCTCTCGTCGTTTTCTCTTTTTCCCGCAGTTGTCTCCTTTTTTCCAATTTTCTCCTTTCTTCTCTCGTCGTTTTCTCATTTTATCCAATTTTCTCCTTTTTTCTCCCGTCGTTTTCTCTTTTTTTCCCCAATTTCCTCTTTTTTTTCTCTCGTCGTTTTCCCCTTTTTTTCCAATTTGCTCCTTTTTTCTCGTCGTTTTCTCCTTTTCCTCAATTTTCTCCTTTTTCCCCGTTGTTTGAACCTTTTTTTCTCGTCGTTTTCTCCTATTTTCCAAAGCAAAGTCCATTAATCGTCGTCAAATCCCAGTGACTTTTAGACAATGTCCATTAATCGTCGTCAAATCCGGTGATTTTAGACAATGTCTAATAATCGTCGTCAAATCCGAGTGATTTTTAGACAATGTCTAAAAATCACTCCGAATCGACGACGATTTTTGGACAAAGTCCAAAAATCGTCGACGAACCCGAGTGATTTTTAGACTTTGCCCAAAAATCGTCGTCATGTTCGAGTGAATTTTAGACAATGTCCAAAAATCGTCGTCATGTCCGAGTGAATTTTAGACAATGTCCAAAAATTGTCGTCATGTCCGAGTGAATTTTAGACAATGTCCAAAAATCGTCGTCATGTCCGAGTGAATTTTTGACAATGTCCAAAAATCGTCGTCATGTCCGAGTGATTTTTGGACAATGTCTAAAAGTCGTCGTTAATCCGAGTGATTTTTAGACAATGACAAAAAATCGTCGTTGAACCGGCGTGATTTTTAGACAATGTCGAAAAATCGTCGTCAAATCCGAGTGATTCTTAGACATTGTCTAAAATTCACTCCGAATCGACGACGATTTTTTGACAAAGTCAAAAATCGTCGACGAACCCGAGTGGTTTTTAGACATTGTCCAAAAATCGTCGTTGGACTGGAATGATTTTTAGACAATGTCCAAAAATCGTCTTCAAATCCGAATGATTTTAGACAATGTCTAAAAATCGTTGTCAAATCGCAGTGATTTTTAGACATTGTCTAAAAATCATCGCTTAATCCGAGTGATCTTTAGACAATGTCCAAAAATCGTCGTCATGTCCGAGTGAATTTTAGACAATGTCCTTAAATCGTCGTCATTGTCGAGTGAATTTTAGACAATGTCCAAAAATCGTCGTCATGTCCGAGTGAATTTTTAGACAATGTCCAAAACTCGTCATCATTTCCGAGTGAATTTTAGAAAATGTCCAAAAATCGTCGTCATGTCCGAGTGAATTTTAGACAATGACCAAAATTCGTCGTCATATCCGAGTGAATTTTAGACAATGTCCAAATATCGTCGTTATGTCCGAGTGAATTTTAGACAATGTCCAAAAATCGTCGTCATGTCCGAGTGAATTTAAGACAATGTCCAAAAATTGTCGTCATGTCCGAGTGAATTTTAGACAATGTCCAAAAATCGTCGTCATGTTCGAGTGAATTTTAGACAATGTCCAAAAATTGTCGTCATGTCCGAGTGAATTTTAGACAATGTCCAAAAATCGTCGGTCAAGCCGACTGAATTTTAGGCAATGTCCAAATATCGTCGGTCAAGCCGTGTGAATTTTAGGCATTGTCCAAAAATCGTCGGTCAAGCCGAGTGAATTTTAGACATTGTCCAAAAATCGTCTGACAAGCCGAGTGAATTTTAGACAATGTCCAAATATCGTCAGTCAAGCCGAATAAATTTTTATACAATGTCCAAAAATCGTCGGTCAAGCCGACTAAATTTTAGACAATGTCCAAAAATCGTCGGTCAAGCCGAGTGAATTTTAGACAATGTCCAAAAATCGTCGGTCAAGCCGAGTGAATTTTAGACAATGTCCAAAAATCGCCGGTCAAGCCGAGTGAATTTTGGACAGTGTCCAAAAATCGTCGGTCAAGCCGAGTGAATTTTAAACAATGTCCAAAAATCGTCGGACACGCCGAGTGAATTTTAGACAATGTCCAAAAATCGTCGGTCAAGCCAAGTGAACTTTAGACAATATCCAGAAATCGTCGGTTAAGCCGAGTGAATTTTAGTCAATGTCCAAAAATCGTCGGACAAGCCGAGTGAATTTTTGACAATGTCCAAAAATCGTCGGTCAAGCCGAGTGAATTTTAGACAATGTCCAAAAATCGTCGGTCAAGACGAATATATTTTAGACAATTACCATAAATCGTCGGTCAAGCCGAGTGAGTTTTAGGCATTGTCCAAAAATCGTCGGACAAGCCGAGTGAATTTTAGACAATGTCCAAATATCGTCGGTCAAGCCGAGTGAATTTTAGACAATGTCCAAAAATCGTCGGTCAAGCCGAGTGAATTTTGGACAGTGTCCAAAAATCGTCGGTCAAGCCGAGTGAATTTTAGACATTGTCCAAAAATCGTCGGTCAAGCCGAGTGAATTTTAGACAATGTCTAAAGATCGTCGGTCAAGCCATGTGAATTTTAGACAATATCCAGAAATCGTCGTTCAAGCCGAGTAAATTTTAAGAAATGTCCAAAAATCGTAAGGTCAAGCCGAGTGAATTTTAGACATTGTCCAAAAATCGTCGGTCATGCCCAGTGAATTTTATAAATGTCCAAAAATCGTCGGTAAAGCCGAGTGAATTTTTGACAATGTCCAAAAATCGTCGGTCAAACCGAGTACATTTTAGGCATTGTTCAAAAATCGTCGGTCAAGCCGAGTGAATTTTATACATTGTCCAAAAATCGTCGGTCAAGCCGAGTGAATTTTATACATTGTCCAAAAATCGTCGGTCAAGCCGAGTGAATTTTAGACAATGTCCAAAAATCGTCGTCATATCCGAGTGAATTTTAGACAATGTCCAAAAATCGTAGTCATGTCCGAGTGAATTTTAGACAATGTCCAAAAATCGTCGTCATGTTCGAGTGAATTTTAGACAATGACCAAAAATCGACGTCATATCCGAGTGAATTTTAGACAATGTCCAAAAATCGTCGTCATGTCCGAGTGAATTTTAGACAATGTCCAAAAATCGTCGTTATGTCCGAGTGAATTTTAGACAATGTCCAAAAATTGTCGTCATGTCCGAGTGAATTTTAGACAATGTCAAAAAATCGTCGTTGAACCGGCGTGATTTTTAGACAATGTCGAAAAATCGTCGTCAAATCCGAGTGATTCTTAGACATTGTCTAAAATTCACTCCGAATCGACGACGATTTTTGGACAAAGTCAAAAATCGTCGACGAACCCGAGTGATTTTTAGACATTGTCCAAAAATCGTCGTTGGACTGGAATGATTTTTAGACAATGTCCAAAAATCGTCTTCAAATCCGAGTGATTTTAGACAATGTCCAAAAATCGTTGTCAAATCCCAGTGATTTTTAGACATTGTCTAAAAATCATCGCTTAATCCGAGTGATTTTTAGACAATGTCCAAAAATCGTCGTCATGTCCGAGTGAATTTTTTGACAATGTCCAAAACTCGTCGTCATGTCCGAGTAAATTTTAGACAATGACCAAAAATCGTAGTCATATCCGAGTGAATTTTAGACAATGTCCAAAAATCGTCGTCAGGTCCGAGTGAATTTTTAGACAATGTCCAAAAATCGTCGTCATGTCCGAGTGAATTTTAGACAATGTCCAAAAATCGTCGTCATGTCCGAATGAATTTTTAGACAATGTCCAAAAATCGTCAAATGCCAGTGACTTTTAGACAATGTCCAAAAATCGTCGTCATGTCCGAGTGAATTTTAGACAATGTCCAATAATCGTCGTCATGTCCGAATGAATTTTTAGACAACGTCCAAAAATCGTCAAATGCCAGTGACTTTTAGACAATGTCCAAAAATCGTCGTCAAATCCGAGTGATTTTTGGACAATGTCTAAAAATCGTCGTTAAATCCGAGTGATTTTTAGACAATGACCAAAAATCGTCGTTGAACCGGCGTGATTTTTAGACAATGTCGAAAAATCGTCGTCAAATCCGAGTGATTTTAGACATTGTCTAAAATTCACTCCGAATCGACGACGATTTTTGGACAAAGTCCAAAAATCGTCGACGAACCGGAGTGATTTTTAGACATTGTCCAAAAATCGTCGTTGGACTAGAATGATTTTTAGACAATGTCAAAAAATCGTCGTCGAATCCGAGTGATTTCAGACAATGTCCAAAAATCGTTGTGAAATCCCAGTGATTTTTAGACATTGTCTAAAAATCGTCGTTAATCCGAGTGATTTTTAGACAATGTCCAAAAATCATCGTCATGTCCGAGTGAATTTTAGACAATGTCCAAAAATCGTCGTCTAATCCCAGCGATTTTTTGACAATGTCTAAAAATCACTCCGATACGGACATTCACTCGGACATGACGATTTTTGGACATTATCTAAAATTCACTCGGACATGACGACGATTTTAGAACTTTGTCTACAATTCACTCGGACATGACGAGGTTTTTTGGACATTGTCTAAAATTCACTCGTACATGATGACGATTTTTGGACATTGTCTAAAATTCACTCGGACATGACGACGATTCTTGGACATTGACTAAAATTCACTCGGACATAACGACGATTTTTGGACATTGTCTAAAATTCACTCGGACATGTCGACGATTTTAAGACATTGTCTAAAATTCACTCGGACATGACGACGATTTTTGGACATTGTCAATAAATTCACTCGAACATGACAATTTTTGGACATTGTCTAAAATTCACTCGTACATGACGACGATTCTTGGACATTGTCTAAAATTCACTCGGACATGTCGACGATTTTAAGACATTGTCTAAAATTCACTCGGACATGACAACGATTTTAGACTTTGTCTAAAATTCACTCGGACATGACGACGATTTTTGGACATTGTCTAAAAATTCACTCGGACCTGACGACGATTTTTGGACATTGTCTAAAACTCACTCGGACATGACGACGATTTTTGGAAATTGACTAAAAATTCACTCGGACCTGACGGCGATTTTTAGACATTGTCTAAAATTCACTCGGACATGACGACGATTATGGACATTGTCTAAAAATTAACTCGGACATAACGACGATTTTTGGACATTGTCTAAAATTCACTCGGCTTGACCGACGATTTTTGGACATTGTCTAAAATTCACTCGGACCTGACGACGATTTTTGGACATTGTCGAAAATTCACTCGAACATGACGACGATTTTTGGACATTGTCTAAAATTCACTCGGACATGACGACGATTTTTGGACATTGTTAAAATTCACTCGGACATGACGACGATTTTTGGACATTGTCTAAAATTTACTCGGAAATGACGACGATTTTTGGACATTGTCTAAAAATTGACTCGGACATGACGACGATTTTTGGACATTATCAAAAATTCACTAGGACATGACGACGATTTTTGGACATTGCCTAAAATTCACTCAGAAATGACGACGATTTTTGGACATTGCCTAAAATTCACTCAGAAATGACGACGATTTTTGGACATTGTCAATAAATTCACTCGAACATGACGTCGATTTTTGGTCATTGTCAATAATTCACTCGGCTTGTCCGACGATTTTTGGACATTGTCTAAAATTCACTCGGACATGACGATGATTTTTGGACATTGTCTAATATTCACTCGGACATGATGTCGTTTTTTTGGACCTTGACTAAAATTCACTCAAACATGTCGACGATTTTTGGACATTGTCTCTAAAATTTACTCAGTCATGACGACGGTTTTTGGACATTGCCTAAAAATTGACTCGGACATGACGACGATTTTTGAACATTACCAAAATTAATTCGGACATGACGACGATTTTTGGACATTGTCTAAAATTCACTCGGACATGACGACGATTTTTGGACATTGTCTAAAATTCACTCGGACATGACGACGATTATGGACATTGTCTAAAACTCGATCGGACATGACGACGATTTTTGCACATTGTGTAAAATTCACTCGGACATGACGACGATTTTTGGACATTGTCTAAAACTCACTCGGACATGACGACGATTTTTGGACATTGTCTAAAATTCACTCGAATATGACGACGATTTTTGGACATTGTCTAAAAATCACTCGAACATGACGACGATTTTTGGACATTGTCTAAAACTCACTCGGACATGACGACGATTTTTGGTCATTGTCTAAAATTCACTCGGACATGACGAAGATTTTTGGACATTGTCTAAAATTCACTCGGAAATGACGACGATTTTTGGACATTGTCTAAAATTCACTCGGACATGACGACGATTTTTGGACATTGTCTAAAATTCACTCGGACATGATGACGATTTTTGGACATTGTCCAAAAATATTGACTGGTACATGACGACGATTTTTGACATTACTAAAAATTCACTCGGAAATGACGACGATTTTTGGACATTGTCTAAAAATTGACTCGGACATGACGACGATTTTTGGACATTGTCTAAAATTCACTCGGACATGACGACGATTTTTGGACATTGTCTAAAATTCACTCGGACATGACGACGATTTTTGGACATTGTCTAAAATTCACTCGGACATGACGACGATTTTTGGACATTGTCTAAATTTGGTCGGACATGACGACGATTTTTGGACATTGTCTAAAATTCACTCGGACATGACGACGATTTTTGGCCATTGTCTAA
The DNA here is from genome assembly GCA_034766995.1 of Acanthacorydalis orientalis. NCBI lineage: Eukaryota > Metazoa > Arthropoda > Insecta > Megaloptera > Corydalidae > Acanthacorydalis > Acanthacorydalis orientalis. The sequence continues at coordinate 32,094,779 of CM068313.1, read as the reverse complement.
AATTCACTCGGATGACGACGATTTTTGGACATTGTCTAAAAATTCACTCGGACCTTACGACGGTTTTTGGACATTGTCTAAAACTCACTCGAACGTGACGACGATTTTTGGACATTGTCTAAAATTCACTCGAACATGACGACGATTTTTGGACATTGTCTAAAAATCACTCGGAATTACCGACGATATTTAGACAATGTCTAAAAATCACTGCGATTTGACAACGATTTTTGGACATTGTCTAAAATCACTCGAATTTGACGACGATTTTTGGACATTGTCTAAAAATCATTCCAGTCCAACGACTTTTTTTGGACATTGTTTAAAATTCACGCCGGTTCAACGACGATTTTTGGACATTGTATAAAAGTCACTGGGATTTGACGACGATTAATGGAAATTGCTTGGGAAAAAAGGAGAAAACGACGAGGAAAAAATGAGCAAACAACGGGGAAAAAAGGAGAAAATTGAGGAAAAGGAGAAAACGACGAAAGAAAGGAGCAAATTGGAAAAAAAGAAAACGACGAGAGAAAAAAAAAGAAATTTGGAAAAAGGAGAAAACGATGAGAGAAAAAAATAAATTTGGGAAAAAAGGAGAAAACGACAAGAAAAACGGAGAAATTTGGAAAAAAAGAGAAAACGACGAGAGAAAAAAGGAAAAATTTGGGGAAATGTGGAAACAAGAAAAAAAGGAGATATTTGGAAAAAGGAGAAAACGACGAGAAGAAAAAGGAAAATTGGGAAAAATGGAGAAAACGACGAGAGGAAAAAGGAGAAAAAAGAGAAGACAACTAGAGAGAAAAAAAAAATTTGGAAAAAGGAGAAAACAACAAGAGAAAAAGTAGAAATTTGGGAAAAAAGGAGAAAACGAAAAAGAGAAAAGGAGAAACTTGAGAATAAAGGAGAAAACGACGAGAGAAAAAAGGAGAAATTTGGAAAAAGGACAAAACGATGAGAGAAAAAAATAAATTTGGGAAAAAAGGAGAAAAAAGGAGAAAACGACAAGAAAAACGGAGAAATTTTGAAAAAGAGAAAACGACGAGAGAAAAAAGGAAAAATTTGGGAGGAAATGTGGAAACGAGAAAAAAAGGAGATATTTGGAAAAAGGAGAAAACGACGAGAAAAAAAAGGAAAATTGGGAAAAATGGAGAAAACGACGAGAGCAAAAAGGAGAAAAAAGAGAAGACAACTAGAGAGAAAAAAAGAAATTTGGAAAAAGGAGAAAACAACAAGAGAAAAAGTAGAAATTTGGGAAAAAAGGAGAAAACGAAAAAGAGAAAAGGAGAAACTTGAGAATACAGGAGAAAACGACGAGAGAAAAAAGGAGAAATTTGGAGGATAATGTGGAAACGAGAAAAAAATGAAGATATTTGGAAAAAGGAGAAAACGATGAGAAGAAAAAGGAAAATTGGGAAAAATGGAGAAAGCGACGAGAGGAAAAAGGAGAAAAAAGGAAAAGACAACGAGAGAGAAAAGGAGAAATTTGGAAAAAGGAAAAAACAACGAGAGAAAATGTAGAAATTTGGGAAAAAAGGAGAAAACGAAAAAGAGAAAATGAGAAACTTGAAAATAAAGGAGAAAACAACGAAGGAGAAAAGGAGAAATTTGGAGGGAAATGAGAAAACAACAAGAGAAAAAGGAGAAATTGGGAAAATGGAGAAAACGACGAGGGGAAAAGGGAGTAAAAAGGAGAAAACATTAAGAAAACCGGAGAAATTTGGAAAAGGAGAAAACAACGTAAGAAATAGTTGAAAGTTGGGAAAAAAAGGAGAAACAAAGGGAGAAAAAAGGAGAAATTTGTAAAAAAAAAAGGAGAAAACAACGAGAGAAAAAGGGGGAAAATTGGAAAAAAGGAGAAAACGACGAGAGAAAAAAGGAGAAAATTAGAAAAAGGAGAAAATTATAAAAAAGGAGAAAACGACGAGATAAAAAAAAGAGAAATTTGGAAAAAAGGAGAAAACAACAAGAGAATAAAGGAGAAAATTTGAAAAAAAAGAGAAAACGACGAGAGAAAAAACGAGAAAATTGGAAAAAAAGGAGAAAACGACGAGAAAAAAGGTGAAACTTTCGACTACTTATAGCTGAAAAACTGGTTGAAAAATGGGTTTTATGGGCAAAATAAGGCCATTTTGGCAAATAATCGGATCGAATCGCACACCGCGTGATAGATAATTTCAAGGCACATCTAACGATATACGACATTACCCACTTTGCACTTAATTTCGACTACTTATGGCCGAAAAACTGGTTGAAAAATAAGTTTTTTGGGCAAACTAAGGCCATTTTGGCAAATAATCCAATCGAATCGCACACCACGTGATAGACAATTTCAAGACGCATCTAACGATCTACGACATTACCCACTCTGCACTTAATTTCAAATACTTATAGCCAAAAAACTGGTAGAAAAATGGGTTTTTTGGGAAAAATAAGGCTATTTTGGCAAATAATCGGATCGAATCGCATACAGCTTGATAGATAATTTCAAGGCGCATCTAACGATATACGAAATTATCCATTTTGCACTTAATTTCGACTACTTATGGTCGAAAAACTGGTTGAAAAATGGGTTTTTTGGGCAAAATAAGGCCATTTTGGCAAAAAATCAGATCGAATCGCACACCGCTTGATAGATAATTTTAAGACGGATCCAACGATATACGAAATTATCCATTTTGCACTTAATTTCGACTACTTATAGCCGAAAAACTAGTTGAAAAGGGGTTTTTTGGGCAAAATAAGGCAATTTTGGCAAATAATCGGATCGAATCGCACACTGCGTGATAGATAATTTCAAGGCGCATCTAACGTTATACGACATTACCCATTTCGCACTTAATTTCGACTACTTATAGCCGAAAAACTTGTTGACAAATGTGTTTTTTGGGCAAAATAAGGCCATTTTGGCAAATAATCGGTTCGAATCGCACACCGCTTGATAAATAATTTCAAGACGCATCTAACGATGTACGACATTACCTATTTCGCACTTAATTTCGACTACTTGTAGCCGAAAAACTGGTTGAAAAATGGGTTTTTTGGGCAAAATAAGGCCATTTTGGCAAATAATCGGATCGAATCGCACACCGCGTGATAGATAATTTCAAGGCACATCTAACGATATACGACCTTATCCACTTTGCACTTAATTTCGACTACTTATGGCCGAAAAACTGGTTGAAAAATGGGTTTTTTTGGCAAATAAGGCCATTTTGGCAAATAATCTGATCGAATCACACACCGCGTGATAGATAATTTTAAGGCGCATCTAACGATATACGACATTACTCACTTTGCACATAATTTCGACTACTTATGGGCAAAAAACTGGTTGAAAAATAAGTTTTTTGGGCAAACTAAGGCCATTTTGGCAAATAATTGGATCGAATCGCACACCGCTTGATAGATAGTTTCAAGACGCATCTAACGATCTACGACATTACCCACTCTGCACTTAATTTCGACTACTTATGGCCGAAAAACTGGTTGAAAAATAAGTTTTTTGGGCAAACTAAGGCCATTTAGGCAAATAATCGGATCGAATCGCACACCGCGTGATAGATAATAATAAGGCGCACTAACGATATACGACATTACTCACTTTGCACATAATTTCGACTACTTATGGTCGAAAAACTGGTTGAAAAATGGGTTTTTTGGGCAGAATAAGGCCATTTTGGCAAAAAATCAGATCGAATCGCACACCGCTTGATAGATAATTTCAAGACGGATCCAACGATATACGAAATTATCCATTTTGCACTTAATTTCGACTACTTATAGCCGAAAAACTAGTTGAAAAGGGGTTTTTTGGGCAAAATAAGGCAATTTTGGCAAATAATCGGATCGAATCGCACACTGCGTGATAGATAATTTCAAGGCGCATCTAACGTTATACGACATTACCCATTTCGCACTTAATTTCGACTACTTATAGCCGAAAAACTTGTTGACAAATGTGTTTTTTGGGCAAAATAAGGCCATTTTGGCAAATAATCGGTTCGAATCGCACACCGCTTGATAGATAATTTCAAGACGCATCTAACGATGTACGACATTACCTATTTCGCACTTAATTTCGACTACTTATAGCCGAAAAACTGGTTGAAAAATGGGTTTTTTGGGCAAATTAATGCCATTATGGCAAATAATCGGATTGAATCGCACACCGCGTGATAGATAATAATAAGGCGCATCTAACGATATACGACATTACCTATTTCGCACTTAATTTCGACTACTTATAGCCGAAAAACTGGTTGAAAAATGGGTTTTTTGGGCAAAATAAGGCCATTTTGGCAAAAAATCAGATCGAATCGCACACCGCGTGATAGATAATTTCAAGACGCATCTAACGATGTACGACATTACCTATTTCACACTTAATTTCGACTACTTATAGCCGAAAAACTGGTTGAAAAATGGGTTTTTTGGGCAAAATAAGGCCATTTTGGCAAATAATCGGATCGAATCGCACACCGCGTGATAGATAATAATAAGGCGCATCTAACGATGTACGACATTACCTATTTCGCACTTAATTTCGACTACCTATTGCCGAAAAACTGGTTGAAAAATGGGTTTTTTGGGCAAAATAAGGCCATTTTGGCAAAAAATCAGATCGAATCGCACACCGCTTGATAGATAATTTCAAGACGGATCCAACGATATACGAAATTATCCATTTTGCACTTAATTTCGACTACTTATAGCCGAAAAACTAGTTGAAAAGGGGTTTTTTGGGCAAAATAAGGCAATTTTGGCAAATAATCGGATCGAATCGC
>CM068313.1:32023324-32089895 GCA_034766995.1 Acanthacorydalis orientalis | reverse complement strand
ATACGATCGAACAGTATGAAATTTTTGTCATTTTTTACATTTTGTATATTTTAAGCAAAAAACATTTATTTTTGCGGATGTTTTATGGATATTTCGCGGTTTTTTGTCACTTTTTCGGTTTCAATTATGAACCTATGTTAATTTTGTTTCTTTTACGATATAGAACATGAGAATACGCATCGAACGGTATGAAATAGTTGCTAGTTTTATAACATTTTGCATATTTTATGAAGGAATAACGGAAATTTTGCAGATATTTTGCGGTTTTTGATATTTCCGACATTTATTATGGACCGATGTTAATTTTGTCTAGAAATATACATAAAGCATTAAAAGACGAATCGACCAGTATTAACTAGTTACCAAAATATCCTACATATCAACAAAATAAACCATATCCGCCATATCCTCAATATCCGCCATATCCGCAATATATAAAATATCCAAATTGTTTTAAAAATGGCAACTATTTCATACCGGTCGATGCGTATATAATTGTTCTATATCATATCTTATTTAAAATTAATATCAGTCCATAAAATATGTAGGAAATATCAAATAAACTGCAAAAAATCACATTTTTTTGATATTGCGGATAATGCGGATATTTCGTATATGGTGGATATTACGGATATTGCTTATTTTGTGGATATGTAGGATAATTTGGCAACTAATTAATACTGGTCGATTCGCCTTTAATGCTTTATGTATATTTCTAGACTAAATTAATATCTGTCCGTAATAAATGTCGGAAATATCATAAAAACCGCAAAAAATCAGCAAAAATTACAGTTTTTCCTTCATAAAATACCCAAAATGTTATAAAACTAGCAACTATTTCATACTGTTCTATGCGTTATTTAATGTTCTATTTCATACTTGAGTCAAAATTGACATCGGTTTATAATAGATACCGAAAAAGTCACAAAAACCACCAAAACTTAACAAAAATACAGGTTTTTCATGGCAAAAAGATCCAAAATGCTATAAAAATGGCAACTATTTCATACTATCCGATGCGTATTTTAATATACTATATCATACATGAGTCAAAATTAACATCGGTTCATAATAGATACACAAAAAGTCACAAAAACCGCGAAAAATTCGCGAAATTAAAGGTTTTTCATGCCTAAAATATCCAAAATGTTAAAAAAGTGGCAACTATTTCATACTATCCGATGCCTATTTTATTTACGTTTATTTTTGCGTATCCGCCATATCCGCATATCCGCAAAATCCAAAAAATGCGATTTTGGGCTTTTGAGTTATTTTGGTATTTATTATTATCTAATGATATAGAACATGAGAATACGCATCGACCAGTATGAAATTTTTGTCATTTTTTACATTTTGGCTATTTTAAGCAAGAAAACGTTTATTTTTGCGTATCCGCCATATCCGCATATCCGCAAAATCCAAAGAAATGCGATTTTGGGGTTTTTGAGTTATTTTTGGTATATATTATTATCTAATGATATAGAACATGAGAATACGCATCGAACAGTATGAAAATTTTTGTCATTTTTTACATTTTGTATATTTTAAGCAAAAAAACATTTATTTTTGCGGATGTTTTGCGGATATTTCGCGGATTTTGTCACTATTTCGGTATCAATTATGAACATATGTTAATTTTGTCTCTTTTACGATATAGAACATGAGAATACGCATCGAACGGTATGAAATAGTTGCTAGTTTTATAACATTTTGCATATTTTATGGAAGGAATAACGGAAATTTTGCAGATATTTTGCGGTTTTTTGATATTTCCGACATTTATTATGGACCGATGTTAATTTTGTCTAGAAATATACATAAAGCATTAAAGACGAATCGACCAGTATTAACTAGTTACCAAAATATCTTACATATCAACAAAATAAACCATATCCGCCATATCCTCAATATCCGCCATATCCGCAATATATAAAATATCCAAAATGTTTTAAAAATGGCAACTATTTCATACCGGTCGATGCGTGTATAATGTTCTATATGATATCTTATTTAAAATTAATATCAGTCCATAAAAAATGTAGGAAATATCAAATAAACTGCAAAAATCACATTTTTTTATATTGCGGATATTTCGTATATGGTTGATATTACGGATCTTATGATATAGAACATGAGAATACGCATCGAACAGTATGAAATTTTTGTCATTTTTTTTACATTTTGGCTATTTTAAGCAAGAAAAACGTTTATTTTTGCGTATCCGCCATATCCGCATATCCGCAAAATCCAAAAAAATGCGATTTTGGGGGGTTTTTGAGTTATTTTTGGTATTTATTATTATCTTATGATATAGAACATGAGAATATGCATCGAACAGTATGAAATTTTTGTCATTTTTTTTACATTTTGGATATTTTAAGCAAGATTTTTGCGGATGTTTTGCGGATATTTCGCGGATTTTGTCACTATTTCGGTATCAATTATGAACATATGTTAATTTTGTCTCTTTTACGATATAGAACATGAAATTACGCATTGAACAATATGAAATAGTTGCTAGTTTTATAACATTTTGCATATTTTATGAAGGAATAACGGAAATTTTTGCTGATATTTTGCGGTTTTTTTGATATTTCCGACATTTATTATGGACCGATGTTAATTTTGTCTAGAAATATACATAAAGCATTAAAAGACGAATCGACCAGTATTAACTAGTTACCAAAATATCTTACATATCAACAAAATAAACCATATCCGCCATATCCTCAATATCCGCCATATCCGCAATATATAAAATATACAAAATGTTTTAAAAATGGCAACTATTTCATACCGGTCGATGCGTGTATAATGTTCTATATGATATCTTATTTAAAATTAATATCAGTCCATAAAAAATGTAGGAAATATCAAATAAACTGCAAAAAATCACATTTTTTTTTATATTGCGGATATTTCGTATATGGTGGATATTACGGATCTTATGATATAGAACATTAGAATACGCATCGAACAGTATGAAATTTTTGTAATTTTTTTTACATTTTGGATATTTTAAGCAAGAAAAACGTTTGTTTTTGAGGATATTTTGCGGATATCTCGCGGTTTTTGTAACTTTTTCGGTATCCATTATGAACCGATGTTATTTTTGTCTCATTTATGATATAGAACATTAAAATACGCATCGAACAGTTTGAAATAGAAACCATTTTTATAACATTTTGGATATTTTAAGCAAGAAAAACTTGTATTTTTGCGGATATTTCGCGGTTTTTGTGACTCTTTCGGTATCTATTATAAACCGATGTCAATTTTGACTCAAGTATGAAATAGAACATTAAGTAACGCATGGAAGAGTATGAAATAGTTGCTAGTTTTATAACATTTTGGATATTTTGTATATTGCGGATATGGCGGAAAAACCCATTTTACAATCAGTTTTTTGGCTATAAGTAGTCTAAATTACGTGCGAAATGGGTCATGTCGTATATCGTTAGATGCTTGAAATTATCTATCACGCGGTATTAGATTCGATCCGATTATTTGCCAAAATGGCCTTATTTTGCCCAAAAAACACATTTTTTAACCAGTTTTTCGGCCATAAGTAGTCGAAATTCAGTGCAAAGTGGGTAATGTCGTATATCGTTAAATGCGTCTTGAAATTATCTATCACGTGGTGTGCGATTCGATCCGATTATTGGCCAAAATGGCCTTATTTTGCCCAAAAAACACATTTTTCATCCAGTTTTTTGGCCATAAGTAGTCGAAATTCAGAGTAAAGTGGGTAATGTCGTATATCGTTAGATGCGTCTTGAAATTATCTATCACATGGTATGCGATTCGATCCGATTATTTGCCAAAAGGGCGTTATTTTGCCCAAAAAACCCATTTTTCAACCAGTTTTTCTGCCATAATTAGTCGAAAGTACGTGCGAAATTGGTCATGTCGTATATCGTTAGATGCATCTTGAAATTGTCTATCACGTGGTGTTCGATTCGATCCGATTATTTGCCAAAATGGCCTTATTTTGCCCATAAAACCCATTTTTCAACCAGTTTTTCGGCCATAATTAGTCGAAATTACGTGCGAAATGGGTGATGTCAAATATCGTTAGATGCGTCTTGAAATTATCTATCACGTGGTGTGCGATTCGATCCAATTATTTGCCAAAATGGGCTTATTTTGCCCAAAAAACCCATTTTTCATCCAGTTTTTTGGCCATAAGTAGTCGAAATTCAGAGTAAAGTGGGTAATGTCGTATATCGTTAGATGCGTCTTGAAATTATCTATCACATGGTATGCGATTCGATCCGATTATTTGCCAAAAGGGCGTTATTTTGCCCAAAAAACCCATTTTTCAACCAGTTTTTCTGCCATAATTAGTCGAAAGTACGTGCGAAATTGGGCATGTCGTATATCGTTAGATGCATCTTGAAATTGTCTATCACGTGGTGTTCGATTCGATCCGATTATTTGCCAAAATGGCCTTATTTTGCCCATAAAACCCATTTTTCAACCAGTTTTTCGGCCATAATTAGTCGAAATTACGTGCGAAATGGGTGATGTCAAATATCGTTAGATGCGTCTTGAAATTATCTATCACGTGGTGTGCGATTCGATCCAATTATTTGCCAAAATGGGCTTATTTTGCCCAAAAAACCCATTTTCATCCAGTTTTTTTGCCATAAGTAGACGAAATTCAGAGTAAAGTGGGTAATGTCGTATATCGTTAGATGCGTCTTGAAATTATCTATCACGCGGTGTTCGATTCGATCCGATTATTTGCCAAAATGACCTTATTTTGCCCAAAAAACCCATTTTTCATCCAGTTTTTCGGCTATAAGTAGTCGAAATTAAGTGCAAAGTGGGTAATGTATGTATATCGTTAGATGCGTCTTGAAATTATCTATCACGCGGTGTTCGACTCGATCCGATTATTTGCCAAAATGGCCTTATTTTGCCCAAAAAACCCATTTTTCATCCAGTTTTTCGGCCATAAGTAGTAGAAATTCAGTGTAAAGTGGGTAATGTCGTATATCGTTAGATGCGTCTTGAAATTATCTATCACATGGTGTTCGATTAGATCCGATTATTTGCCAAAATGGCCTTATTTTGCCCAAAAAACCCATTTTTCAACCAGTTTTTTGGCCATAAGTTGTCGAAATTATGTGCGAAATGGGTAATGTCGTATATCGTTAGATGCGTCTTGAAATTATCTATCACGCGGTGTTCGATTCGATCCGATTATTTGCCAAAATGGCCTTATTTTGCCCAAAAAACCCATTTTTCATCCAGTTTTTCGGCCATAAGTAGTCGAAATTCAGTGCAAAATGGGTAATGTCGTATATCGTTAGATGCGTCTTGAAATTATCTATCACGCGGTGTTCGATTCGATCCGATTATTTGCCAAAATGGCCTTATTTTGCCCAAAAAACCCATTTTTCATCCAATTTTTCGGCCATAAGTAGTCGAAATTACGTGCGAAATGGGTCATGTCGTATATCGTTAGATGCGTCTTGAAATTATCTATCACGTGGTGTGCATTTCGATCCGATTATTTGCCAAAATGGCCTTATTTTGCCCAAAAAACCCATTTTTAAACCAGTTTTTCGTCTATAAGTTGTCGAAATTAAGTGCGAAATGGGTAATGTCGTATATCGTTAGATGCGTCTTGAAATTATCTATCACGTGGTGTGCGATTCGATCCAATTATTTGCCAAAATGGGCTTATTTTGCCCAAAAAACCCATTTTTCATCCAGTTTTTTGGCCATAAGTAGTCGAAATTCAGAGTAAAGTGGGTAATGTCGTATATCGTTAGATGCGTCTTGAAATTATCTATCACATGGTATGCGATTCGATCCGATTATTTGCCAAAAGGGCGTTATTTTGCCCAAAAAACCCATTTTTCAACCAGTTTTTCTGCCATAATTAGTCGAAAGTACGTGCGAAATTGGGCATGTCGTATATCGTTAGATGCATCTTGAAATTGTCTATCACGTGGTGTTCGATTCGATCCGATTATTTGCCAAAATGGCCTTATTTTGCCCATAAAACCCATTTTTCAACCAGTTTTTCGGCCATAATTAGTCGAAATTACGTGCGAAATGGGTGATGTCAAATATCGTTAGATGCGTCTTGAAATTATCTATCACGTGGTGTGCGATTCGATCCAATTATTTGCCAAAATGGGCTTATTTTGCCCAAAAAACCCATTTTCATCCAGTTTTTTTGCCATAAGTAGACGAAATTCAGAGTAAAGTGGGTAATGTCGTATATCGTTAGATGCGTCTTGAAATTATCTATCACATGGTGTTCGATTAGATCCGATTATTTGCCAAAATGGCCTTATTTTGCCCAAAAAACCCATTTTTCAACCAGTTTTTTGGCCATAAGTTGTCGAAATTATGTGCGAAATGGGTAATGTCGTATATCGTTAGATGCGTCTTGAAATTATCTATCACGCGGTGTTCGATTCGATCCGATTATTTGCCAAAATGGCCTTATTTTGCCCAAAAAACCCATTTTTCATCCAGTTTTTCGGCCATAAGTAGTCGAAATTCAGTGCAAAATGGGTAATGTCGTATATCGTTAGATGCGTCTTGAAATTATCTATCACGCGGTGTTCGATTCGATCCGATTATTTGCCAAAATGGCCTTATTTTGCCCAAAAAACCCATTTTTCATCCAATTTTTCGGCCATAAGTAGTCGAAATTACGTGCGAAATGGGTCATGTCGCATATCGTTAGATGCGTCTTGAAATTATCTATCACGTGGTGTGCATTTCGATCCGATTATTTGCCAAAATGGCCTTATTTTGCCCAAAAAACCCATTTTTAAACCAGTTTTTCGTCTATAAGTTGTCGAAATTAAGTGCGAAATGGGTAATGTCGTATATCGTTAGATGCGTCTTGAAATTATCTATCACGTGGTCTGCATTTCGATCCGATTATTTGCCAAAATGGCCTTATTTTGCCCAAAAAAACCATTTTTCATCCAGTTTTTCGGCCATAAGTAGTCGAAATTAAGTGCAAAGTGGGTAATGTCGTATATCGTTAGATGCGTCTTGAAATTATCTATCACGCGGTGTTCGATTCGATCCGATTATTTGCCAAAATGGCCTTATTTTGCCCAAAAAACCCATTTTTCATCCAGTTTTTCGGCCATAAGTAGTCGAAATTAAGTGCAAAGTGGGTAATGTCGTATATCGTTAGATGCGTCTTGAAATTATCTATCACGCGGTGTTCGATTAGATCCGATTATTTGCCAAAATGGCCTTATTTTGCCCAAATAAACCATTTTTAAACCAGTTTTTTGGCCATAAGTAGTCGAAATTAAGTGCAAAGAGGGTAATGTCGTATATCGTTAGATGCGTCTTGAAATTATCTATCACGTGGTGTGCGATTCGATCCAATTATTTGCCGAAATGGACTTATTTTGCCCAAAAAACCCATTTTTCATCCAGTTTTTCGGCCATAAGTAGTCGAAATTCAGTGCAAAGTGGGTAATGTCGTATATCGTTAGATGCGTCTTGAAATTATCTATCACGCGGTGTTCGATTCGATCCGATTATTTGCCAAAAGGGCGTTATTTTGCCCAAAAAACCCATTTTTAAACCAGTTTTTCGTCTATAAGTTGTCGAAATTAAGTGCGAAATGGGTCATGTCGTATATCGTTAGATGCGTATTGAAATTATCTATCACGTGGTGTTCGATTCGATCCGATTATTTGCCAAAATGGCCTTATTTTGCCCATAAAACCCATTTTTCATCCAGTTTTTCGGCCATAAGTAGTCGAAATTCAGTGCAAAATGGGCAATGTCGTATATCGTTAGATGCGTCTTGAAATTATCTATCACGCGGTGTTCGATTCGATCCGATTATTTGCCAAAATGACCTTATTTTGCCCAAAAAACCCATTTTTCACCCAGTTTTTCGGCCATAAGTTGTCGAAATTAAGTGCAAAGTGGGTAATGTCGTATATCGTTAGATGCGTCTTGAAATTATGTATCACATGGTATGCGATTCGATCCGATTATTTGCCAAAATGGCCTTATTTTGCCCAAAGAACCCATTTTTCAACCAGTTTTTTGGCCATAAGTTGTCGAAATTAAGTGCGAAATGGGTAATGTCGTATATCGTTAGATGCGTATTGAAATTATCTATCACGTGGTATGCGATTCGTTCCGATTATTTGCCAAAATGGGCTTATTTTGCCCAAAAAACCCATTTTTCATCCAGTTTTTCGGCCATAAATAGTCGAAATTCAGAGTAAAGTGGGTAATGTCGTATATCGTTAGATGCGTCTTGAAATTATCTATCACGCGGTGTTCGATTCGATCCGATTATTTGCCAAAATGGCCTTATTTTGCCCAAAAAACACATTTTTCAACCAGTTTTTCGGCCATAAGTAGTCGAAATTCAGTGCAAAATGGGCAATGTCGTATATCGTTAGATGCGTCTTGAAATTATCTATCACGCGGTGTTCGATTCGATCCGATTATTTGCCAAAATGACCTTATTTTGCCCAAAAAACCCATTTTTCACCCAGTTTTTCGGCCATAAGTTGTCGAAATTAAGTGCAAAGTGGGTAATGTCGTATATCGTTAGATGCGTCTTGAAATTATGTATCACGCGGTGTTCGATTCGATCCGATTATTTGCCAAAATGGGCTTATTTTGCCCAAAAAACCCATTTTTCAATCAATTTTTCGGCAATAAGTAGTCGAAAGTTTCAAATTTTTTCTCATCGTTTTCTCCTTTTTTCCAATTTTCTCTTTTTTCAAGTCGTTTTCTCCTTTTTTCCAATTTTCTCCTTTTTTCTCTCGTCGTTTTCTCCTTTTTTTCTAATTTTCTCCTTTTTTCTCTCTTCTTTTTCTTCTTTTCTATTTTTCTCCTTTTTTCTTTCGTCGTTTTCTCCTTTTCCCCTAATTTTCTCCTTTTTTCTCTCGTCGTTTTCTCCTTTTTTTCCAATTTTCTCCTTTTCTCTCTCGTCGTTTTTGTCTTTTTATAAATTTCTCCTTTTTTCTCTAGTCGTTTTCTCCTTTTTTTAATTTCTCCTTTTTTTCTCTCGTCTTTTCTCCTTTTTTCCACATTTCTCCTTTTTTCTCATCGTTTTCTCCTTTTTCCAATTTCTCCTTTTTTCTCTCGTCGTTTTATCCTTTTTCCAAACATCTCCTTTTTTCTCTCGTCGTTTTCTCCCTTTCTTACAAATTTCCCTTTTTTTCTCTCGTCGCTTTCTCCTTTATTCCCTAATTTCTACTTTTTCTCTCGGTTTCTCCTTTTCCAAATTTCTCCTTTTCTCTCTCGTTGTTTTCTCTATTTTCTCCTTTTTTCCCTCGTCGTTTTCTCAATTTTTTAAATTAATACTCTTTTCTCCATCGTTTTCTCCTTTTTACAAATATCTCCTTTTTTTCTCTCGTCGTTTTCTCATTTTTACTCAAATTTCTCCTTTTTTTCTAGTAGTTTACTCCTTTTTCCCAAATGTCTCCTTTTTTCTCATCGTTTTCTCCTTTTTTCCAAATTTCTTTTTTTCTCTCTCGTCGTTTTCTCCTTTTCCCTCAGTTTTCTCCTTTTTCTCTTGTCGTTTTCTCCTTTTTTCCAATTTTCACCTTTTTTCTCTCGTCGTTTTCTCCGTTTCCCCCAGATTTCTCCTTTTTCTCTCGTCGTTTTCTCCTTCTTTTCCAATTTTCTCCTTTTTTCTCTCGTCATTTTCTCTTTTTCCCCATTTCTCCTTTTTTCTCTCGTCGTTTTCTCCTATTTACGCAATTTTCTCGTTTTTTCTCACGTCGTTTTCTCCTTTTTTCCCAAATTTCTCCTTTTTCTCTGGCCGTTTTCTCGTTTTTTCCATTTTTCTCCTTTTCTCTCTCGTCGTTTTCCCCTTTTTACGCAATTTTCTCGTTTTTTCTCACGTCGTTTTCTCCTTTTTTCCCAAATTTCTCCTTTTTCTCTCTCCGTTTTCTCGTTTTTTCCAATTTTCTCCTTTTCTCTCTCGTCGTTTTCTTTATTTACGCAATTTTCTCGTTTTTTCTCACGTCGTTTTCTCCTTTTTTCCCAAATTTCTCCTTTTTCTCTCGCCGTTTTCTCGTTTTTTCCAATTTTCTCCTTTTCTCCCTCGTCGTTTTCTCCTTTTTTCCCAAATGTCTTCTTTTTTCCTCGTCGTTTTCTCCTTTTTTTTCCAATTTTCTCCTTTTTTTTCGTCGCTTTTATCCTTTTTTCCAAATTTCTCCTTTTTTCTCTCGTATATTTCTCCTTTTTTTAAATTTTCTCCTTTTTTCTCTCGTCGTTTTCTCCATTTGTTCCACTTTTCTCCTTTTCTCGTCCGTCGTTTTCTCCTTTTTTTCGTTAAATTTCTCCTTTTCTTCTCTACGTTTTCTCCTTTTTTCTAAATTTCTCCTTTTTTCTCTCGTCGTTTTCTCCATTTTTCCACTTTTCTCCTTTTCTCTCTCGTCATTTTCTCCATTTTTTCTCTCGTCGTTTTCTCTTTTTCCCGCAGTTGTCTCCTTTTTTCCAATTTTCTCCTTTCTTCTCTCGTCGTTTTCTCATTTTATCCAATTTTCTCCTTTTTTCTCCCGTCGTTTTCTCTTTTTTCCCCAATTTCCTCTTTTTTTTCTCTCGTCGTTTTCCCCTTTTTTTCCAATTTGCTCCTTTTTTCTCGTCGTTTTCTCCTTTTCCTCAATTTTCTCCTTTTTCCCCGTTGTTTGAACCTTTTTTTCTCGTCGTTTTCTCCTATTTTCCAAAGCAAAGTCCATTAATCGTCGTCAAATCCCAGTGACTTTTAGACAATGTCCATTAATCGTCGTCAAATCCGGTGATTTTAGACAATGTCTAATAATCGTCGTCAAATCCGAGTGATTTTTAGACAATGTCTAAAAATCACTCCGAATCGACGACGATTTTTGGACAAAGTCCAAAAATCGTCGACGAACCCGAGTGATTTTTAGACTTTGCCCAAAAATCGTCGTCATGTTCGAGTGAATTTTAGACAATGTCCAAAAATCGTCGTCATGTCCGAGTGAATTTTAGACAATGTCCAAAAATTGTCGTCATGTCCGAGTGAATTTTAGACAATGTCCAAAAATCGTCGTCATGTCCGAGTGAATTTTTGACAATGTCCAAAAATCGTCGTCATGTCCGAGTGATTTTTGGACAATGTCTAAAAGTCGTCGTTAATCCGAGTGATTTTTAGACAATGACAAAAAATCGTCGTTGAACCGGCGTGATTTTTAGACAATGTCGAAAAATCGTCGTCAAATCCGAGTGATTCTTAGACATTGTCTAAAATTCACTCCGAATCGACGACGATTTTTTGACAAAGTCAAAAATCGTCGACGAACCCGAGTGGTTTTTAGACATTGTCCAAAAATCGTCGTTGGACTGGAATGATTTTTAGACAATGTCCAAAAATCGTCTTCAAATCCGAATGATTTTAGACAATGTCTAAAAATCGTTGTCAAATCGCAGTGATTTTTAGACATTGTCTAAAAATCATCGCTTAATCCGAGTGATCTTTAGACAATGTCCAAAAATCGTCGTCATGTCCGAGTGAATTTTAGACAATGTCCTTAAATCGTCGTCATTGTCGAGTGAATTTTAGACAATGTCCAAAAATCGTCGTCATGTCCGAGTGAATTTTTAGACAATGTCCAAAACTCGTCATCATTTCCGAGTGAATTTTAGAAAATGTCCAAAAATCGTCGTCATGTCCGAGTGAATTTTAGACAATGACCAAAATTCGTCGTCATATCCGAGTGAATTTTAGACAATGTCCAAATATCGTCGTTATGTCCGAGTGAATTTTAGACAATGTCCAAAAATCGTCGTCATGTCCGAGTGAATTTAAGACAATGTCCAAAAATTGTCGTCATGTCCGAGTGAATTTTAGACAATGTCCAAAAATCGTCGTCATGTTCGAGTGAATTTTAGACAATGTCCAAAAATTGTCGTCATGTCCGAGTGAATTTTAGACAATGTCCAAAAATCGTCGGTCAAGCCGACTGAATTTTAGGCAATGTCCAAATATCGTCGGTCAAGCCGTGTGAATTTTAGGCATTGTCCAAAAATCGTCGGTCAAGCCGAGTGAATTTTAGACATTGTCCAAAAATCGTCTGACAAGCCGAGTGAATTTTAGACAATGTCCAAATATCGTCAGTCAAGCCGAATAAATTTTTATACAATGTCCAAAAATCGTCGGTCAAGCCGACTAAATTTTAGACAATGTCCAAAAATCGTCGGTCAAGCCGAGTGAATTTTAGACAATGTCCAAAAATCGTCGGTCAAGCCGAGTGAATTTTAGACAATGTCCAAAAATCGCCGGTCAAGCCGAGTGAATTTTGGACAGTGTCCAAAAATCGTCGGTCAAGCCGAGTGAATTTTAAACAATGTCCAAAAATCGTCGGACACGCCGAGTGAATTTTAGACAATGTCCAAAAATCGTCGGTCAAGCCAAGTGAACTTTAGACAATATCCAGAAATCGTCGGTTAAGCCGAGTGAATTTTAGTCAATGTCCAAAAATCGTCGGACAAGCCGAGTGAATTTTTGACAATGTCCAAAAATCGTCGGTCAAGCCGAGTGAATTTTAGACAATGTCCAAAAATCGTCGGTCAAGACGAATATATTTTAGACAATTACCATAAATCGTCGGTCAAGCCGAGTGAGTTTTAGGCATTGTCCAAAAATCGTCGGACAAGCCGAGTGAATTTTAGACAATGTCCAAATATCGTCGGTCAAGCCGAGTGAATTTTAGACAATGTCCAAAAATCGTCGGTCAAGCCGAGTGAATTTTGGACAGTGTCCAAAAATCGTCGGTCAAGCCGAGTGAATTTTAGACATTGTCCAAAAATCGTCGGTCAAGCCGAGTGAATTTTAGACAATGTCTAAAGATCGTCGGTCAAGCCATGTGAATTTTAGACAATATCCAGAAATCGTCGTTCAAGCCGAGTAAATTTTAAGAAATGTCCAAAAATCGTAAGGTCAAGCCGAGTGAATTTTAGACATTGTCCAAAAATCGTCGGTCATGCCCAGTGAATTTTATAAATGTCCAAAAATCGTCGGTAAAGCCGAGTGAATTTTTGACAATGTCCAAAAATCGTCGGTCAAACCGAGTACATTTTAGGCATTGTTCAAAAATCGTCGGTCAAGCCGAGTGAATTTTATACATTGTCCAAAAATCGTCGGTCAAGCCGAGTGAATTTTATACATTGTCCAAAAATCGTCGGTCAAGCCGAGTGAATTTTAGACAATGTCCAAAAATCGTCGTCATATCCGAGTGAATTTTAGACAATGTCCAAAAATCGTAGTCATGTCCGAGTGAATTTTAGACAATGTCCAAAAATCGTCGTCATGTTCGAGTGAATTTTAGACAATGACCAAAAATCGACGTCATATCCGAGTGAATTTTAGACAATGTCCAAAAATCGTCGTCATGTCCGAGTGAATTTTAGACAATGTCCAAAAATCGTCGTTATGTCCGAGTGAATTTTAGACAATGTCCAAAAATTGTCGTCATGTCCGAGTGAATTTTAGACAATGTCAAAAAATCGTCGTTGAACCGGCGTGATTTTTAGACAATGTCGAAAAATCGTCGTCAAATCCGAGTGATTCTTAGACATTGTCTAAAATTCACTCCGAATCGACGACGATTTTTGGACAAAGTCAAAAATCGTCGACGAACCCGAGTGATTTTTAGACATTGTCCAAAAATCGTCGTTGGACTGGAATGATTTTTAGACAATGTCCAAAAATCGTCTTCAAATCCGAGTGATTTTAGACAATGTCCAAAAATCGTTGTCAAATCCCAGTGATTTTTAGACATTGTCTAAAAATCATCGCTTAATCCGAGTGATTTTTAGACAATGTCCAAAAATCGTCGTCATGTCCGAGTGAATTTTTTGACAATGTCCAAAACTCGTCGTCATGTCCGAGTAAATTTTAGACAATGACCAAAAATCGTAGTCATATCCGAGTGAATTTTAGACAATGTCCAAAAATCGTCGTCAGGTCCGAGTGAATTTTTAGACAATGTCCAAAAATCGTCGTCATGTCCGAGTGAATTTTAGACAATGTCCAAAAATCGTCGTCATGTCCGAATGAATTTTTAGACAATGTCCAAAAATCGTCAAATGCCAGTGACTTTTAGACAATGTCCAAAAATCGTCGTCATGTCCGAGTGAATTTTAGACAATGTCCAATAATCGTCGTCATGTCCGAATGAATTTTTAGACAACGTCCAAAAATCGTCAAATGCCAGTGACTTTTAGACAATGTCCAAAAATCGTCGTCAAATCCGAGTGATTTTTGGACAATGTCTAAAAATCGTCGTTAAATCCGAGTGATTTTTAGACAATGACCAAAAATCGTCGTTGAACCGGCGTGATTTTTAGACAATGTCGAAAAATCGTCGTCAAATCCGAGTGATTTTAGACATTGTCTAAAATTCACTCCGAATCGACGACGATTTTTGGACAAAGTCCAAAAATCGTCGACGAACCGGAGTGATTTTTAGACATTGTCCAAAAATCGTCGTTGGACTAGAATGATTTTTAGACAATGTCAAAAAATCGTCGTCGAATCCGAGTGATTTCAGACAATGTCCAAAAATCGTTGTGAAATCCCAGTGATTTTTAGACATTGTCTAAAAATCGTCGTTAATCCGAGTGATTTTTAGACAATGTCCAAAAATCATCGTCATGTCCGAGTGAATTTTAGACAATGTCCAAAAATCGTCGTCTAATCCCAGCGATTT
This sequence comes from Acanthacorydalis orientalis, assembly GCA_034766995.1. Taxonomy (NCBI): domain Eukaryota; kingdom Metazoa; phylum Arthropoda; class Insecta; order Megaloptera; family Corydalidae; genus Acanthacorydalis; species Acanthacorydalis orientalis. The sequence goes on along the minus strand of CM068313.1, from coordinate 32,075,190 downwards.
TTTGACAATGTCTAAAAATCACTCCGATACGGACATTCACTCGGACATGACGACGATTTTTGGACATTATCTAAAATTCACTCTGACATGACGACGATTTTAGAACTTTGTCTACAATTCACTCGGACATGACGAGGTTTTTTGGACATTGTCTAAAATTCACTCGTACATGATGACGATTTTTGGACATTGTCTAAAATTCACTCGGACATGACGACGATTTTTGGACGTTGTCTAAAATTCACTCGGACATGACGACGATTTTTGGACATTGTCTAAAAATTCACTCGGACCTGACGACGATTTTTGGACATTGTCTAAAATTCACTCGGACATGACGACGATTTTTTAACATTGTCTAAAAATTCACTCGGACCTGACGACGATTTTTGGACATTGTCTAAAATTCACTCGGACATGACGACGATTTTTGGACATTGTCTAAAATTCACTCGGACATAACGACGATTTTTGGACATTGTCTAAAATTCACTCGGACATGACGACGATTTTTGGACATTGTCTAAAATTCACTCGAACATGACGACAATTTTTGGACATTGTCTAAAATTCACTCGAACATGACGACGATTTTTGGACATTGTCTAAAATTCACTCGAACATGACGACAATTTTTGGACATTGTCTAAAATTCACTCGAACATGACGACGATTTTTGGACATTGTCTAAAATTCACTCGGACATGACGACGATTTTTGGACATTGTCTAAAATTCACTCGGACATGACGACGATTTTTGGACATTGTCTAAAATTCACTCGGACATGACGACGATTTTTGGACATTGTCTAAAATTCACTCGAACATGACGACAATTTTTGGACATTGTCTAAAATTCACTCGAACATGACGACGATTTTTGGACATTGTCTAAAATTCACTCGAACATGACGACAATTTTTGGACATTGTCTAAAATTCACTCGAACATGACGACGATTTTTGGACATTGTCTAAAATTCACTCGGACATGACGACGATTTTTGGACATTGTCTAAAATTCACTCGGACATGACGACGATTTTTGGACATTGTCTAAAATTCACTCGGACGTAACGACGATTTTTAGACATTGTCTAAAATTCACTCTGACATGACGACGATTTTTGGACATTGTCTAAAATTCACTCGAACATGACGACGATTTTTGGACATTGTCTAAAATTCACTCGAACATGACGACGATTTTTGGACATTGTCTAAAATTCACTCGGACATGACGACGATTTTTGGACATTGTCTAAAATTCACTCGGATTTGACGACGATTATTAGACATTGTCTAAAATCACTCGGATTTGAAGACGATTTTTTGACATTGTCTAAAAATCATTCTAGTCCAACGACGATTTTTGGACAATGTCTAAAAATCACTCCGGTTCGTCGACGATTTTTGGACTTTGTCCAAAAATCGTCGTCGATTCGGAGTGAATTTTAGACAATGTCTAAAATCACTCGGATTTGACGACGATTTTTCGACAATGTCTAAAAATCACGCCGGTTCAACGACGATTTTTGGTCATTGTCTAAAAATCACTCGGACTTAACGACGATTTTTAGACATTGTCCAAAAATCACTCGGATTTGACGACGATTATTGGACATTGTCTAAAATTCACTCGGACATGACGACGATTTTTGGACATTGTCTAAAAGTCACTGGCATTTGACGATTTTTGGACATTGTCTAAAAATTCATTCGGACATGACGACGATTTTTGGACATTGTCTAAAATTCACTCGGACATGACGACAATTTTTGGACATTGTCTAAAATTCACTCGGACATAACGACGATTATTGGACATTGTATAAAATTCACTCGGACATGACGACGATTTTTAGACATTGTCTAAAATTCACTCGGACATGACGACGATTTTTGGACATTGTCTAAAATTCACTCGAACATGACGACGATTTTTGGACATTGTCTAAAAATTCACTCGGAGCTGACGACGATTTTTTGACATTGTCTAAAATTCACTCGGACATGACGACGATTTTTGGACATTGTCTAAAATTCACTCGGACATGACGACGATTTTTGGACATTGTCTAAAATTCACTCGGACATGACGACGAATTTTTGACATTGTCTAAAATTCACTCGGACATGACGACAATTTTTGGACATTGTCTAAAATTCACTCGGACATAACGACGATTTTTGGACATTGTCTAAAATTCACTCGGACATAACGACGATTTTTGGACATTGTCTAAAATTCACTCGGACATGACGACGATTTTTGGACATTGTCTAAAATTCACTCGAACATGACGATTTTTGGACATTGTCTAAAATTCACTCGGATATGACTACGATTTTTGGTCATTGTCTAAAATTTACTCGGACATGACGACGATTTTTGGACATTTTCTAAAATTCACTCGGAAATGACGACGAGTTTTGGACATTGTCAAAAAATTCACTCGGACATGACGACGATTTTTGGACATTGTCTAAAAATCACTCGGATTAAGCGATGATTTTTAGACAATGTCTAAAAATCACTGGAATTTGACAACGATTTTTGGACATTGTCTAATATCACTCGGATTTGAAGACGATTTTTGGACATTGTCTAAAAATCATTCCAGTCCAACGACGATTTTTGGACAATGTCTAAAAATCACTCGGGTTCGTCGACGATTTTTGACTTTGTCCAAAAGTCGTCGTCGATTCGGAGTGAATTTTAGACAATGTCTAAGAATCACTCGGATTTGACGACGATTTTTCGACATTGTCTAAAAATCACGCCGGTTCAACGACGATTTTTGGACATTGTCTAAAAATTCACTCGGACCTGACGACGATTTTTGGACATTGTCTAAAATTCACTCGAACAAGACGACGATTTTTGGACAATGTCTAAAATTCACTCGGACATGACGACGATTTTTGGGCATTGTCTAAAATTCACTCGGACATAACGACGATTTTTGGACATTGTCTAAAATTCACTCGGACATGACGACGATTTTTGGACATTGTCTAAAATTCACTCGAACATGACGACAATTTTTGGACATTGTCTAAAATTCACTCGAACATGACGACGATTTTTGGACATTGTCTAAAATTCACTCGAACATGACGACAATTTTTGGACATTGTCTAAAATTCACTCGAACATGACGACGATTTTTGGACATTGTCTAAAATTCACTCGGACATGACGACGATTTTTGGACATTGTCTAAAATTCACTCGGACATGACGACGATTTTTGGACATTGTCTAAAATTCACTCGGACGTAACGACGATTTTTGGACATTGTCTAAAATTCACTCTGACATGACGACGATTTTTGGACATTGTCTAAAATTCACTCGAACATGACGACGATTTTTGGACATTGTCTAAAATTCACTCGAACATGACGACGATTTTTGGACATTGTCTAAAATTCACTCGGACATGACGACGATTTTTGGACATTGTCTAAAATTCACTCGGATTTGACGACGATTATTAGACATTGTCTAAAATCACTCGGATTTGAAGACGATTTTTTGACATTGTCTAAAAATCATTCTAGTCCAACGACGATTTTTGGACAATGTCTAAAAATCACTCCGGTTCGTCGACGATTTTTGGACTTTGTCCAAAAATCGTCGTCGATTCGGAGTGAATTTTAGACAATGTCTAAAATCACTCGGATTTGACGACGATTTTTCGACATTGTCTAAAAATCACGCCGGTTCAACGACGATTTTTGGTCATTGTCTAAAAATCACTCGGACTTAACGACGATTTTTAGACATTGTCCAAAAATCACTCGGATTTGACGACGATTATTGGACATTGTCTAAAATTCACTCGGACATGATGACGATTTTTGGACATTGTCTAAAAGTCACTGGCATTTGACGATTTTTGGACATTGTCTAAAAATTCATTCGGTCATGACGACGATTTTTGGACATTGTCTAAAATTCACTCGGACATGACGACGATTTTTTGACATTGTCTAAAATTCACTCGGACATGACGACAATTTTTGGACATTGTCTAAAATTCACTCGGACATAACGACGATTATTGGACATTGTATAAAATTCACTCGGACATGACGACGATTTTTAGACATTGTCTAAAATTCACTCGGACATGACGACGATTTTTGGACATTGTCTAAAATTCACTCGAACATGACGACGATTTTTGGACATTGTCTAAAAATTCACTCGGAGCTGACGACGATTTTTTGACATTGTCTAAAATTCACTCGGACATGACGACGATTTTTGGACATTGTCTAAAATTCACTCGGACATGACGACGATTTTTGGACATTGTCTAAAATTCACTCGGACATGACGACGAATTTTTGACATTGTCTAAAATTCACTCGGACATGACGACAATTTTTGGACATTGTCTAAAATTCACTCGGACATAACGACGATTTTTGGACATTGTCTAAAATTCACTCGGACATAACGACGATTTTTGGACATTGTCTAAAATTCACTCGGACATGACGACGATTTTTGGACATTGTCTAAAATTCACTCGAACATGACGATTTTTGGACATTGTCTAAAATTCACTCGGATATGACTACGATTTTTGGTCATTGTCTAAAATTTACTCGGACATGACGACGATTTTTGGACATTTTCTAAAATTCACTCGGAAATGACGACGAGTTTTGGACATTGTCAAAAAATTCACTCGGACATGACGACGATTTTTGGACATTGTCTAAAAATCACTCGGATTAAGCGATGATTTTTAGACAATGTCTAAAAATCACTGGAATTTGACAACGATTTTTGGACATTGTCTAATATCACTCGGATTTGAAGACGATTTTTGGACATTGTCTAAAAATCATTCCAGTCCAACGACGATTTTTGGACAATGTCTAAAAATCACTCGGGTTCGTCGACGATTTTTGACTTTGTCCAAAAGTCGTCGTCGATTCGGAGTGAATTTTAGACAATGTCTAAGAATCACTCGGATTTGACGACGATTTTTCGACATTGTCTAAAAATCACGCCGGTTCACCGACGATTTTTTGACATTGTCTAAAATTCACTCGGACATGACGACAATTTTTGGACATTGTCTAAAATTCACTCGGACATGACGACGATTTTTGGACATTGTCTAAAATTCACTCGAACATGACGACGATTTTTGGGCAAAGTCTAAAAATCGTCGTCGATTCGGAGTGATTTTTAGACATTGTCTAAAAATCACTCGGATTTGACGACGATTATTAGACATTGTCTAAAATCACCGGATTTGACGACCATTAATGGACATTGTCTAAAAGTCACTGGGATTTGACGACGATTAATGGACTTTGCTTTGGAAAATAGGAGAAAACGACGAGAAAAAAAGGGTCAAACAACGGGGAAAAAAGGAGAAAATTGAGGAAAAGGAGAAAACGACGAGAAAAAAGGAGCAAATTGGAAAAAAAAGGGCAAAACGACGAGAGAAAAAAAAGAGGAAATTGAGGAAAAAAGAGAAAATGACGGGAGAAAAAAGGAGAAAATTGGATAAAATGAGAAAACGACGAGAGAAGAAAGGAGAAAATTGGAAAAAAGGAGACAACTGCGGGAAAAAGAGAAAACGACGAGAAAAAATGGAGAAAATGACGAGAGAGAAAAGGAGAAAAGTGGAAAAATGGAGAAAACGACGAGAGAAAAAAGGAGAAATTTAGAAAAAAGGAGAAAACGTAGAGAGGAAAAGGAGAAATTTAACGAAAAAAAGGAGAAAACGACGGACGAGAAAAGGAGAAAAGTGGAACAAATGGAGAAAACGACGAGAGAAAAAAGGAGAAAATTTAAAAAAAGGAGAAATATACGAGAGAAAAAAGGAGAAATTTGGAAAAAAGGATAAAAACGACGAGAAAAAAAGGAGAAAATTGGAAAAAAAGGAGAAAACGACGAGGAAAAAAGAAGACATTTGTGAAAAAAGGAGAAAACGACGTGAGAAAAAACGAGAAAATTGCGTAAATAGGAGAAAACGACGAGAGAAAAAAGGAGAAATGGGGAAAAAGAGAAAATGACGAGAGAGAAAAGGAGAAAAGTGGGAAAAAGGAGAAAACGACGAGAGAAAAAAGGAGAAAAGTGGAAAAAGGGAAAAAACGACGAGAGAAAAAAGGAGAAAATTGGAAAAGAAGGAGAAAACGACGAGAGAAAAAGGAGAAATCTGGGGGAAACGGAGAAAACGACGAGAGAAAAAAGGTGAAAATTGGAAAAAAGGAGAAAACGACAAGAGAAAAAGGAGAAAACTGAGGGAAAAGGAGAAAACGACGAGAGAGAAAAAAAGAAATTTGGAAAAAGGAGAAAACGATGAGAAAAAAAGGAGACATTTGGGAAAAAGGAGTAAACTACTAGAAAAAAAGGAGAAATTTGGGTAAAAATGAGAAAACGACGAGAGAAAAAAAGGAGATATTTGTAAAAAGGAGAAAACGATGGAGAAAAAAGTATTAATTTAAAAAATTGAGAAAACGACGAGGGGAAAAAGGAGAAAATAGAGAAAACAACGAAAGAGAAAAGGAGAAATTTGGAAAAGGAGAAACCGAGAGAAAAAGTAGAAATTAGGGAATAAAGGAGAAAGCGACGAGAGAAAAAAAGGGAAATTTGTAAGAAAGGGAGAAAACGACGAGAGAAAAAAGTAGAAATTGGAAAAAGGAGAAAACGATGAGAAAAAAAGGAGAAATGTGGAAAAAAGGAGAAAAGACGAGAGAAAAAAAGGAGAAATTAAAAAAAGGAGAAAACGACTAGAGAAAAAAGGAGAAATTTGTAAAAAGACAAAAACGACGAGAGAAAAAAGGAGAAAATTGGGGGAAAAGGAGAAAACTTCGAGAGAGGAAAGGAGAAAATTGGGGAAAAAAGGAGAAAACGACGAAAGAAAAAAGGGAAAAATTGGAAAAGAGAAAGAAAACGACGAGAGAAAAAAGGAGAAAATTAGAAAAAAAGGAGAAAACGACGAGAGAAAAAAGGAGAAAATTGGAAAAAAGGAGAAAACGACGAGAAAAAAGAGAAAATTGGAAAAAAGGAGAAAACGACGAGAAAAAAGATGAAACTTTCGACTACTTATTGCCGAAAAATTGATTGAAAAATGGTTTTTTTGGTCAAAATAAGGCCATTTTGGCAAATAATCGGATCGAATCGCATACCACGTGATAGATAATTTCAAGACGCATCTAACGATATACGACATGACCCATTTCGCACGTAATTTCGACTACTTATGGCCGAAAAATTGGATGAAAAATGGGTTTTTTGGGCAAAATAAGGCCATTTTGGCAAATAATCGGATCGAATCACACACCACGTGATAGATAATTTCAAGACGCATCTAACGATATACGACATTACCCATTTCGCACTTAATTTCGACAAATTATGGCCAAAAAACTGGTTGAAAAATGGGTTTTTTGTGCAAAATAAGGCCATTTTGGCAAATAATCGGATCGAATCGAACACCGCGTGATAGATAATTTCAAGACGCATCTAACGATATACGACATTACCCACTTTGCACTGAATTTCGACTACTTATGGCCGAAAAACTGGATGAAAAATGGGTTTTTTGGGCAAAATAAGGCCATTTTGGCAAATAATCGGATCGAATCACACACCACGTGATAGATAATTTCAAGACGCATCTAACGATATACGACATTACCCATTTCGCACTTAATTTCGACAACTTATGGCCAAAAAACTGGTTGAAAAATGGGTTTTTTGTGCAAAATAAGGCCATTTTGGCAAATAATCGGATCGAATCGAACACCGCGTGATAGATAATTTCAAGACGCATCTAACGATATACGCCATTACCCACTTTGCACTTAATTTCGACTACTTATAACCGAAAAACTTGTTGAAAAATGGGTTTTAAAGGCAAAATAAGGCCATTTTGGCAAATAATCGGATCGAATCGAACACCGCGTGAAAGATAATTTCAAGACGCATCTAACGATATACGACATTACCTACTTTGCACTTAATTTCGACTACTTATGGCCGAAAAACTGAATGAAAAATGGTTTTTTTGGGCAAAATAAGGTCATTTTGGCAAATAATCGGATCGAATCACACACCACGTGATAGATAATTTCAAGACGCATCTAACGATATACGACATTACCCACTTTGCACTTAATTTCGACTACTTATAACCGAAAAACTTGTTGAAAAATGGGTTTTAAAGGCAAAATAAGGCCATTTTGGCAAATAATCGGATCGAATCGAACACCGCGTGATAGATAATTTCAAGACGCATCTAACGATATACGACATTACCTACTTTGCACTTAATTTCGACTACTTATGGCCGAAAAACTGGTTTAAAAATGGTTTATTTGGGCAAAATAAGGCCATTTTGGCAAATAATCGGATCTAATCGAACACCGCGTGATAGATAATTTCAAGACGCATCTAACGATATACGACATTACCTACTTTGCACTTAATTTCGACTACTTATAGCCGAAAAACTGAATGAAAAATGGTTTTTTTGGGCAAAATAAGGTCATTTTGGCAAATAATCGGATCGAATCGCATACCACGTGATAGATAATTTCAATACGCATCGAACGATATACGACATTACCCACTTTGCACTGAATTTCGACTACTTATGGCCGAAAAACTGAATGAAAAATGGTTTTTTTGGGCAAAATAAGGTCATTTTGGCAAATAATCGGATCGAATCACACACCACGTGATAGATAATTTCAAGACGCATCTAACGATATACGACATTACCCATTTCGCACTTAATTTCGACAACTTATGGCCAAAAAACTGGTTGAAAAATGGGTTTTTTGTGCAAAATAAGGTCATTTTGGCAAATAATCGGATCGAATCACACACCACGTGATAGATAATTTCAAGACGCATCTAACGATATACGACATGACCCATTTCGCACGTAATTTCGACTACTTATGGCCGAAAAATTGGATGAAAAATGGGTTTTTTGGGCAAAATAAGGCCATTTTGGCAAATAATCGGATCGAATCGAACATCGCGTGATAGATAATTTCAAGACGCATCTAACGATATACGACATTACGCACTTTGCACTTAATTTCGACTACTTATAACCGAAAAACTTGTTGAAAAATGGGTTTTTTGGGCAAAATAAGGCCATTTTGGCAAATAATCGGATCGAATCGAACACCGCGTGATAGATAATTTCAAGACGCATCTAACGATATACGACATTACCCACTTTGCACTTAATTTCGACTACTTATGGCCGAAAAACTGGATGAAAAATGGGTTTTTTGGGCAAAATAAGGCCATTTTGGCAAATAATCGGATCGAATCGAACACCGCGTGATAGATAATTTCAAGACGCATCTAACGATATACGACATTACCCACTTTGCACTGAATTTCGACTACTTATGGCCGAAAAACTGGATGAAAAATGGGTTTTTTGGGCAAAATATGGCCATTTTGGCAAATAATCGGATCGAATCGCATACCACGTGATAGATAATTTCAATACGCATCTAACGATATACGACATGACCCATTTCGCACTTAATTTCGACAACTTATGGCCGAAAAACTGGATGAAAAATAGGTTTTTTGGGCAAAATAAGGCCATTTTGGCAAATAATCGGATCGAATCGAACACCGCGTGATAGATAATTTCAAGACGCATCTAACGATATACGACATTACCCATTTCGCACTTAATTTCGACAACTTATGGCCAAAAAACTGGTTGAAAAATGGTTTTTTTGGGCAAAATAAGGCCATTTTGGCAAATAATCGGATCGAAATGCACACCACGTGATAGATAATTTCAAGACGCATCTAACGATATACGACATGACCCATTTCACACGTAATTTCGAGTACTTATGGCCGAAAAATTGGATGAAAAATGGGTTTTTTGGGCAAAATAAGGCCATTTTGGCAAATAATCGGATCGAATCGAACACCGCGTGATAGATAATTTCAAGACGCATCTAACGATATACGACATTACCCACTTTGCACTGAATTTTGACTACTTATGGCCGAAAAACTGGATGAAAAATGGGTTTTTTGGGCAAAATAAGGCCATTTTGGCAAATAATCGGATCGAATCGAACACCGCGTGATAGATAATTTCAAGACGCATCTAACGATATACGACATTACCCACTTTGCACTTAATTTCGACTACTTATAACCGAAAAACTTGTTGAAAAATGGGTTTTTTGGGCAAAATAAGGCCATTTTGGCAAATAATCGGATCGAATCGAACACCGCGTGATAGATAATTTCAAGACGCATCTAACGATATACGACATTACCCACTTTGCACTTAATTTCGACTACTTATGGCCGAAAAACTGGATGAAAATGGGTTTTTTGGGCAAAATAAGGCCATTTTGGCAAATAATCGGATCGAATCGAACATCGCGTGATAGATAATTTCAAGACGCATCTAACGATATACGACATTACGCACTTTGCACTTAATTTCGACTACTTATAACCGAAAAACTTGTTGAAAAATGGGTTTTTTGGGCAAAATAAGGCCATTTTGGCAAATAATCGGATCGAATCGAACACCGCGTGATAGATAATTTCAAGACGCATCTAACGATATACGACATTACCCACTTTGCACTTAATTTCGACTACTTATGGCCGAAAAACTGGATGAAAAATGGGTTTTTTGGGCAAAATAAGGCCATTTTGGCAAATAATCGGATCGAATCGAACACCGCGTGATAGATAATTTCAAGACGCATCTAACGATATACGACATTACCCACTTTGCACTGAATTTCGACTACTTATGGCCGAAAAACTGGATGAAAAATGGGTTTTTTGGGCAAAATATGGCCATTTTGGCAAATAATCGGATCGAATCGCATACCACGTGATAGATAATTTCAATACGCATCTAACGATATACGACATGACCCATTTCGCACTTAATTTCGACAACTTATGGCCGAAAAACTGGATGAAAAATAGGTTTTTTGGGCAAAATAAGGCCATTTTGGCAAATAATCGGATCGAATCGAACACCGCGTGATAGATAATTTCAAGACGCATCTAACGATATACGACATGACCCATTTCGCACTTAATTTCGACAACTTATAGACGAAAAACTGGTTTAAAAATGGTTTTTTTGGGCAAAATAAGGCCATTTTGGCAAATAATCGGATCGAATCGAACACCGCGTGATAGATAATTTCAAGACGCATCTAACGATATACGACATTACCCACTTTGCACTTAATTTCGACTACTTATAACCGAAAAACTTGTTGAAAAATGGGTTTTTTGGGCAAAATAAGGCCATTTTGGCAAATAATCGGATCGAAATGCACACCACGTGATAGATAATTTCAAGACGCATCTAACGATATACGACATGACCCATTTCACACGTAATTTCGAGTACTTATGGCCGAAAAATTGGATGAAAAATGGGTTTTTTGGGCAAAATAAGGCCATTTTGGCAAATAATCGGATCGAATCGAACACCGCGTGATAGATAATTTCAAGACGCATCTAACGATATACGACATTACCCACTTTGCACTGAATTTCGACTACTTATGGCCGAAAAACTGGATGAAAAATGGGTTTTTTGGGCAAAATAAGGCCATTTTGGCAAATAATCGGATCGAATCGAACACCGCGTGATAGATAATTTCAAGACGCATCTAACGATATACGACATTACCCACTTTGCACTTAATTTCGACTACTTATAACCGAAAAACTTGTTGAAAAATGGGATTTTTTGGGCAAAATAAGGCCATTTTGGCAAATAATCGGATCGAATCGAACACCGCGTGATAGATAATTTCAAGACGCATCTAACGATATACGACATTACCCACTTTGCACTGAATTTCGACTACTTATTGCCGAAAAACTGGATGAAAAATGGGTTTTTTGGGCAAAATAAGGCCATTTTGGCAAATAATCGGATCGAATCGAACACCGCGTGATAGATAATTTCAAGACGCATCTAACGATATACGACATTACCCATTTCGCACATAATTTCGACTACTTATGGCCGAAAAACTGGATGAAAAATGGGTTTTTTGGGCAAAATAAGGCCATTTTGGCAAATAATCGGATCGAATCGAACACCGCGTGATAGATAATTTCAAGACGCATCTAACGATATACGACATTACCCACTTTGCACTGAATTTCGACTACTTATGGCCGAAAAACTGGATGAAAAATGGGTTTTTTGGGCAAAATAAGCCCATTTTGGCAAATAATCGGATCGAATCGCATACCACGTGATAGATAATTTCAATACGCATCTAACGATATACGACATGACCCATTTCGCACTTAATTTCGACAACTTATGGCCGAAAAACTGGATGAAAAATGGTTTTTTTGGGCAAAATAAGACCATTTTGGCAAATAATCGGATCGAAATGCACACCAAGTGATAGATAATTTCAAGACGCATCTAACGATATACGACATGACCCATTTCGCACGTACTTTCGACTAATTATGGCAGAAAAACTGGTTGAAAAATGGTTTTTTTGGTCAAAATAAGGCCATTTTGGCAAATAATCGGATCGAATCGCATACCACGTGATAGATAATTTCAAGACGCATCTAACGATATACGACATTACCCACTTTGCACTTAATTTCGACTACTTATGGCCGAAAAACTGGATGAAAAATGGGTTTTTTGGGCAAAATAAGGCCATTTTGGCAAATAATCGGATCGAATCGAACACCGCGTGATAGATAATTTCAAGACGCATCTAACGATATACGACATTACCCACTTTGCACTTAATTTCGACTACTTATAACCGAAAAACTTGTTGAAAAATGGGTTTTTTGGGCAAAATAAGGCCATTTTGGCAAATAATCGGATCGAATCGAACACCGCGTGATAGATAATTTCAAGACGCATCTAACGATATACGACATTACCCACTTTGCACTTAATTTCGACTACTTATGGCCGAAAAACTGGATGAAAAATGGGTTTTTTGGGCAAAATAAGGCCATTTTGGCAAATAATCGGATCGAATCGAACACCGCGTGATAGATAATTTCAAGACGCATCTAACGATATACGACATTACCCACTTTGCACTGAATTTCGACTACTTATGGCCGAAAAACTGGATGAAAAATGGGTTTTTTGGGCAAAATATGGCCATTTTGGCAAATAATCGGATCGAATCGCATACCACGTGATAGATAATTTCAATACGCATCTAACGATATACGACATGACCCATTTCGCACTTAATTTCGACAACTTATGGCCGAAAAACTGGATGAAAAATAGGTTTTTTGGGCAAAATAAGGCCATTTTGGCAAATAATCGGATCGAATCGAACACCGCGTGATAGATAATTTCAAGACGCATCTAACGATATACGACATTACCCATTTCGCACTTAATTTCGACAACTTATGGCCAAAAAACTGGTTGAAAAATGGTTTTTTTGGGCAAAATAAGGCCATTTTGGCAAATAATCGGATCGAAATGCACACCACGTGATAGATAATTTCAAGACGCATCTAACGATATACGACATGACCCATTTCACACGTAATTTCGAGTACTTATGGCCGAAAAATTGGATGAAAAATGGGTTTTTTGGGCAAAATAAGGCCATTTTGGCAAATAATCGGATCGAATCGAACACCGCGTGATAGATAATTTCAAGACGCATCTAACGATATACGACATTACCCACTTTGCACTGAATTTTGACTACTTATGGCCGAAAAACTGGATGAAAAATGGGTTTTTTGGGCAAAATAAGGCCATTTTGGCAAATAATCGGATCGAATCGAACACCGCGTGATAGATAATTTCAAGACGCATCTAACGATATACGACATTACCCACTTTGCACTTAATTTCGACTACTTATAACCGAAAAACTTGTTGAAAAATGGGTTTTTTGGGCAAAATAAGGCCATTTTGGCAAATAATCGGATCGAATCGAACACCGCGTGATAGATAATTTCAAGACGCATCTAACGATATACGACATTACCCACTTTGCACTGAATTTCGACTACTTATTGCCGAGAAACTGGATGAAAAATGGGTTTTTTGGGCAAAATAAGGCCATTTTGGCAAATAATCGGATCGAATCGAACACCGCGTGATAGATAATTTCAAGACGCATCTAACGATATACGACATTACCCATTTCGCACATAATTTCGACTACTTATGGCCGAAAAACTGGATGAAAAATGGGTTTTTTGGGCAAAATAAGGCCATTTTGGCAAATAATCGGATCGAATCGAACACCGCGTGATAGATAATTTCAAGACGCATCTAACGATATACGACATTACCCACTTTGCACTGAATTTCGACTACTTATGGCCGAAAAACTGGATGAAAAATGGGTTTTTTGGGCAAAATAAGCCCATTTTGGCAAATAATCGGATCGAATCGCATACCACGTGATAGATAATTTCAATACGCATCTAACGATATACGACATGACCCATTTCGCACTTAATTTCGACAACTTATGGCCGAAAAACTGGATGAAAAATGGTTTTTTTGGGCAAAATAAGACCATTTTGGCAAATAATCGGATCGAAATGCACACCAAGTGATAGATAATTTCAAGACGCATCTAACGATATACGACATGACCCATTTCGCACGTACTTTCGACTAATTATGGCAGAAAAACTGGTTGAAAAATGGTTTTTTTGGTCAAAATAAGGCCATTTTGGCAAATAATCGGATCGAATCGAACACCGCGTGATAGATAATTTCAAGACGCATCTAACGATATACGACATTACCCACTTTGCACTTAATTTCGACTACTTATGAACAAAAAACTGGTTGAAAAATGGGTTTTTTGGGCAAAGTAAGGCCATTTTGGCAAATAATCGGATCGAATCGAACACCGCGTGATAGATAATTTCAAGACGCATCTAACGATATACGACATTACCCACTTTGCACTGAATTTCGACTACTTATCGCCGTAAAACTGGATGAAAAATGGGTTTTTTGGGCAAAATAAGGCCATTTTGGCAAATAATTGGATCGAATCGCACACCACGTGATAGATAATTTCAAGACGCATCTAACGATATACGACATTACCCTCTTTGCACTTAATTTCGACTACTTATGGCCAAAAAACTGGTTTAAAAATGGTTTATTTGGGCAAAATAAGGCCATTTTGGCAAATAATCGGATCGAATCGAACACCGCGTGATAGATAATTTCAAGACGCATCTAACGATATACGACATGACCCATTTCGCACTTAATTTCGACAACTTATAGACGAAAAACTGGTTTAAAAATGGTTTTTTTGGGCAAAATAAGGCCATTTTGGCAAATAATCGGATCGAATCGAACACCGCGTGATAGATAATTTCAAGACGCATCTAACGATATACGACATTACCCACTTTGCACTTAATTTCGACTACTTATAACCGAAAAACTTGTTGAAAAATGGGTTTTTTGGGCAAAATAAGGCCATTTTGGCAAATAATCGGATCGAATCGAACACCGCGTGATAGATAATTTCAAGACGCATCTAACGATATACGACATGACCCATTTCGCACTTAATTTCGACAACTTATAGACGAAAAACTGGTTTAAAAATGGTTTTTTTGGGCAAAATAAGGCCATTTTGGCAAATAATCGGATCGAATCGAACACCGCGTGATAGATAATTTCAAGACGCATCTAACGATATACGACATTACCCACTTTGCACTTAATTTCGACTACTTATGGCCGAAAAACTGGATGAAAAATGGGTTTTTTGGGCAAAATAAGCCCATTTTGGCAAATAATCGGATCGAAATGCACACCACGTGATAGATAATTTCAAGACGCATCTAACGATATACGACATGACCCATTTCGCACTTAATTTCGACAACTTATGGCCGAAAAACTGGATGAAAAATAGGTTTTTTGGGCAAAATAAGGCCATTTTGGCAAATAATCGGATCGAATCGAACACCGCGTGATAGATAATTTCAAGACGCATCTAACGATATACGACATTACCCATTTCGCACTTAATTTCGACAACTTATGGCCAAAAAACTGGATGAAAATGGGTTTTTTGGGCAAAATAAGGCCATTTTGGCAAATAATCGGATCGAATCGAACACCGCGTGATAGATAATTTCAAGACGCATCTAACGATATACGACATTACCCACTTTGCACTGAATTTCGACTACTTATGGCCGAAAAACTGGATGAAAAATGGGTTTTTTGGGCAAAATAAGGCCATTTTGGCAAATAATCGGATCGAATCGAACACCGCGTGATAGATAATTTCAAGACGCATCTAACGATATACGACATTACCCACTTTGCACTTAATTTCGACTACTTATAACCGAAAAACTTGTTGAAAAATGGGTTTTTTGGGCAAAATAAGGCCATTTTGGCAAATAATCGGATCGAATCGAACACCGCGTGATAGATAATTTCAAGACGCATCTAACGATATACGACATTACCCACTTTGCACTGAATTTCGACTACTTATCGCCGTAAAACTGGATGAAAAATGGGTTTTTTGGGCAAAATAAGTCCATTTCGGCAAATAATTGGATCGAATCGCACACCACGTGATAGATAATTTCAAGACGCATCTAACGATATACGACATTACCCTCTTTGCACTTAATTTCGACTACTTATGGCCAAAAAACTGGTTTAAAAATGGTTTATTTGGGCAAAATAAGGCCATTTTGGCAAATAATCGGATCGAATCGAACACCGCGTGATAGATAATTTCAAGACGCATCTAACGATATACGACATGACCCATTTCGCACTTAATTTCGACAACTTATAGACGAAAAACTGGTTTAAAAATGGTTTTTTTGGGCAAAATAAGGCCATTTTGGCAAATAATCGGATCGAAATGCACACCACGTGATAGATAATTTCAAGACGCATCTACCGATATACGACATTACCCACTTTGCACTGAATTTCGACTACTTATGGCCGAAAAACTGGATGAAAAATGGGTTTTTTGGGCAAAATATGGCCATTTTGGCAAATAATCGGATCGAATCGAACACCGCGTGATAGATAATTTCAAGACGCATCTAACGATATACGACATTACCCACTTTGCACTGAATTTCGACTACTTATGGCCGAAAAACTGGATGAAAAATGGGTTTTGGGCAAAATAAGGCCATTTTGGCAAATAATCGGATCGAATCGAACACCGCGTGATAGATAATTTCAAGACGCATCTAACGATATACGACATTACCCACTTTGCACTTAATTTCGACTACTTATAACCGAAAAACTTGTTGAAAAATGGGTTTTTTGGGCAAAATAAGGCCATTTTGGCAAATAATCGGATCGAATCGAACACCGCGTGATAGATAATTTCAAGACGCATCTAACGATATACGACATTACCCACTTTGCACTTAATTTCGACTACTTATAACCGAAAAACTTGTTGAAAAATGGGTTTTTTGGGCAAAATAAGGCCATTTTGGCAAATAATCGGATCGAATCGAACACCGCGTGATAGATAATTTCAAGACGCATCTAACGATATACGACATTACCCACTTTGCACTGAATTTCGACTACTTATGGCCGAAAAACTGGATGAAAAATGGGTTTTTTGGGCAAAATAAGGCCATTTTGGCAAATAATCGGATCGAATCGAACACCGCGTGATAGATAATTTCAAGACGCATCTAACGATATACGACATTACCCACTTTGCACTGAATTTCGACTACTTATGGCCGAAAAACTGGATGAAAAATGGGTTTTTTGGGCAAAATAAGGCCATTTTGGCAAATAATCGGATCGAATCGAACACCGCGTGATAGATAATTTCAAGACGCATCTAACGATATACGACATTACCCACTTTGCACTGAATTTCGACTACTTATAGCCGAAAAACTGGATGAAAAATGGGTTTTTTGGGCAAAATAAGGCCATTTTGGCAAATAATCGGATCGAATCGAACACCGCGTGATAGATAATTTCAAGACGCATCTAACGATATACGACATTACCCACTTTGCACTGAATTTCGACTACTTATGGCCGAAAAACTGGATGAAAAATGGGTTTTTTGGGCAAAATAAGGCCATTTTGGCAAATAATCGGATCGAATCGAACACCGCGTGATAGATAATTTCAAGACGCATCTAACGATATACGACATTACCCACTTTGCACTGAATTTCGACTACTTATGGCCGAAAAACTGGATGAAAAATGGGTTTTTTGGGCAAAATAAGGCCATTTTGGCAAATAATCGGATCGAATCGAACACCGCGTGATAGATAATTTCAAGACGCATCTAACGATATACGACATTACCCACTTTGCACTGAATTTCGACTACTTATGGCCGAAAAACTGGATGAAAAATGGGTTTTTTGGGCAAAATAAGGCCATTTTGGCAAATAATCGGATCGAATCGAACACCGCGTGATAGATAATTTCAAGACGCATCTAACGATATACGACATTACCCACTTTGCACTGAATTTCGACTACTTATGGCCGAAAAACTGGATGAAAAATGGGTTTTTTGGGCAAAATAAGGCCATTTTGGCAAATAATCGGATCGAATCGAACACCGCGTGATAGATAATTTCAAGACGCATCTAACGATATACGACATTACCCACTTTGCACTTAATTTCGACTACTTATAACCGAAAAACTTGTTGAAAAATGGGTTTTTTGGGCAAAATAAGGCCATTTTGGCAAATAATCGGATCGAATCGAACACCGCGTGATAGATAATTTCAAGACGCATCTAACGATATACGACATTACCCACTTTGCACTTAATTTCGACTACTTATGGCCGAAAAACTGGATGAAAAATGGGTTTTTTGGGCAAAATAAGGCCATTTTGGCAAATAATCGGATCGAATCGAACACCGCGTGATAGATAATTTCAAGACGCATCTAACGATATACGACATTACCCACTTTGCACTGAATTTCGACTACTTATGGCCGAAAAACTGGATGAAAAATGGGTTTTTTGGGCAAAATAAGCCCATTTTGGCAAATAATCGGATCGAATCGCATACCACGTGATAGATAATTTCAATACGCATCTAACGATATACGACATGACCCATTTCGCACTTAATTTCGACAACTTATGGCCGAAAAACTGGATGAAAAATAGGTTTTTTGGGCAAAATAAGGCCATTTTGGCAAATAATCGGATCGAATCGAACACCGCGTGATAGATAATTTCAAGACGCATCTAACGATATACGACATTACCCATTTCGCACTTAATTTCGACAACTTATGGCCAAAAAACTGGTTGAAAAATGGTTTTTTTGGGCAAAATAAGGCCATTTTGGCAAATAATCGGATCGAAATGCACACCACGTGATAGATAATTTCAAGACGCATCTAACGATATACGACATGACCCATTTCACACGTAATTTCGAGTACTTATGGCCGAAAAATTGGATGAAAAATGGGTTTTTTGGGCAAAATAAGGCCATTTTGGCAAATAATCGGATCGAATCGAACACCGCGTGATAGATAATTTCAAGACGCATCTAACGATATACGACATTACCCACTTTGCACTGAATTTTGACTACTTATGGCCGAAAAACTGGATGAAAAATGGGTTTTTTGGGCAAAATAAGGCCATTTTGGCAAATAATCGGATCGAATCGAACACCGCGTGATAGATAATTTCAAGACGCATCTAACGATATACGACATTACCCACTTTGCACTTAATTTCGACTACTTATAACCGAAAAACTTGTTGAAAAATGGGTTTTTTGGGCAAAATAAGGCCATTTTGGCAAATAATCGGATCGAATCGAACACCGCGTGATAGATAATTTCAAGACGCATCTAACGATATACGACATTACCCACTTTGCACTGAATTTCGACTACTTATGGCCGAAAAACTGGATGAAAAATGGGTTTTTTGGGCAAAATAAGGCCATTTTGGCAAATAATCGGATCGAAATGCACACCACGTGATAGATAATTTCAAGACGCATCTAACGATATACGACATGACCCATTTCGCACGTAATTTCGACTACTTATGGCCGAAAAATTGGATGAAAAATGGGTTTTTTGGGCAAAATAAGGCCATTTTGGCAAATAATCGGATCGAATCGAACACCGCGTGATAGATAATTTCAAGACGCATCTAACGATATACGACATTACCCACTTTGCACTGAATTTCGACTACTTATGGCCGAAAAACTGGATGAAAAATGGGTTTTTTGGGCAAAATAAGGCCATTTTGGCAAATAATCGGATCGAATCGAACACCGCGTGATAGATAATTTCAAGACGCATCTAACGATATACGACATTACCCACTTTGCACTGAATTTCGACTACTTATGGCCGAAAAACTGGATGAAAAATGGGTTTTTTGGGCAAAATAAGGCCATTTTGGCAAATAATCGGATCGAATCGCATACCACGTGATAGATAATTTCAAGACGCATCTAACGATATACGACATGACCCATTTCGCACTTAATTTCGACAACTTATGGCCGAAAAACTGGATAAAAAATGGGTTTTTTGGGCAAAATAAGCCCATTTTGGCAAATAATCGGATCGAGTCGAACACCGCGTGATAGATAATTTCAAGACGCATCTAACGATATACGACATTACCCACTTTGCACTGAATTTCGACTACTTATGGCCGAAAAACTGGATGAAAAATGGGTTTTTTGGGCAAAATAAGGCCATTTTGGCAAATAATCGGATCGAATCGAACACCGCGTGATAGATAATTTCAAGACGCATCTAACGATATACGACATTACCCATTTCGCACATAATTTCGACTACTTATGGCCGAAAAACTGGTTGAAAAATGGGTTTTTTGGGCAAAATAAGGCCATTTTGGCAAATAATCGGATCGAATCGAACACCGCGTGATAGATAATTTCAAGACGCATCTAACGATATACGACATTACCCACTTTGCACTGAATTTCGACTACTTATGGCCGAAAAACTGGATGAAAAATGGGTTTTTTGGGCAAAATAAGGCCATTTTGGCAAATAATCGGATCGAATCGAACACCGCGTGATAGATAATTTCAAGACGCATCTAACGATATACGACATTACCCATTTCGCACATAATTTCGACTACTTATGGCCGAAAAACTGGTTGAAAAATGGGTTTTTTGGGCAAAATACGGCCATTTTGGCAAATAATCGGATCGAATCGAACACCGCGTGATAGATAATTTCAAGACGCATCTAACGATATACGACATTACCCACTTTGCACTGAATGTCGACTACTTATGGCCGAAAAACTGGATGAAAAATGGGTTTTGGGCAAAATAAGGCCATTTTGGCAAATAATCGGATCGAATCGAACACCGCGTGATAGATAATTTCAAGACGCATCTAACGATATACGACATTACCCACTTTGCACTGAATTTCGACTACTTATGGCCGAAAAACTGGATGAAAAATGGGTTTTTTGGGCAAAATAAGGCCATTTTGGCAAATAATCGGATCGAATCGAACACCGCGTGATAGATAATTTCAAGACGCATCTAACGATATACGACATTACCCACTTTGCACTGAATTTCGACTACTTATGGCCGAAAAACTGGATGAAAAATGGGTTTTTTGGGCAAAATAAGGCCATTTTGGCAAATAATCGGATCGAATCGAACACCGCGTGATAGATAATTTCAAGACGCATCTAACGATATACGACATTACCCACTTTGCACTGAATTTCGACTACTTATGGCCGAAAAACTGGATGAAAAATGGGTTTTGGGCAAAATAAGGCCATTTTGGCAAATAATCGGATCGAATCGAACACCGCGTGATAGATAATTTCAAGACGCATCTAACGATATACGACATTACCCATTTCGCACTTAATTTCGACTACTTATGGCCGAAAAACTGGATGAAAAATGGTTTTTTTGGGCAAAATACGGCCATTTTGGCAAATAATCGGATCGAATCGAACACCGCGTGATAGATAATTTCAAGACGCATCTAACGATATACGACATTACCCACTTTGCACTGAATGTCGACTACTTATGGCCGAAAAACTGGATGAAAAATGGGTTTTGGGCAAAATAAGGCCATTTTGGCAAATAATCGGATCGAATCGAACACCGCGTGATAGATAATTTCAAGACGCATCTAACGATATACGACATTACCCACTTTGCACTGAATTTCGACTACTTATGGCCGAAAAACTGGATGAAAAATGGGTTTTTTGGGCAAAATAAGGCCATTTTGGCAAATAATCGGATCAAATCGAACACCGCGTGATAGATAATTTCAAGACGCATCTAACGATATACGACATTACCCACTTTGCACTTAATTTCGACTACTTATGGCCGAAAAACTGGATGAAAAATGGGTTTTTTGGGCAAAATAAGCCCATTTTGGCAAATAATCGGATCGAATCGAACACCGCGTGATAGATAATTTCAAGACGCATCTAACGATATACGACATTACCCACTTTGCACTTAATTTCGACTACTTATGGCCAAAAAACTGGTTGAAAAATGGGTTTTTTGTGCAAAATAAGGCCATTTTGGCAAATAATCGGATCAAATCGAACACCGCGTGATAGATAATTTCAAGACGCATCTAACGATATACGACATTACCCACTTTGCACTGAATTTCGACTACTTATGGCCGAAAAACTGGATGAAAAATGGGTTTTTTGTGCAGAATAAGGCCATTTTGGCAAATAATCGGATCGAAAGGCACACCACGTGATAGATAATTTCAAGACGCGTCTAACGATATACGACATGACCCATTTCGCACGTAATTTCGACTACTTATGGCCGAAAAATTGGATGAAAAATGGGTTTTTTGTGCAAAATAAGGCCATTTTGGCAAATAATCGGATCGAAATGCACACCACGTGATAGATAATTTCAAGACGCATCTAACGATATACGACATGACCCATTTCGCACGTAATTTCGACTACTTATGGCCGAAAAATTGGATGAAAAATGGGTTTTTTGGGCAAAATAAGGCCATTTTGGCAAATAATCGGATCGAATCGAACACCGCGTGATAGATAATTTCAAGACGCATCTAACGATATACGACATTACCCACTTTGCACTGAATTTCGACTACTTATGGCCGAAAAACTGGATGAAAAATGGGTTTTGGGCAAAATAAGGCCATTTTGGCAAATAATCGGATCGAATCGAACACCGCGTGATAGATAATTTCAAGACGCATCTAACGATATACGACATGACCCATTTCGCACGTAATTTCGACTACTTATGGCCGAAAAATTGGATGAAAAATGGGTTTTTTGGGCAAAATAAGGCCATTTTGGCAAATAATCGGATCGAATCGAACACCGCGTGATAGATAATTTCAAGACGCATCTAACGATATACGACATTACCCACTTTGCACTGAATTTCGACTACTTATGGCCGAAAAACTGGATGAAAAATGGGTTTTGGGCAAAATAAGGCCATTTTGGCAAATAATCGGATCGAATCGAACACCGCGTGATAGATAATTTCAAGACGCATCTAACGATATACGACATTACCCACTTTGCACTGAATTTCGACTACTTATAGCCGAAAAACTGGATGAAAAATGGGTTTTTTGGGCAAAATAAGGCCATTTTGGCAAATAATCGGATCGAATCGAACACCGCGTGATAGATAATTTCAAGACGCATCTAACGATATACGACATTACCCACTTTGCACTGAATTTCGACTACTTATGGCCGAAAAACTGGATGAAAAATGGGTTTTTTGGGCAAAATAAGGCCATTTTGGCAAATAATCGGATCGAATCGAACACCGCGTGATAGATAATTTCAAGACGCATCTAACGATATACGACATTACCCACTTTGCACTGAATTTCGACTACTTATGGCCGAAAAACTGGATGAAAAATGGGTTTTTTGGGCAAATAAGGCCATTTTGGCAAATAATCGGATCGAATCGAACACCGCGTGATAGATAATTTCAAGACGCATCTAACGATATACGACATTACCCACTTTGCACTGAATTTCGACTACTTATAGCCGAAAAACTGGATGAAAAATGGGTTTTTTGGGCAAAATAAGGCCATTTTGGCAAATAATCGGATCGAATCGCATACCACGTGATAGATAATTTCAATACGCATCTAACGATATACGACATGACCCATTTCGCACTTAATTTCGACAACTTATGGCCGAAAAACTGGATGAAAAATGGGTTTTTTGGGCAAAATAAGGCCATTTTGGCAAATAATCGGATCGAATCGAACACCGCGTGATAGATAATTTCAAGACGCATCTAACGATATACGACATTACCCACTTTGCACTTAATTTCGACTACTTATGGCCGAAAAACTGGATGAAAAATGGGTTTTTTGGGCAAAATAAGCCCATTTTGGCAAATAATCGGATCGAGTCGAACACCGCGTGATAGATAATTTCAAGACGCATCTAACGATATACGACATTACCCACTTTGCACTTAATTTCGACTACTTATGGCCAAAAAACTGGATGAAAAATGGGTTTTTTGGGCAAAATAAGGCCATTTTGGCAAATAATCGGATCGAATCGAACACCGCGTGATAGATAATTTCAAGACGCATCTAACGATATACGACATTACCCACTTTGCACTGAATTTCGACTACTTATGGCCGAAAAACTGGATGAAAAATGGGTTTTTTGGGCAAAATAAGGCCATTTTGGCAAATAATCGGATCGAATCGAACACAGCGTGATAGATAATTTCAAGACGCATCTAACGATATACGACATTACCCACTTTGCACTGAATTTCGACTACTTATAGCCGAAAAACTGGATGAAAAATGGGTTTTTTGGGCAAAATAAGGCCATTTTGGCAAATAATCGGATCGAATCGCATACCACGTGATAGATAATTTCAATACGCATCTAACGATATACGACATGACCCATTTCGCACTTAATTTCGACAACTTATGGCCGAAAAACTGGATGAAAAATGGGTTTTTAGGGCAAAATAAGCCCATTTTGGCAAATAATCGGATCGAGTCGAACACCGCGTGATAGATAATTTCAAGACGCATCTAACGATATACGACATTACCCACTTTGCACTTAATTTTGACTACTTATGGCCAAAAAACTGGTTGAAAAATGGGTTTTTTGTGCAGAATAAGGCCATTTTGGCAAATAATCGGATCGAAATGCACACCACGTGATAGATAATTTCAAGACGCGTCTAACGATATACGACATGACCCATTTCGCACGTAATTTCGACTACTTATGGCCGAAAAATTGGATGAGAAATGGGTTTTTTGGGCAAAATACGGCCATTTTGGCAAATAATCGGATCGAATCGAACACCGCGTGATAGATAATTTCAAGACGCATCTAACGATATACGACATTACCCACTTTGCACTGAATTTCGACTACTTATGGCCGAAAAACTGGATGAAAAATGGGTTTTTTGGGCAAATAAGGCCATTTTGGCAAATAATCGGATCGAATCGAACACCGCGTGATAGATAATTTCAAGACGCATCTAACGATATACGACATTACCCATTTCGCACATAATTTCGACTACTTATGGCCGAAAAACTGGTTGAAAAATGGGTTTTGGGCAAAATAAGGCCATTTTGGCAAATAATCGGATCGAATCGAACACCGCGTGATAGATAATTTCAAGACGCATCTAACGATATACGACATTACCCACTTTGCACTGAATTTCGACTACTTATGGCCGAAAAACTGGATGAAAAATGGGTTTTTTGTGCAAAATAAGGCCATTTTGGCAAATAATCGGATCGAAATGCACACCACGTGATAGATAATTTCAAGACGCATCTAACGATATACGACATGACCCATTTCGCACGTAATTTCGACTACTTATGGCCGAAAAATTGGATGAAAAATGGGTTTTTTGGGCAAAATAAGGCCATTTTGGCAAATAATCGGATCGAATCGAACACCGCGTGATAGATAATTTCAAGACGCATCTAACGATATACGACATTACCCACTTTGCACTGAATTTCGACTACTTATGGCCGAAAAACTGGATGAAAAATGGGTTTTTTGGGCAAAATAAGGCCATTTTGGCAAATAATCGGATCGAATCGAACACAGCGTGATAGATAATTTCAAGACGCATCTAACGATATACGACATTACCCACTTTGCACTGAATTTCGACTACTTATAGCCGAAAAACTGGATGAAAAATGGGTTTTTTGGGCAAAATAAGGCCATTTTGGCAAATAATCGGATCGAATCGCATACCACGTGATAGATAATTTCAATACGCATCTAACGATATACGACATGACCCATTTCGCACTTAATTTCGACAACTTATGGCCGAAAAACTGGATGAAAAATGGGTTTTTAGGGCAAAATAAGCCCATTTTGGCAAATAATCGGATCGAGTCGAACACCGCGTGATAGATAATTTCAAGACGCATCTAACGATATACGACATTACCCACTTTGCACTTAATTTTGACTACTTATGGCCAAAAAACTGGTTGAAAAATGGGTTTTTTGTGCAGAATAAGGCCATTTTGGCAAATAATCGGATCGAAATGCACACCACGTGATAGATAATTTCAAGACGCGTCTAACGATATACGACATGACCCATTTCGCACGTAATTTCGACTACTTATGGCCGAAAAATTGGATGAAAAATGGGTTTTTTGGGCAAAATACGGCCATTTTGGCAAATAATCGGATCGAATCGAACACCGCGTGATAGATAATTTCAAGACGCATCTAACGATATACGACATTACCCACTTTGCACTGAATTTCGACTACTTATGGCCGAAAAACTGGATGAAAAATGGGTTTTTTGGGCAAATAAGGCCATTTTGGCAAATAATCGGATCGAATCGAACACCGCGTGATAGATAATTTCAAGACGCATCTAACGATATACGACATTACCCATTTCGCACATAATTTCGACTACTTATGGCCGAAAAACTGGTTGAAAAATGGGTTTTTTGTGCAAAATAAGGCCATTTTGGCAAATAATCGGATCGAAATGCACACCACGTGATAGATAATTTCAAGACGCATCTAACGATATACGACATGACCCATTTCGCACGTAATTTCGACTACTTATGGCCGAAAAATTGGATGAAAAATGGGTTTTTTGGGCAAAATAAGGCCATTTTGGCAAATAATCGGATCGAATCGAACACCGCGTGATAGATAATTTCAAGACGCATCTAACGATATACGACATTACCAACTTTGCACTGAATTTCGACTACTTATGGCCGAAAAACTGGATGAAAAATGGATTTTGGGCAAAATAAGGCCATTTTGGCAAATAATCGGATCGAATCGAACACCGCGTGATAGATAATTTCAAGACGCATCTAACGATATACGACATTACCCACTTTGCACTTAATTTCGACTACTTATAACCGAAAAACTTGTTGAAAAATGGGTTTTTTGGGCAAAATAAGGCCATTTTGGCAAATAATCGGATCGAATCGAACACCGCGTGATAGATAATTTCAAGACGCATCTAACGATATACGACATTACCCACTTTGCACTGAATTTCGACTACTTATGGCCGAAAAACTGGATGAAAAATGGGTTTTGGGCAAAATAAGGCCATTTTGGCAAATAATCGGATCGAATCGAACACCGCGTGATAGATAATTTCAAGACGCATCTAACGATATACGACATGACCCATTTCGCACGTAATTTCGACTACTTATGGCCGAAAAATTGGATGAAAAATGGGTTTTTTGGGCAAAATACGGCCATTTTGGCAAATAATCGGATCGAATCGAACACCGCGTGATAGATAATTTCAAGACGCATCTAACGATATACGACATTACCCACTTTGCACTTAATTTCGACTACTTATAACCGAAAAACTTGTTGAAAAATGGGTTTTTTGGGCAAAATAAGGCCATTTTGGCAAATAATCGGATCGAATCGAACACCGCGTGATAGATAATTTCAAGACGCATCTAACGATATACGACATTACCCACTTTGCACTGAATTTCGACTACTTATGGCCGAAAAACTGGATGAAAAATGGGTTTTGGGCAAAATAAGGCCATTTTGGCAAATAATCGGATCGAATCGAACACCGCGTGATAGATAATTTCAAGACGCATCTAACGATATACGACATTACCCACTTTGCACTGAATTTCGACTACTTATGGCCGAAAAACTGGATGAAAAATGGGTTTTTTGGGCAAAATAAGGCCATTTTGGCAAATAATCGGATCGAATCGAACACCGCGTGATAGATAATTTCAAGACGCATCTAACGATATACGACATTACCCACTTTGCACTGAATTTCGACTACTTATAGCCGAAAAACTGGATGAAAAATGGGTTTTTTGGGCAAAATAAGGCCATTTTGGCAAATAATCGGATCGAATCGAACACCGCGTGATAGATAATTTCAAGACGCATCTAACGATATACGACATTACCCACTTTGCACTGAATTTCGACTACTTATGGCCGAAAAACTGGATGAAAAATGGGTTTTTTGGGCAAAATAAGGCCATTTTGGCAAATAATCGGATCGAATCGAACACCGCGTGATAGATAATTTCAAGACGCATCTAACGATATACGACATTACCCACTTTGCACTGAATTTCGACTACTTATGGCCGAAAAACTGGATGAAAAATGGGTTTTTTGGGCAAATAAGGCCATTTTGGCAAATAATCGGATCGAATCGAACACCGCGTGATAGATAATTTCAAGACGCATCTAACGATATACGACATTACCCACTTTGCACTGAATTTCGACTACTTATAGCCGAAAAACTGGATGAAAAATGGGTTTTTTGGGCAAAATAAGGCCATTTTGGCAAATAATCGGATCGAATCGCATACCACGTGATAGATAATTTCAATACGCATCTAACGATATACGACATGACCCATTTCGCACTTAATTTCGACAACTTATGGCCGAAAAACTGGATGAAAAATGGGTTTTTAGGGCAAAATAAGGCCATTTTGGCAAATAATCGGATCGAATCGAACACCGCGTGATATATAATTTCAAGACGCATCTAACGATATACGACATTACCCACTTTGCACTTAATTTCGACTACTTATGGCCGAAAAACTGGATGAAAAATGGGTTTTTTGGGCAAAATAAGCCCATTTTGGCAAATAATCGGATCGAGTCGAACACCGCGTGATAGATAATTTCAAGACGCATCTAACGATATACGACATTACCCACTTTGCACTTAATTTCGACTACTTATGGCCAAAAAACTGGTTGAAAAATGGGTTTTTTGTGCAAAATAAGGCCATTTTGGCAAATAATCGGATCAAATCGAACACCGCGTGATAGATAATTTCAAGACGCATCTAACGATATACGACATTACCCACTTTGCACTGAATTTCGACTACTTATGGCCGAAAAACTGGATGAAAGATGGGTTTTTTGGGCAAAATAAGGCCATTTTGGCAAATAATCGGATCGAATCGAACACCGCGTGATAGATAATTTCAAGACGCATCTAACGATATACGACATTACCCATTTCGCACATAATTTCGACTACTTATGGCCGAAAAACTGGTTGAAAAATGGGTTTTTTGTGCAAAATAAGGCCATTTTGGCAAATAATCGGATCGAAATGCACACCACGTGATAGATAATTTCAAGACGCATCTAACGATATACGACATGACCCATTTCGCACGTAATTTCGACTACTTATGGCCGAAAAATTGGATGAAAAATGGGTTTTTTGGGCAAAATAAGGCCATTTTGGTAAATAATCGGATCGAATCGAACACCGCGTGATAGATAATTTCAAGACGCATCTAACGATATACGACATTACCCACTTTGCACTTAATTTCGACTACTTATAACCGAAAAACTTGTTGAAAAATGGGTTTTTTGGGCAAAATAAGGCCATTTTGGCAAATAATCGGATCGAATCGAACACCGCGTGATAGATAATTTCAAGACGCATCTAACGATATACGACATTACCCACTTTGCACTGAATTTCGACTACTTATGGCCGAAAAACTGGATGAAAAATGGGTTTTTTGGGCAAAATAAGGCCATTTTGGCCAATAATCGGATCGAAATGCACACCACGTGATAGATAATTTCAAGACGCATCTAACGATATACGACATGACCCATTTCGCACGTAATTTCGACTACTTATGGCCGAAAAATTGGATGAAAAATGGGTTTATTTGGCCAAAATAAGGCCATTTTGGCAAATAATCGGATCGAATCGAACACCGCGTGATAGATAATTTCAAGATGCATCTAACGATATACGACATTACCCACTTTGCACTGAATTTCGACTACTTATGGCCGAAAAACTGGATGAAAAATGGGTTTTTTGGGCAAAATAAGGCCATTTTGGCAAATAATCGGATCGAATCGAACACCGCGTGATAGATAATTTCAAGACGCATCTAACGATATACGACATTACCCACTTTGCACTTAATTTCGACTACTTATAACCGAAAAACTTGTTGAAAAATGGGTTTTTTGGGCAAAATAAGGTCATTTTGGCAAATAATCGGATCGAATCACACACCACGTGATAATTTCAAGACGCATCTAACGATATACGACATTACCCATTTCGCACTTAATTTCGACAACTTATGGCCAAAAAACTGGTTGAAGAATGGTTTTTTTGGGCAAAATAAGACCATTTTGGCAAATAATCGGATCGAAATGCACACCACGTGATAGATAATTTCAAGACGCATCTAACGATATACGACATGACCCATTTCGCACGTAATTTCGACTACTTATGGCCGAAAAATTGGATGAAAAATGGGTTTTTTGGGCAAAATAAGGCCATTTTGGTAAATAATCGGATCGAATCGAACACCGCGTGATAGATAATTTCAAGACGCATCTAACGATATACGACATTACCCACTTTGCACTTAATTTCGACTACTTATAACCGAAAAACTTGTTGAAAAATGGGTTTTTTGGGCAAAATAAGGCCATTTTGGCAAATAATCGGATCGAATCGAACACCGCGTGATAGATAATTTCAAGACGCATCTAACGATATACGACATTACCCACTTTGCACTTAATTTCGACTACTTATAACCGAAAAACTTGTTGAAAAATGGGTTTTTTGGGCAAAATAAGGCCATTTTGGCAAATAATCGGATCGAATCGAACACCGCGTGATAGATAATTTCAAGACGCATCTAACGATATACGACATTACCCACTTTGCACTGAATTTCGACTACTTATGGCCGAAAAACTGGATGAAAAATGGGTTTTTTGGGCAAAATAAGGCCATTTTGGCCAATAATCGGATCGAAATGCACACCACGTGATAGATAATTTCAAGACGCATCTAACGATATACGACATGACCCATTTCGCACGTAATTTCGACTACTTATGGCCGAAAAATTGGATGAAAAATGGGTTTTTTGGCCAAAATAAGGCCATTTTGGCAAATAATCGGATCGAATCGAACACCGCGTGATAGATAATTTCAAGATGCATCTAACGATATACGACATTACCCACTTTGCACTGAATTTCGACTACTTATGGCCGAAAAACTGGATGAAAAATGGGTTTTTTGGGCAAAATAAGGCCATTTTGGCAAATAATCGGATCGAATCGAACACCGCGTGATAGATAATTTCAAGACGCATCTAACGATATACGACATTACCCACTTTGCACTTAATTTCGACTACTTATAACCGAAAAACTTGTTGAAAAATGGGTTTTTTGGGCAAAATAAGGTCATTTTGGCAAATAATCGGATCGAATCACACACCACGTGATAATTTCAAGACGCATCTAACGATATACGACATTACCCATTTCGCACTTAATTTCGACAACTTATGGCCAAAAAACTGGTTGAAGAATGGTTTTTTTGGGCAAAATAAGACCATTTTGGCAAATAATCGGATCGAAATGCACACCACGTGATAGATAATTTCAAGACGCATCTAACGATATACGACATGACCCATTTCGCACTTAATTTCGACAACTTATGGCCGAAAAACTGGATGAAAAATGGGTTTTGGGCAAAATAAGGCCATTTTGGCAAATAATCGGATCGAATCGAACACCGCGTGATAGATAATTTCAAGACGCATCTAACGATATACGACATTACCAACTTTGCACTGAATTTCGACTACTTATGGCCGAAAAACTGGATGAAAAATGGGTTTTGGGCAAAATAAGGCCATTTTGGCAAATAATCGGATCGAATCGAACACCGCGTGATAGATAATTTCAAGACGCATCTAACGATATACGACATGACCCATTTCGCACGTAATTTCGACTACTTATGGCCGAAAAATTGGATGAAAAATGGGTTTTTTGGGCAAAATAAGGCCATTTTGGCAAATAATCGGATCGAATCGAACACCGCGTGATAGATAATTTCAAGGCGCATCTAACGATATACGACATTACCAACTTTGCACTGAATTTCGACTACTTATAACCGAAAAACTTGTTGAAAAATGGGTTTTTTGGGCAAAATAAGGCCATTTTGGCAAATAATCGGATCGAATCGAACACCGCGTGATAGATAATTTCAAGACGCATCTAACGATATACGACATTACCCACTTTGCACTTAATTTCGACTACTTATAACCGAAAAACTTGTTGAAAAATGGGTTTTTTGGGCAAAATAAGGCCATTTTGGCAAATAATCGGATCGAATCGAACACCGCGTGATAGATAATTTCAAGACGCATCTAACGATATACGACATGACCCATTTCGCACGTAATTTCGACTACTTATGGCCGAAAAATTGGATGAAAAATGGGTTTTTTGGGCAAAATACGGCCATTTTGGCAAATAATCGGATCGAATCGAACACCGCGTGATAGATAATTTCAAGACGCATCTAACGATATACGACATTACCCACTTTGCACTGAATTTCGACTACTTATGGCCGAAAAACTGGATGAAAAATGGGTTTTTTGGGCAAAATAAGGCCATTTTGGCAAATAATCGGATCGAATCGAACACCGCGTGATAGATAATTTCAAGACGCATCTAACGATATACGACATTACCCATTTCGCACATAATTTCGACTACTTATGGCCGAAAAACTGGTTGAAAAATGGGTTTTTTGTGCAAAATAAGGCCATTTTGGCAAATAATCGGATCGAAATGCACACCACGTGATAGATAATTTCAAGACGCATCTAACGATATACGACATGACCCATTTCGCACGTAATTTCGACTACTTATGGCCGAAAAATTGGATGAAAAATGGGTTTTTTGGGCAAAATAAGGCCATTTTGGCAAATAATCGGATCGAATCGAACACCGCGTGATAGATAATTTCAAGACGCATCTAACGATATACGACATTACCAACTTTGCACTGAATTTCGACTACTTATGGCCGAAAAACTGGATGAAAAATGGGTTTTGGGCAAAATAAGGCCATTTTGGCAAATAATCGGATCGAATCGAACACCGCGTGATAGATAATTTCAAGACGCATCTAACGATATACGACATTACCCACTTTGCACTTAATTTCGACTACTTATAACCGAAAAACTTGTTGAAAAATGGGTTTTTTGGGCAAAATAAGGCCATTTTGGCAAATAATCGGATCGAATCGAACACCGCGTGATAGATAATTTCAAGACGCATCTAACGATATACGACATTACCCACTTTGCACTGAATTTCGACTACTTATGGCCGAAAAACTGGATGAAAAATGGGTTTTGGGCAAAATAAGGCCATTTTGGCAAATAATCGGATCGAATCGAACACCGCGTGATAGATAATTTCAAGACGCATCTAACGATATACGACATGACCCATTTCGCACGTAATTTCGACTACTTATGGCCGAAAAATTGGATGAAAAATGGGTTTTTTGGGCAAAATACGGCCATTTTGGCAAATAATCGGATCGAATCGAACACCGCGTGATAGATAATTTCAAGACGCATCTAACGATATACGACATTACCCACTTTGCACTTAATTTCGTCTACTTATGGCCGAAAAACTTGTTGAAAAATGGGTTTTTTGGGCAAAATAAGGCCATTTTGGCAAATAATCGGATCGAATCGAACACCGCGTGATAGATAATTTCAAGACGCATCTAACGATATACGACATTACCCACTTTGCACTGAATTTCGACTACTTATGGCCGAAAAACTGGATGAAAAATGGGTTTTGGGCAAAATAAGGCCATTTTGGCAAATAATCGGATCGAATCGAACACCGCGTGATAGATAATTTCAAGACGCATCTAACGATATACGACATTACCCACTTTGCACTGAATTTCGACTACTTATGGCCGAAAAACTGGATGAAAAATGGGTTTTTTGGGCAAAATAAGGCCATTTTGGCAAATAATCGGATCGAATCGAACACCGCGTGATAGATAATTTCAAGACGCATCTAACGATATACGACATTACCCACTTTGCACTGAATTTCGACTACTTATAGCCGAAAAACTGGATGAAAAATGGGTTTTTTGGGCAAAATAAGGCCATTTTGGCAAATAATCGGATCGAATCGAACACCGCGTGATAGATAATTTCAAGACGCATCTAACGATATACGACATTACCCACTTTGCACTGAATTTCGACTACTTATGGCCGAAAAACTGGATGAAAAATGGGTTTTTTGGGCAAAATAAGGCCATTTTGGCAAATAATCGGATCGAATCGAACACCGCGTGATAGATAATTTCAAGACGCATCTAACGATATACGACATTACCCACTTTGCACTGAATTTCGACTACTTATAGCCGAAAAACTGGATGAAAAATGGGTTTTTTGGGCAAAATAAGGCCATTTTGGCAAATAATCGGATCGAATCGAACACCGCGTGATAGATAATTTCAAGACGCATCTAACGATATACGACATTACCCACTTTGCACTGAATTTCGACTACTTATGGCCGAAAAACTGGATGAAAAATGGGTTTTTTGGGCAAATAAGGCCATTTT
The DNA here is from genome assembly GCA_034766995.1 of Acanthacorydalis orientalis. Taxonomy (NCBI): domain Eukaryota; kingdom Metazoa; phylum Arthropoda; class Insecta; order Megaloptera; family Corydalidae; genus Acanthacorydalis; species Acanthacorydalis orientalis. The sequence goes on along the minus strand of CM068313.1, from coordinate 32,040,039 downwards.
GGCAAATAATCGGATCGAATCGAACACCGCGTGATAGATAATTTCAAGACGCATCTAACGATATACGACATTACCCACTTTGCACTGAATTTCGACTACTTATAGCCGAAAAACTGGATGAAAAATGGGTTTTTTGGGCAAAATAAGGCCATTTTGGCAAATAATCGGATCGAATCGCATACCACGTGATAGATAATTTCAATACGCATCTAACGATATACGACATGACCCATTTCGCACTTAATTTCGACAACTTATGGCCGAAAAACTGGATGAAAAATGGGTTTTTAGGGCAAAATAAGGCCATTTTGGCAAATAATCGGATCGAATCGAACACCGCGTGATATATAATTTCAAGACGCATCTAACGATATACGACATTACCCACTTTGCACTTAATTTCGACTACTTATGGCCGAAAAACTGGATGAAAAATGGGTTTTTTTGGGCAAAATAAGCCCATTTTGGCAAATAATCGGATCGAGTCGAACACCGCGTGATAGATAATTTCAAGACGCATCTAACGATATACGACATTACCCACTTTGCACTTAATTTCGACTACTTATGGCCAAAAAACTGGTTGAAAAATGGGTTTTTTGTGCAAAATAAGGCCATTTTGGCAAATAATCGGATCAAATCGAACACCGCGTGATAGATAATTTCAAGACGCATCTAACGATATACGACATTACCCACTTTGCACTGAATTTCGACTACTTATGGCCGAAAAACTGGATGAAAAATGGGTTTTTTGGGCAAAATAAGGCCATTTTGGCAAATAATCGGATCGAATCGAACACCGCGTGATAGATAATTTCAAGACGCATCTAACGATATACGACATTACCCATTTCGCACATAATTTCGACTACTTATGGCCGAAAAACTGGATGAAAAATGGGTTTTTTGGGCAAAATAAGGCCATTTTGGCAAATAATCGGATCGAATCGAACACCGCGTGATAGATAATTTCAAGACGCATCTAACGATATACGACATTACCCACTTTGCACTTAATTTCGACTACTTATGGCCGAAAAACTGGATGAAAAATGGGTTTTTTGGGCAAAATAAGCCCATTTTGGCAAATAATCGGATCGAAATGCACACCACGTGATAGATAATTTCAAGACGCATCTAACGATATACGACATGACCCATTTCGCACTTAATTTCGACAACTTATGGCCGAAAAACTGGATGAAAAATAGGTTTTTTGGGCAAAATAAGGCCATTTTGGCAAATAATCGGATCGAATCGAACACCGCGTGATAGATAATTTCAAGATGCATCTAACGATATACGACATTACCCACTTTGCACTGAATTTCGACTACTTATGGCCGAAAAACTGGATGAAAAATGGGTTTTTTGGGCAAAATAAGGCCATTTTGGCAAATAATCGGATCGAATCGAACACCGCGTGATAGATAATTTCAAGACGCATCTAACGATATACGACATTACCCACTTTGCACTTAATTTCGACTACTTATAACCGAAAAACTTGTTGAAAAATGGGTTTTTTGGGCAAAATAAGGTCATTTTGGCAAATAATCGGATCGAATCACACACCACGTGATAATTTCAAGACGCATCTAACGATATACGACATTACCCATTTCGCACTTAATTTCGACAACTTATGGCCAAAAAACTGGTTGAAGAATGGTTTTTTTGGGCAAAATAAGACCATTTTGGCAAATAATCGGATCGAAATGCACACCACGTGATAGATAATTTCAAGACGCATCTAACGATATACGACATGACCCATTTCGCACGTACTTTCGATTAATTATGGCAGAAAAACTGGTTGAAAAATGTTTTTTTTTGTCAACATAAGGCCATTTTGGCAAATAATCGGATCGAATCGCATACCACGTGATAGATAATTTCAAGACGCATCTTACGATATACGACATGACCCATTTCGCACGTAATTTCGACTACTTATGAACAAAAACCTGGTTGAAAAATGGGTTTTTTGGGCAAAGTAAGGCCATTTTGGCAAATAATCGGATCGAATCGAACACCACGTGATAGATAATTTCAAGACGCATCTAACGATATACGACATTGCCTACTTTAACTGAATTTCGACTACTTATGGCCGAAAAACTGGATGAAAAATAGGTTTTTTGGGCAAAATAAGGCCATTTTGGCAAATAATCGGATCGAATCGAACTCCGCGTGATAGATAATTTCAAGACGCATCTAACGATATACGACATTACCCATTTCGCACGTAATTTCGACTAATTATGGCCGAAAAACTGGTTAAAAAATGTGTTTTTTAGTCAAAATAAGACCTGTTTGGAAAATAATTCAATCAAGCTACACACCATGTGATAGATAATTTTAAGACGCATCTAACCATGTATAATGTTAGCCGTTTCGCATTTAATTTTTATTATTTATAGGTAAATAACTGGTTCAAAAATGGGTTTTTGACCAAAACTAGGCCTTTTTAGAAAATAATTCATTCGAATTACAAACCTTGTGATACATAATTTTAAGACGCATCTAACCATGTATAATATTAGCGGTTTCACAGTTAATTTCGAGTAATTATTGGCAAAAAAATTGTTCAAAAGTTGGTTTTTAGTTCAAAACTAGACCTTTCTGGAAAATAATCCAATCGAATTGCACACCATGAGATAGATAATTTTACGATACATCTAACTATATATGAATTGAGCCGTTTTGCAGTGTATTTCTACTACTTATAGGCGAAAAACTGGTTCAAAAATATTTTTTTTGGACGAAACTACTCCTTGTTCGAAAGTAATCCAATCGAATTGCACACTATGTGATAGATAATTTTATGTCGCATCTAACCATGTATGAATTTGTTGGCAGATTTTTAATAATTTATATTTATTTCACACGATTACTCTTTTTTCATCGGTTTTTTGGGCATTTTCGGTATCGATTGTGAACCGATTTTAATTTTGTCTGCAAATATATTTAAAAAATTAAAATATACATCGACCAATATAAATATGTTGGCGAATTTTTAATAATTTGTATATTTTTAACATGAGAAACATTTTTTTAGCGGTTTTTTGGGTGTTTTCGGTATAGATTGCGAACCGATTTCAATTTTGTCTGCAAACATTTATGAATCATTAAAATACTCTTCACCCAGTATTAACTTGTTGGTGGATTTATAATAAGTTGTATATTTCAAACACGAAAAACACGTTTTTAGCGGTTTTTTTGGCATTTTCGGTATCGATTTAAACCTATTTTAAATTTATTTGCAGATATGAATAAAGCATTAAAATACGCATCGACCAGTATGGATTTGTTGGCGGATTTTTAATAATTTGTATATTTTAAACATGTTTTTCCGGCGGTTTTTTGGACATTAAAATCATTAAAATACGCATCGTCCAGTATGATTTTTTTAATAAAGTTTTCTTATGTGAATACTTTTTTTAATACATATTTGCCATATAATTGCAATAAACATGTTCACGTTTTATTTTTTTATACATGTATTTCTTGTTATGAAACTGAATATAAATACATATTTAATAAACAGTTTGACGGACAAAAAAATCTTTTTATGTTTCAAATACTGATGGATTTTTAACAAAGTCTGTATTTTTAATCTGTACATATAAGTATCAAATTAGTCATTTATTTTTATCATAAATGATTTTGAGAACAAACTTTTTTAAATACTAATTTTTAGAAATAAAACACTTGTGATATGTTTACACTATTATGACAACATGGACTTTAATATTAAAAAGAAAAAACATTATAGATTGTATAAAAGGCATAAATATTTATTTGGTTATTTTATATAAAATACAAATAAAATGGTAAGGTACAATAACAAGAAATAACTAATGATGTATATTGGTTTATTATTTTATGAAATATTTTCATTAATATAATATTTAACATTAAATACAGTTTTAAAGTCAACGATAAAAAACATTTTCACGTATTTTTTTCTCAATGACTAATTTTAAGAGATATGAAATTCGAGCCCAGTACGAAAATGTGCCCAGTTTATATCACAGTGTATAGTGATGAGAATAATCTGCTTTAGAAAACTATCTAAATGGATGAATTACATAAGTGTTTTATTGTCATGTAGTTTTGTTACATTAATTTGTTTGTTACTTTAAAACTACTTAAATATTTCTTTTAATTTTTTTAAATTATTTCTTTACATTGTATATATATTTAGGTAAGGTTGAATAGGAAACATTAAATTAGCGAACATGTTTTACACACACGTTATTTTTACGTATCTAGTAAATATAACAGTTCAACAAAATGTTATTTATAGTCAACAATTATATACATACATATACTGAAATATATCCTATGTACTTTAATTTCGGCAATTATTTATCTTTTAATTGTAGTGTATTACATTTCTTTAAAATTAATTATATTTCCATGAAATATTTTTCATATTTGATGTACATAATAAGTATAAATCAGATTATAAATTTTAAATTTTTTGTATAATGATTTGTGCTTTTTTACACATTCCAGTTCTTGAGTATAAAAAAAATTATATATCGCAGAAGAATTTTGTTCAGCAATATTTAACTGTTTACTAACTTTCATATTACTGATTTTAAAATAACCTTTTTGTAAATTTATTTATTTATGTGCCAAATTAATAATCTAGAAGCAAGTGAACAACAAATGTACTTTATTTAAGAAATATTTGGTACGTTAATGAAAAATATAATTTAATGAACTGGTCTGTACACATTTTTTTCTCGTTTAGGACATTGTTAACTTGTGAAATATTGTCCAAAGGTTATGAGAAATATGAGAGTGCGTTTTCACCACGTGGAAATTTAAATATATTAATGAATTTATAAACTGTCAGGTTTTTTAAAATTTTAGAAGTATTTATTTATATATAAAAAATAAGTATTATAAATAAAACTGAAAAAGAATTTTTGTATATGCAGTAATATTTTTTTTATAATTATTAATTTTTACTAAATTCAAAACAGTTCTATTTATTAACAAAATAAAAGAAAATCATTTCAATTTCTATCGTTATCTTTGCATACCAGTACACACATCAAGATTTTTTTCTAATTAAAGTAATAAATTTTTGTTTAAACCTACAAACTTTGGCTGTATATTTTAGGAATTAGAAATATAAATATTCAAAAATAAATAGTTTCTATGGACGATCTCCTTTGTTGTGCCAATAATCTTAATTTGAGACGTAAATTTACTAAACAACATATGCAGATTTATTACAAATTGCTATCATTATTTTCTAATCGATCCATTAACCGGTTGAAAGTTTTTCTTGTGCAATATTAACTTATCTATCACAAATTTTATTTTTTTTATTTATAGTGTTTAAATAATTTGTCAGAATTTTAATTTTTTATTATTTATATGACATTACTGAATATATTTCAAATATGTTAAGCGTTTCTTGTGATTTATTTAATTTTCAGTTAAATTTTCATCAATAATCACACTTAATCTAGAATACTATACTATTTCAATTTTTTTGTACTCATTTCATTCATAAAAAAATCATTCATAAAGTACTATAAACAATCTTGATTTAAAATTATTTTAAATTTCTATATAAGATTTAAATAAAAGATAAATAAAAGATTTATAAATTTCAATTTTGTGTCAATTTTAATTAATTTATAAAACATTACACAGAATAAGCATTTGATGGAAGGTTAAAATTAATAATAATTGGGCTGAAGTTTTATAAAGGTGGTGAGAAAAGTTATTAATTATTTTCAAATTAGAAACCTAAAAAAATAAATACAGATATGAACAAAATATTGGTCAATACACTTAAAATTATTTTGATTAAATGAATTCAAAAACAATGATGTGCAATAATGAATATTTTCAGCAACATGATATTAGCAGAGTAGTCTTTTTGATTTTCTTTTCACCTACATTTAACACATAAAAATTTAAAAGCAATAATTTCTTTAATAATTATTTTCTTATCCATTCAATTTTCGATCAATAAAGATAGTATAAAGTTAACTAATAATTATGATTGTAAAATTATTTTTTAATAGCAGATATGGAGATGTTTGAACCCATTTAAATAAAATTCAGTTGCTTTGTTGATAGATTCAATCTATTTTGTTTTTGTTGCTTCAAAAAATAAATATTTTGTTATAATTTTGTGAAATCATATATATTAGACATGAGTTTTATATATCAAACTTAACTACTAATTTTTATTATTTTTATGAAAATAATTTTTTTTGTGTTTCTCCTTCTAATTTCTCTACATATACACCACACTAAAAATGTATATATATATATATATATATATATATATATATATATACATACACACTTTTGTTAAAATATAAATATTAATTACCTTTTTTAATAGATATTTGATTGCATTAAAAAATTAACAATTGATTTATGAAAGTGATACGTTTTGTTTTTCAATTTAATAATAAGCATAATATCATTATCATTTAAAAATTTGAATTCGGAATTTAAAACCGGTTTATAATACTTTACGTATGGTTGGGTTCATAACACGGACTTTTTAGGCTATGATATTATTTTCTTAATGGATGCCACATTGCTACAGGTTTTCTAAGTGCCGATAACATTTGATTCCAATGACTTAGCGATCTTCCTGATGCTTGTGCTCCAACTATAACATGTCCTATTGATAGTGTTTTACCTCCACTTTCAACTGTTAAATTTTCAGCCACAGTTACCCTGAGTTGAATAGTCTGCAATGAAAATATAAATACTAAAAATTACTGAGTATTTGTTTCTTTGTTCATTAATTTTAAGAAAATTTATACAAATTGAATATAATAATATTATTTTTTAAAGAAATTAGATATTTCCTTCCTTTCGTTCCATTCATATCATATTCTCTGAAAATATTTTTATCATTAGGTATAATATAATTTAGTTTTATATTTGTTAGATATGTAATTATTCAAAGTCTAAATTGTAAAGAACTATGAAGAAATTTATTTGTTAAAAATGCAAAAATCGTTAGAAAGATCAAAAGGAATATATTTATTTTTTGTATTATTATTATTTTATAAATTATAGGTGTACAAAAAAACAAAAAAATCAAATAAAAACAAAGTATAAATTACTTTTTCAAATAAAATTTAAAAAATATTTATTATTTTGCATAAGGATCATGAATTTGGTGAAGAATTTTAAAAATTTTGTCATTTGTTACATTGATTTTTCAGAAGGTTAAACCTGTATCTTATTCTATACTTCAAAAACACATTTTATAATATTCATATTAGAAATATTACACTTTTTAATTTTTCTCCAATTCAGTATATATATATATATAATATTTGATTTATATTTTATGATTTTAAAGCAATTGTAAAACAAAAGTATACATAGATTTAAAATTTTGTGTTTAGAATTGTTATCAACAAAAACTAATTCTGATTCCTGATTTGTGGATACTAACCTTTAAATTTTTATCGATATATTTCTTTATCATCAATACTATCTATGAATAATAATTACATATAACATTCAAGTTATTATTAAAAAAATAAAGTCAAATACAATATATTATTCATAAAAAAATTTGGCATACAGTCTGGGAAAAACTAAGTATTTACCTAAGTTATCTACTATTCAAATCCGTCATTGTTTCTTTTATATAAATTGTTATATAAATAATTTAAAATCATAAAGGAGATTCGAGTCAATTTTATTTTTCATTTCTCTTTTACGATATTAGATGTGTTAAATGAAAATGAAAATCCAAAATATTGATCTTAAATACAGAAGACATAATGAATATAAAACATATTGAAAAAATGAAAAATGCATCGATAGTTTCTATAAAAGTTACATTTATGATACTTTAGAAATTTTTATTCGACTATTATTGTTCCAAAAAATAAAATTTAAAAGGAGTATTTATGGTTTGAAATGAACTTATTAAATAATTCAAATAATAATATAGAATTGTTACTGATTAATCTAGTCTTAAAAGAGACTTTCTGAAACAGACATATGTTAAATATCTCTGTATGCTTCCCCCTGGTCGTGTCTGATCGTATATAAGAGTTCAACTGATAATGTACTTGTCACTATTATAATTTAACACATGATTCTTACTTGTAAAGTATGCATAGGAACACTGAATATCATAGCTTCATTAAATATTGGACATCTATCTCCTTTTTTAATAGACGTTTTCTTTTTGTGAACCTTTTTGCCATTATGAAGTAAATAAACCTGAAATAATTTAATTCATAAATAAATATTTTTATTGGAAATAAATAATATTGAGAGAATATTTACCAAATTAAAAATATACATATATAGATTTTCTCTTTTTTATTTAATGGTGTTGTCTATTATAAGATGGAAAAAATAATGTCCTATACATTCAGCTTTGTTTAATTTGATACGTAAAACAACATTATTTACTAAAGTTAATAAATGAAGTAATGAAATGAACATAGTAAATGTCTGATTCTATTATCGACTGTCAGTAATTTGAAAAATCAATTTGAATATAAAGTAATTGCGTAAGTTTTACCTTAACGAATGGATCTCCTGAATCTTTTTCTACAGAAAATCTCAAATTTCTTGCTTTTACTATAACTACTGTTAATCTTTCTGCTGTTGGAAGATAACTTAAAGAAAATAGTAATTCTCCAAATTCTGTGCTTCTCTAAAAGATACATATATATATATATATATATATATATATATATGTATACATATATATATATATATATATATATATATAGGTATACATATATACATATATATATATATATATATATATATATATATATATATATGTATACATATATATATATATATATATATATATATATATATATATATATATATAGATGATTTAACTTATGCTTCCAGACAAAAGTATTAAAAAAAACATTTTATCTCCCATTTAGTATTTTAGTTCGATTGTATTTTAGTATTGAAATCGAACTAAAATACTAAATAAAAAATAGCGACTTTTCTTAATCCCTGCTTCCTCTTTTAATACTTCCATGTGCCATGTGTGGAAGCCTAAATTGAATCACCCTATACATATATATATATATATATACATATACATATACATATATATATATATATATATACATATATATATATATACATATATATATATATACATATACATATATATATATATACATATATATATATATATATATATATATATATATACATATATATATATATATATAAATATATATATATATATATATATATATATAAATATATATATATATATATAAATATATATATATATATATATATATATAATATATATGCGTACAGCTAAACTTTATTATTTGAAAAGTGCGGGATACGATTTATTTACATGTTATATCGGCGATCTATAAATTTTATGTAAACATTAACTTTGCCATATAAATTGCAATATGACCGTAAGTGAGGTTGAAAAATAACAATTGTTAAATATCTATTGCTGTTTTTAGGTTTATTTATTGCTTTGAAGAAACATTCACAAGAAATAAGTATTTATTAAAAGTTTAGCCGAAAATGAAGCAATATTCTATATAGTAATATGTTAATAATAATCTTATTTGTCTGATAGAAAGCACAAAATTTACAGTAAGAGAAATTGAGAAGAGTATATAATAATCTGGAATTGTTTCTTCTAGAATCCAGTTTATAATTTTCTTCATATTTTTTTTACATGAAATAACTTACTTGACCAGTATCAGTAAGGGTTATCCAAGTTGTAATTGGTTGACCGCGTAAAGCTATATCAGCTAATTTAACTTCTGCTTCACCTAATAATGTGTGAGTACATAAATCTATTCCATATACGTGCATTAAAATTGAATGTTTCGTCATAGATTCACGAGCATCTTCCATCGGAAAAATAAATCTTTCCTTAAAACTTGGACAATTGGAGTTTTTATAAATCTGAATATAGAATTTTTTTTAAAAAATGTTTGTATTTTATTATAAATAAATATTGAAGTTAACTATATTTTATTATATAATATTTAGTTCAATTTTTATTAATACGTTGAATGAATAGAAATTGAATTATTAATTATAATTTTAATAAATATAAGATAAATTTTATTTTTATAAACCTTTCTTCTATTGGCAATCCTTTAATAAAATAAGTAAAAAAAAACGAATTCCTTTATTATTTAGAATTCGTAATACATAAAACATTTTTTGAAATTTTATAAAATAAAAAAATGGGAATATAAATAAACATTGGGATTACAAATATATTCTTACTTAAATGTAAGTAATTTTATAACTTTATACAAAATTTGGAATATCTAACATCTTTTAGTAATTCTGAGAAGTATTAAATTTTAATTTATCATTGATATATATATTATTATTTTTTGTTTGAAATTTGTTTATATTTCATACAAAATTTACCTTAGTTTGTACACTAGACATTTTATCTGGTAATAAATACACTTTAACGAAAGTATCCATTGAAATGGTTTCTTGATTAGGTCCTATAAGATCTTTCGCTTCCAAAATACTTACAGCTAAATCGCAACATTCACTGAAAAAAAGTGTTTGATATTTAAGATTTATGAAAATTAATTATTATCCATAACATTATTTTGTTAAACAAAATATATTAATAAATATTGTTATAAGAACATTTTTGATAGTTCGCTTATGCTGTACTCTCATAATTAAAACTAAAAATAAGCGAATTAAAAAGGTACGTTATTTCTGTTCACAGAAGATTGTCTCTTGAGTGTTGATTTGTATAAATTTCATAACGTTTGAAATTTAATAACATATATCGTACTGGTATTCGTATGAAAAGATTGTTTATATATTTTTATGAAATACCTTATAATTTTTGGAGCGCTAGTTTATTTTTATTATATAAAATAATCAACCACGTTTATTTCTAACTATGGTGTTATAATATTGATTATATATTATTTAATAACAAAATAAGAAAGTAGAAAATAATGATATATATATATATATATACGACTTTTATAAAAACGGATTTTATATTACTCACTTATCATACTCTAGTCCAATACATAGATACCCTGTGATGTTTGGCTCTTCCAAGTCTCCTAAAACGACAGATGTGTCAGAACATACACTGTCACAAGACATTGCTCTTTTGAGAGATGGTGAACTTAAAGGATCTGTTATATTTTCTGTATCTTCTACAGCTCCAGAAGAAACGTTCTGATGTACGTGTGATTGTACCAGTGCATTATTTAAAAGTTGCATTTGTAACAAACTAGAATTCTCAGTGACTTGTGGCATAATGATAGGCTGTAAAATTTGTTCAGGAAAATAACTCGCTGGTTTTACTATTTCCTTAGGAGTTTCAGGAATGTTCGGAGAAGGTTCTATAGGTTTAGGTGGGGTTATTTGAGAAGATGATTCCTCATTATTGAAAGAAGTATTTGCAACTGTAAAAGTTGATGTAGTACAGGTTTGCTTTGAAGACGTCTGAGCTGGAGTTGCCGGAGATGGTGGAGGTGTTGTAGTAACTGAAAAATATCTTTTTGTTGGAGATGACGTTGTATTTTCACGATCCGAACTAAAAATAAAATATCAAATTATTTTCAATTATACTGACTGTTACTAGAAAAACATACAAAAACATTACCTAAATTGCGATTGTAAATCTGTATTTGAAGGCATTGAAGAACTTTCTGATTTGTCAGGTAATGGTGGAGGATGAGGTATTGTACTAGGCACAGGAGCTGGTCGAAGTGGTTGTGGTGGTATAGAAGGTGGACTTCCCGGAGGAGGCGAATCACCCCATGCAATGTTATTACCACTACCACTAAAGTTTACTTTTTGATGATTATATGATTGTGGTGGTGAAAATTGGTCTTGTTGATTTTGATTATTTAAACTAGTTGTAGTAATTGGAACACGAAAGTCGTGGTCTACAATGTCGAAGCGTTTAAAATTACCCGATGCGTCTAAATGTATTTCTGAATCGGAATGCACCTAAAATAAAATTATTACATAAGCCTTTTAAACATATGATTGAAAAAATAAATAACACGCACTTAATATGAAAGTAAATTTATTCAAAATTAATATCAAAGTTTATTAAATTTTATTTTAGTAAACTAGTTGCTAATTATGATTAAATGTACGAATAATATCCTTTTAATTTATGTGTATAATTATTTAAAATTAAGTAAACTATTTTTTATTACGTTCTTGTATTAAGTAACATTGCAATATAATATTTTTTCCATTATATTTTTAAAGATATGAAAACAATTTTTAAAGAATACAAAATAATTAAAATTATTCAATAATAATAAACTATTCTCAAAGTTCTTACCAAATATCCATTGGCATTATAATGACCTTTGGCTCTAGTTAACCCGATTTTTTCTTCTCTTGACGATAATATCCATGCAGCCGTCCAAGTCCAAATTCCCAGAAAACGGCAAACAGCCAAAATGACTAATAATATAACAGCAATAAAAGCCAATAATGTGATTGCAATTTGAAGTTCACCCATCTACAACAAAAATACAATTTTATTGTTATAATGCTTAGTAGATATTATTAAATCTTATGAATATTTTAATTCAATAAATAGGAATAATTAAAAAGTTTTATGATTGAATAACATGTATACTCAATATATATTTACTATAATATATATATATATATATATATATATATATATATATATATATATATCGTTCGATTAAAGATTTTTGAATTGATCGACGTATGAAACAAAGTATTCACATTGAAATATTAGCCTATATAAAAATTTATCAAACATAAAAAACATATTTGTTATATATGCATATTTAATAATTTTAAGATATACCTTTTTGTAGTAAAAATATTAATATGTTCTGAAAAACTGAATCACCACTGTCAGTTCTGATTTTTTTTTAAAAATATGATTTAAAAAAGATAGTATAAAGTGAGTATATTAATATAAACAAGATTATGCAATTTAAATTAATGAAAATATTAGATGAAAAGATCTTATCTATTTTGTTACAACTATAAAAAAAAAATATATTTTTAATTTAAATAATTCATCAATAAAATAATTTTATTTTTTAATTAGAATACATTCAAACATGCGTATTATATATATATATATATATATATATATATATATATACATATATATATATATATATGTTTAAATATAATCTGTATATTCTGTTATTAATAGATATATTATTATAATTTAATTACTCCGTTAACGACATGACTTATAAGAAGGGGAAAATTATTGATTGGAAGCATCTGGTGATGAATTTTATTATTAAAAGCAGTTAATTATACAAGTGTAATATGCCACATTTGTATATACAACATATGGCACTGGTATTTGCTGCCAATTACTCATAAATTTTTGATTTGGAGTGTATTTAATGTCAAAATATGAATAAATATATTGGTATATACTAATATTAAAATAAAAAGAACTACAAAATAATTAATATTGAAAATAGTATTTTTTATAAAATTAACTTATTTCAATTAATGTATATACCTCTTTGAAATATAAATATCACGTTTTAATAATAATATTAAAAATGTTTCCTATAATTGATAACATTTAAACCATTTTGAGTTTTTATTTAATATTAATATTATATTTATTTGGAGAATATAATCCAACATTAAAATTGGTTATTATTACGGATTTCAAAATAGAAATGAATTTTAGAACAACTAAACTTAAAATCCAGTAATTTTTTCTACCAGAATTTTAATTGTTAGGTTCTACAGTCTATTTGTATCCATCTGAAATGAATACTTTTTTGGCAAACACTTACTATATATCTTATTTTATATATGACACGTTAGGTTTCTTAACGTTAGATTTTTCATGCAAAAATTTAAACCTAAGCTTATCTAACACATAGTTAATGGCATTAAATTATGTTTTGTACGATTAGTACATTTTAGAAACTATTCAAGTAAAAAGTCCAATTTAGTTTTTGTGTTGCAATATACACATGCTATCATCATTTATATATATATATATATATATATATATATATATATATATATATATATGCATTATATATAACATGTATATGTTTATAAATAATTTATCTGTGCAAATATGTATACACATTTTAAATCTTAGTGTAAATAATAAAATAAACATCTATTTTGTTACTATATCCTGCATATTATGGCAGTATAATTGAAAAGTATAACAAAGAGAAAAAATGTATTTATAGAAAAATGTCGTTTATATTACATTTTTTATTAATTTTTTTCAAATAAGATTTTAAATAGAATATGCTTAAATATTGAAACTTCTTTTAATATTATTGAATATTTAATTAGCTTATTTAAGACAAATTTCCCTTTTTATTACGTATGACGTATACAATTTTATTAGTTATGGATATATACAATCTACCATTTCTGACAGGTTAATATGATATAATGTAGTATATATGTGTATGTATATATGCGTGTATATATATATATATATATATATATATATATATATATATATATATGTATATATACATATATATATATATATATATATATATACATACATTAATTCATCGCGCATTTTTAATTTGATATTTATTATAAAATATAACATATTTTTACATAATTTAAAAAGTGTGTGTTAATTTATAGTACACTATTTTTCGTTTTATTTAATGGTTATTTGAATCAAATCTATAAATTTGTTTATTTTGTTATAATTTTTTTTAACGTATGACAATTAAAAACGTATGTTTACAGTCAGGTATTCATTTTTTTATATAAAGAATAAACATGTAAATTTAAAACAGGATAAAATCAATAATTTCTGTTTTGTTTCTAGTTATTGTTTCTAATTTTTTCTCTTATAACTTAATTTAATTATTAAAATAATTCATTACATAGTCATACATATATATATATATATATATATATATATATACTGTAGTTATAATTGGTTATTAATATACCGATAATCTTGTAAGTGTAGTGATTTGGTGATTTTCGTTTTGATGAGTTACTTGAAAAGTTTTCTACGATTAATTTTAGCTCTTGAGGGATGTTCAATTCGGTTTTTGATATACTTTTTAAATACTATATATTATAGTAGATAAACAGTCAAATTTCTCATCAGAAACAATACAATCAGATATATATATATATATATATATATATATATATATATATATATATATATATAAGACTATGAAATGAAATAAATTTAAATTTGAAATATAGTAACTTAAAGACAAATATATACGTATAAGGACTTTATTATTATATAAATTAGGACAACATAATGCAGAAAAAGTTATTTTTTATTTATTTTTGTTGTAATATGTTATATTCTATAAGCAAAATGCATGATATTGTTAGATGACACGGTTCCCGTGGAATTTCTGTAAATGATTAAGTTACACCACATTTTTGTTTGTCATTTGTGAAAAAAATTGATGTTTTAATTATAAATATGCTTCGAAAGTAAACTTCAAAAATAAATATATCTGATTGTTGGATAACACAAATACATACATATATATATATATATATATATATATATATATATATATACACACAACAAATACAAATATATATATATATATATATATAAAGAAAAAGAAAAACATTGAAGAAAAATAGTTTCTTAGTATAATATTTTAATGAGAAAATTGATATAAAATGTTTTTATAGTAGAATCAAAACATTTGATTAAATACTGTCTTTAAGGTTTAATAAACAGTATGGCCATGATAAAAATATTCTTATATATATATATATATATATATATATATACACTTATATACCTATTTTGTACAAATATAAAGCTTGATATGGCCTTCATCTAATTTATTTCAGGTTTAAGTAACGATCAGTTTTAATGTACCGATTTTTCGCAAATTTTTCACGTATTTATTATTTTAAATTTCTTATTTCTTAGTTAAATATATTTTTTATTGTGTATCAATTGTTTTCTTTCACAATATATATTTATATTAAATTTTTTCGCTTTTCATTATGTATGTACATAATGAAAAGCGAAAATAAAACTGATGTCAGTTTTATTTGTTTTCATATCATTCTATCTATTGTTGTTATTTATAAAATATCTATATTTATTTGGCTTGTGTGGAGCAGGGATCAAAAATGATGTTGATTTAAGTAAGCGGTTTTGACATAATAAGAAATGTCAAAAGTTATTAACAGTCAAGAAATATTAATATTAATTAATGCATTTATGAATACATACATATATAAACGTACAACCACACACACCCAAACACAAACGAAGACACACACCTACATACACACACACACACACATACACATATATATATATATATATATATATATTTATATGTATATATATACACATGCATATGCACGTATGAAAAACTAAAATATTTATATTATATATATTCTAAATTAGAATTTTAATTATGTCCATAAACTAGAAATTTATATATTTTATAACAAATATGATTCATTTGAAATATAAAAAAAAGTATAATTTCCAAAGTATGAAACTCAAATGTGTGTGATACATTGAAAAGATATTCGTTGGCCCAAATCATGAGTTAGGTTAAATGTATATATACTTTATTTGGCTGAAATTAATGTACAGTGTTTTAAATTTTCACGAACAACTTTTCCATTATATTTACTCACATGCTTTACTCATTCATGAAAAAGCTTTATATATAAATTTAAATATATTTTGAAGA
>CM068313.1:32013324-32020824 GCA_034766995.1 Acanthacorydalis orientalis | reverse complement strand
TTTTAATGAATTTATGATTTTACATTTATATTTTTCTTGTAAATCTCGGGACATAATTTGTATATTAAAACAAATAGAGTAATATTGATTTTCTTTATCTGAGTCATATAACATTTCGATTAATGAATTAATATAAAGCTGCTGATATTAATTTTATTAGATTTTAAGTCCAAATATATAATACATTTAGTAATTACTCCATTTACATTTCAAACATATGCCAAAAATTCAAGTGATAAATCAATAATAATGCTATAAATAATTACAATAAATAATTCTTATTTATTGTAAATATAAAAACCAAAAATTATTAACTTCTGTTTCTTTAATTCATCATTCAGTTTTAATTGACATTTGGGTAATATTATCAAAATATAAACTTCATTTTAATTTCAACAATAGACAAAAGTAAGTCTATTTTTTTCGTCATAATTGTAAATAGTTACGTATTATGTCATGTTTATTTAAAAAATGTTTTACAATATTATTTATGTATTAAGTATAGTATGTTTAATTATCAACAATAGACGAAATAGAGATAGTTGAGATTATGAGTAAATTAATAGATGTAGATGTTTTATTCCAAAAGTACTACTGTATTCTTTTTTAGCACATAACTATAATCTCGTCTTGTAGGGATACAATTACTTGTAATAATTAAAAGAAGGGTTTAATTTGTACAATCTGAGAAGTATGTATACTAGTACATGTTTTCCTGCTTATAAATAAAATTATTTAAGTCCACGTGGATGACAAGCATATGTTCTTAAATCTGATTAATTTATTTAACTGCCGACAGAAAAATTAATAAATAAGATAAACTATAATTTAGAGGTAAAATATTTTATCTATAATTAGGTACTTTTATACTTATTATAAGCTACCGTATAATTGTATTATATTTAAATATGTACGATGAAAAATAATAAGTTGATAAATATTTGTCGCATTCTATATTTGAAAAAAAGTATAATTGGTATAAGATTATTATATTGGTATAAGATATATAATTTATTCCTTTTTTCTTACTTTATTTTCCATCTCTCTCACTCTCTCTACAGTTAGTTGTCATCGTATGAACCATGGTAAAACATTGGTATAGAATTGTAAGATACCATAAAAATGTAGAATATCGTAACTATTATGAATAAATAATCAATTTTCATAAAAGTAATACCTATTTACGTTTTTATTTATATTTAAGTATTATTTATTAATTTCATTCAATAAGAATTTCATTTTACTTAAAAAAAATATTTTGTCAAGTTCAAATGAAACAATTTTTACGTTCGAGGTTTCTATCATCAGGAATTATGTTAATTCTAAAAAGAAAAAAATAACATCTTTAATTGAACTACAAAAATCCAGCTATTTGTATTGTATACAACTTGTTTTACTATTTTCAAAGAACAATATTAGCACATTTAGAATTATACCTTATCTAATACTATATACTTATCTAATTATTCTTATTTTATACTATATTTTCCAATATTCCAAAAAGTTCCATTTTCACAAATAATTAATGAATAGAATAAAATGTAAACCATGTTATACAGTTATTTTGCAGTTATATTATCGTAATATAATTTTAAATAAATGAGCTGTAAAATAATAAAAACATGAATAATTATTATATAATATAATATGATATCCAGATATATTGAATAATATTGTGAATATAAAATTAATAGGGAATAAAATTTGAATATAAGGTTATAGAGGAGAATGTGAATTAAATTTGGTCTCTAGCTAGAATTGCATAATCTAATAATAAAAATATGACAAAAATTATCTTTTTAAATTTGGAAAATAACAAAGTTTTTCTACTTCTTTATGGTTTAATAAATTTTGAAAAAAAGGTATGAACAAAAAAATGTATTATGAAAAAATACGTTTGATTTATGAATGACATATCAATTATTTAAGATATTTTATATGTTCGTACTTAAAATATTCCAATAAAAGTATATATATATATATATATTTAATTCTAAATCTATAAACCAGTCATAAATTAAAACTTTTGTCTTCATGTTGTTTTGAAAGCATATTAATAAAAATAAACTCAAATAGACAAGCAAAATATTGCTTTGTAATAAATAAGTTAATTTGAATGCTTTTTATTGAGATATTAATAATTTTCAAGTATTTTAGTTATAAATATGTCTTTAACGACTTTATTATATATATATATATATATATATATATATATATATATATATATATATAGGTGGAGAGACAAATTGTTATTTAAGTTTTTAATGCTTATAATGTATATATATATATATATATATATATATATATATATATATATATATATATATATATATATATTTTATACAGGCAAAAGTAAATAAAATTATAAATAAATATTTACTTAAATATGAATTTGAACAATACACATATGAAAATGAGGTGAGGTATTTTTATTATAATAATAAAATGTTATATATTTATGTATGAATATATGTTTATATATGTTAAAATTTTATTTACAGTATACAATTTGGTGTAGCAAAAATATCTTTTTAGAAATGGTTGACTGAATTTGTTTACAAAAAAAGTAACTGAGCAAACATTGATTAAATGAAACTCTAATTACAGAAAATTTGTACTATTTAATATTACATATTCAATATTTTCGAGAGAAAATGATCAATACTATCCATTCTAGAAGCAAAAAATCACTTTTAAATAGACGAAACTGAATATGACAATTTTAAATTAGAATAGAGACCGTTCCCTAAAAGCTTTTATTTATAACATCATCTATAAACGTCAGTCACAATACAATCTACTCCATTATACTACATTTTCTGCAATTTTTTAAGCATTTCTATCTTTTTTAAAACGAAGTTCTTGTGAAAAGAATGGACTAAGAAAATGTTGTATAGTTAAAAGTAAAATGAACAAATTTATTTCTAATTTTAAACTTGTTTTTGTATAATATCATAATATTTAGTAGATTTTAGTAATGCTCTTAAAATAAAATGCTGATATTGCTGTTAATGATATTAATTTTTTATTGTTTACATTAGTATACCATTTTGAAATTTAAATCCCTAATTGAAACACCGACTATTGAAAACAAGGCTTTTTAATGCAAAATATCGATTTTACAAATATCATTAAAATAACATTAGAGTACATATTTCATTTTATTCAATCGTCAATACGTTTTATACATTTCACACGACTACAGTTATTTACTAATATTTATTATTAGATACAGTAAAGAAAACTCTATCAAAATGACAACGATTATTTTTTATTTAAGTAAGTTGAAAATCAGTGTATATGTTGCTAACATTTACTAAAGAAAGAGAAGTAACGGTGTAGGGTTCTTCTAAAAATTTGAAGAATGTTTAAGGGAGGTTATTCGAACGAGTAATCAATATCATTACAATTGTTGAAAGTTATATACATCAGTTTAACTTAAGGACAGGTATTTAAAGTTTTAATATTTGGTAGCGAGTTGATTTTAAAATAAATATTAAATAAAATTATCTTGACCATTGGTTTATTATTTTCAAAACGAAAATTAATATTTATTCTATAGAATGAAATAATATGAGTGTATTTAGTAACAGATATAAAAATACTACATTTTTATATCTATTTCAATACTTAAGGTTTGGTATCTGCTCTAGTTTATTTTTATTTTCATGACTTATTTAATAACATATTTTACATTGAATATTTAAAGTGTATTCTAGAAGCATATTAGAAAATTAATGATATTATAAAGTATCATTTTACATTATTTTTTGCTGTTACAAAAATTTATATTTATTTACACTAAAATAGGTCTTAAATACTTGTAGATAGGATTGATATGTTTTTTTCTAAGTAAAATGGATAATAGTTACTATATTTCATATAGTATTTAAAGCATGGAGAGTATTCTGTCCCCGTACGTGCTGAAATTACTTCTTACTAGAGGTTGGTATACAAAAAGGATGTTTGTCATAAACAGGAAATTAAAAATCAACACTGTATTATAAATTAAAATATGCTACATATATATATATATATATATGATAATTTATTTTGTATATGATAATTTTTAAATTCACCTATTCTTCGAAAAATATATTCAATAGTTTTAAATATTTTTCGATAACGTATTATGTATTTTTAACATTAACATATATTTAATTTTTAAACATTTATATGATCAAATTTGACGTTTAGTTTAAATAAGTAGGTTTCATAGAACTGTAGCATCATTTACAATATAATATTTATAGATATAAAAGAAATCTTTACAAAAAGTTCAATTTTAATATATATGTTTAAATAAATATGTTTACGTCATAATCTATTATTATTGCACATAAATTAATATTTGCAGATTCAATGATTTTATTTTTCTCACCAGAATAACTTCATACAATTATGATAATTGTTATTATTGTAAGATTCGTCGCATTTAATTATTCTTTTCAATGACTTTATTGTAACAAAATACATTTATTACACTAAATTTTTATAATTATTCAAAAAATGTTTTTCATTTGAGCTGAATAATAAATCCATTCACTTTAATTTTAATATATTTTAAGAAAGATTTTTCAATCATATTTATTTTTTATTTTAATTACATTTTCTTCTTTCCAAAATATTACATAATTTTTTTTATATCTAATAACAAAAATAAAACTTTAACATACTGATAAATTGTTGAAGATGTGATAAAAGTTTTACCAGAATAATTTAAAACATGATAAAGGATTCATTTTTTTAGAAAATTTATTATTTTTTTTATATGTATATATATAAAAATATAATGAAAAAAATATTGAGAGAGAGAGGAAAAAATATAAAACAACTCAGTAAGTAAAAAACTAACTACAAATAACATACAAACCACTTAGAAGTAATTTCATCTAATTTAGTGCTAATAATATTGCAGATGGTAGACATGATTGTATCGCTAGTTCAAGTTGAACCAATATGTTTTATTGGCATATGCACTCAGTTCAGAGATCGCACAATTTTATTATAGTAAGAAAATAGAGAATTAAGAATATATATATATATATATATATATATAATGGATAAATAGATAGATAAATAGAAAGATACACTTTTTTGCACTCTTCTGTTGTAGATAGGAAGTTGCAATTATTTTTTTAGTAATTGGTACTATTTTAATTTATATATAATTAAATTTATATTGTCCTCAATGCTAATTTATTGATAATAATTTTTATATACAAGTTTGAATACAAAACAATGACATAGAAGTAATTAGTTACTGTTTCTTATAAATAAAATATTACATTAAAAATTGAAAATCATTTATATTGTAAGTAGTATTATTTAAGCTGTAGATATAAATAATATATTATTAAAGTATGAATATGATAATTATATAATAAATATTCCTAACTTTATTGTAGCAATATTTTATATATATACATATTGGAAAAATATATTTCATAAACAAATTATATATTTATCTTTTGGCACATTCTCAAAGTAATTTTAATATAAAGTAAAAAAATATTCATATTTCCTGTTATCATAAAAACACCATTTATTTATATTCTATATTACTAAGATTTACAAACAAAATTTAAAATTCTAATCAATTAATTGATTTTGAAATATATATTCACTCCTTTCTATTAAAACTTTTTATATGCGTCTGGGTTATATATAATTATGATTTGTGCGTGTTAATGTTTGAGTTGAGTACTACTTTCTATATTCTTCTAGACACAATTATAATGAATAAAAACAAATATATATATTTTCAATTTACTTTATTGCACTAATGTTACTGTCATGTTTACTTTTTTTAATTTTGTTAAGAAGCTGTATAGTGTATAAATATAACCTTATAATTTATGTTATCTCTTACTGTCTTTCTAAGCTTTGTTGTGTTTTATTTTATGTTAATACATTTTTATATTGAAATTTAAAAATTTTATATATGATATTTTAAATGAATTTTTTAAATTAATAAATCAAATTCACTGATAACAACGATACAATAGTTAAATTATACCAAGAACATTATGTTAAGAATTAGATTTGAATTTAGATCTTTATTGATAAAAAAAATATCTCAAAATCAAATTGTAAAAACAGTAGAAACTTTTTTATTTAAATATTAATATATTTTTCATGTGTTAATGTGATTCGTAAACAATATAATATTAGATATAAAATATATGTACACATACATTAAATATTATTTTTTTACGCTTGTGTAGTCAATATTGTGGTAAACATTTCCTAGAAAATTACTTTTTGAGTTTAATAAAATGTATTACTGAGATAATAACTTGATATACATACATACACGCATACATACATACACGCATACATACATACATATATACATACGTAATACACACATAAATAATTTCCCAGTAGGATAGAGAATAGTTCATACGTTTCTTTTTGTAAACAAAAATCTATGATCTAGATGAATTATTATAGTTGAAGAGCATGCGTGTAAGAGAATTAGTATATAATTAAGGAAAAATTTTGATGTGGAAAACGTAGATTAATATTTTAATCGTATTATAAACTACTATTATATCTAATTTATTTATACAGAGGATTTATTAATATATATATATATATATATATATATATATATTAGATTTATTAAACATGTTGTTTATATATATATATATATATATATATATATATATATATATATATATTGTATTATACAAATACACTTTTTGGTCATTTATTTGTCATAATTTCAATGCTAGATCCATTTATACAATTATTGGCTTATATTTTTCAAAATTCCTATTAGTGTTTTTATTATAGTATAATTATTCCTTTATAAACTAATATATTATTAGAAAAATAAAATAACAAGCATTTTTTTTAAATAAATTGTTTCAGATTTGTAGTAACTTTTTTTGAACGTTTTGCTTAAGCAATGCCAACAATTTGTATGTACATAAATTATTCATCATAATATAATTTCTTGTCTTAGATCGATCTTTTGGCTTCGTTTTGCTCTGATAATGTTAAGATATATATATATATATATATATATATATATATATATATATATATACATATATATATATATATATACATATATTTATATATATATATATATATACATATATTTATATATATATATATATATATTTATATATATATATATATATATTTATATATATATATATATATATATTTATATATATATATATATATATAGTTATATATATATATATATATATATATTTATGTATATATATATATATTTATATTTATATATATTTATATATATATATATATATATATATATATATATTTATATTTATATATATATACATATATTTATATATATATACATATATATATATATATATATATATATACATACATATATATATACATACATATATACATATATATACATATTTATACATATATATATATATATATATATATATATATATATATATATATGTTTCATTGTTAGTTGCTTTGTATTCATATATTCATAGCAAA
>CM068313.1:31983324-32008324 GCA_034766995.1 Acanthacorydalis orientalis | reverse complement strand
ATTGAGATCTCTATCATTTTTGATTAATACGATTTATAGTGGAGTTAAAAGGTCAATGTAAAATTACTGGAAGTTGTAAATTATTGTAACATTGGGAATATTCGGGCAAAATTTAGTATTATATATATATATATATATATATATATGTATGTGTATATATATATATATATGCAATTTCTAATATGTTTGTTTACATGTTGCTACACAATGTTTATATGACTAAATATAAGTATATTTGTATATATTACATTATGATATTAATATGATTGAAAGTAATTTTAATTGCTTAATTAAGTAAATATATGTATTACATTTAGATTTATATTTTTTATTAACAATAAATAAAATTAACACTAACAAATGATCTATTTTTATAATATATTATAATATTATCAAAAATAAATATACACTGAGATATTTTCGTTTATTATTGTTAAATGATGTACATAAAAAAAATCTCTTTGTAATATATACATATAATAAACTTTTATCTACATGAATAATATTATACTGATTTAATAAAAAAAATATATGCATAATTATTTAATAAAAAAATATCATTCGCTTTCCTTTTTGTATTGCCTTTATCTGCTCTAAATTATATTAATAGTAATCGATATACAGTTATTTTTTAATGAATTCAACCGAATAATTTTTAAATATGTAAGATATGTATAAATATTTAATTAACGTAATGAGTATCCATCAGCTAAAAATCAATATTAAATTTTTCTTTTATACAACATATATCTTGTCTTGTATTTAATACAAAAAATATGTTAACATATTTTATGTTCATAATTAAAAAAGAACATTTATATACCTATAGTAATTGAAAGGGTAATTATTAAAAGTTTTGTTAAGGAAATGTTATCATTAATGTAATTAAAAGAGATTTGTTTGAATGTTATGAAAATACTAATTATCGTTATTACTTATATATTTAAAAAAAAACAGGCCCATATATTTGTATATATTACACTCACACACACACACACATATATATGTATATATATATATATATATATACAGAAAATTATTATTGACTAGGGGATTGAAGTTTGTATTAATAATTAACGTATCTTAACTTTCAGTTTTTTTATAATGAATTATGTTTAAATTTCATTTAGATACTTTCAGCTTTCGTTTTAAAAATGTAGATTTGCTACTTAGTGTTATATCTTGAAATTATTTTATAATGTTTAAAGAACTCGATCAAAATCTGATTATTAGATTCATTAGACAAATATATTGCATGTTCAGAATGGAAACAAAATTATAAAAATTCAATTCGAAAACAAATCATTTTCAGTAAAAGCATTTAAATATGATATTAATTGCAGTGTTTCATTTTTAAATTATTAACTTATTCGGAGGAATATTCCATTAAAAACTTTTTTATAATTAACAACTTGTTCCAGTTAAGACTTTTTAATGAGAGTGAATACATTTCTAGTTAGTTTTAATATTATTTTGAAAAAAAATGGACAAATTTATAATAATAAATGAACTAATAATATATATATTTATGCTAATAATAAGTCAAATAAAAATATAAACTAGAAGTGATAAATCGATAAATTACAAATATTAATTCAATTATAAATATTAAACATATAAATAAAAAATTGATAGAATAAAATGTATGAAGAATTAATTAAAAACAAAATTTAATACACTTGTAAATATAAAATAGCTTATCATTTTTGTAACGACTTATTAAGAATGTTAACAGAAGTTGAATGAACAGAAATGCTTATTAAAATGTTTGTTCAAATGGTATTCTTAAAGAAAATAGTTCTCCATAAACATAAACTGAATAATAAATTATTAAGGAAGTGTTTATACGTATACAATAAATTCAGATATATAATTATTATTGAATTTCTTATATTGATTATCTCGGCAAATAAAAAAAAACAAACAGATATTTATATTTGAGTTGTGCAAATATTTATACCAACAGAAGAATAAAAATTCGAGTTTGTTAAGTTTTTATTAGACTTTAGTTTAATAATATTTTTGTGCTCTATTAAATGTGTTTTTTGATGATGATCCTTTATATATATATATATACATATATATATATATATACATATATATATATATAGAGAGAGAGAGAGAGAAAGAGAGAGAAAGATAAATAAACTCATCAATTTTTTCTATCGTTTATAAAATATTTATACAATATTAATAGTTTTGTCTGTCTGTTATTCTGTAATTTTCATTAAACGAAATCAAAAAAAATGATCGTAACACCGTATGTTTAAAAAACAACTGAAGATTTTAATATAGGTGTTAATTCGTTGGTTTTGTTTTCATACAAAACCAACGAATTAACACCTATATTAAAATCTTGTGTTTCATACATGTTTTCATACATGAACATATAAATTATTAGTTAGTATAATTTATGACTATTAGATAGCGCTAGTTTCCTTAAAAGTCTGATAAAAGACGTTTACTTGAGATAATAGTTGACGAACGATACGAAAAGGTCTCAACTCATGTATCTTCTGACAGACAGTGAAAAACGTGTATTTTTTAATTTAAATGTGCTACAATTAATTGTATTAATAATGTGAAATGTGTTGTATTGCCTTCTGGTAGTAATTTGTAAAGGCTGGAGACAAGTTTTGACAGATTTCTTTTTGTTTTGAGCGGTGAGTAACTACTTTTCGTTAATTTACGTGACACACATTTATGTGAAATTTAAAAGAATGATGATTCTTATTTTCAATTATAAGCTTTATACTAAATATACCAGTATTTCTTGTCTAGTAATTTCTTTTAGGTTTTCGTAAAAAAATCGGGCTTCAGTTTTGAAGTCTACAATTTTTTAACACAGAAAATGAATACAATCATAAAAACTTCTTTTTATTAAATTTCAATAACTGGGCTATTTGTGAAATGTATTATTTCTATAAATTACGTAAACTAAACCATATATTTTACTGAGTTATATTAATATTTTTATTTATCTAATTATTGAATATAATTTCTTACTAGACCCCAATAATTATTTTTTTTATGCTCAACTGATTATTTTTTTCTATTCTTTGTACTAATAAATATTTAACGTCTTTTTATTATTCTATATGTTTTAAAAAATTTTATATTGCAAAAAAAGGATTTAATCAATATTTTTGGTCTAAATAAACGAAATTTTTGGGTGATAATTGTTACTCTTATGCATGTAATGTATAATATTTTTATACGATATTGTAATTTGTTTCCATTTTTTTAAAAATGATACTTTTCAAACAATAATGTTTCAGCAAATAACAAAGTTTAAGTAAAATAAAACATAATTTATAAACAAATAAATTAATTGACACCTTACACTAAATGTTTAAAATTTTAAAAGCATAATAATGACATTTAAAATATACTAAATTTATACGAAAAAAGTTGCAATATAGAAAAAAAGAATAAAAATTACTTTTAATGATCCTAATGAAATATCCAGGAAAAATGAATATTAGTTGTGTATACAAACGTCTGTGTTTAATTTTCATTATAATTTCCAATACTTAGTCAAATAGTTTAGGTATGTTTGATTGAATAATCTAAATACCTAATTTACAATTTTGAAATGAAAATTTAATTATATTAACGAAAAATGTTTGTAATATAACTATATATATATATATATATATATATATATATATATATATATATATATATAATGACTAATAATTAATAATTATTCAACAGTCTAGAAATGAATATTTAAATTACAATATTGCTCATGAAAAACAGGACTGTTACTTTATTTTAATATATGCCAATTGTTAAATATTTAAATGCCGATCAAAACTTTCTGAACCGTTTTTTTTTATTAAATAATAAGATTTCTGGAAAATATTGTATGAGGTAAAATCTATGAATCTCAAAGTGATTATAATTTCCTGGAAATCAACATGTGATTTTCAAGACTTTCTTCCTGGAAAGTTCAATAATACAGTGTTATTAATTTGAAACACTATGTTTATATATATATATATATATGTGTGTGTGTGTGTGTATTTACTCCTTAAATAAATTTTTCTTTTCAAACAAGAATGTATTTAATATTTAATGTTTAAAAGAATATTTAGTATTTTAATTTAAAGAAATATTATATATATTAATTAAACTATCCTTCATTCTTTATTAATATTTATGAAAAAATATTAAATCAACTTGATACTAACACATAAATTACATTTTCATACATTTTTTTATCATAGAAATCTAAAAAACGATGTCAAAGTATTGAATTTTTATCATGATTCTTAACAAATAAAATAATATTTAAAAAAACGAATGTGTACATAATAAAAAAAATAAAATTAAGTACAAACTGAGTTTTAAAAACAAAAAAATGCTTTATTTGTTTGTTTGGTTATATATGATATGAAAGAATTAAAAAAGAGTTAATTTAAAAAATTGTGATCTGTTTTTCATAAATCGTGTTCTATAAAGTGCTATATAACTAAAGTTTCTATAAAATCATAAAAAATCGGTAATTCTGTTACATTAATTCACATATACATTCACGCCGAAGATTTAATTTAAACAATAAGTTAAGGTAAATGTCTGCACAAGTGGTGATAACGTGACAGTTGTGAGATTTACATATAATGAGTTTGAATGCAGACGCAAACAATATCTTATTATATTAAAAAATGAATTGTATTTTCATAAAATTATTAGCCATGTCGTTTAAAGGTTACATTTCAATAATGTTCTAAAAATATATTATTGAATGAATTTTTCAATTCGATAACGTTGATTTAAATTATTATTACTTTGATTATTTAAATTTATCTGCTTACGAACATTCGGATACAGTAACACATATATATATATATATATATATATATATATATATATATATATATATATATATATATATATATATATATATGATTTGTGGGTTTGTAAGTAAATAAAATGTGAAAGATAGGAAAAATAATTTTGTAAAATATATAGACTGAAAATGTTAAAGACTGAACATTTTTTAGTGATGTCTAGAGAGTCTATATATATATATATATATATATATATATATATATATATATATATATATATATATATATATATTACGTTTTATTTCCTTTAAATAGACTACATTTGACTTTTAATCTAGAATTTTTAAAGTACGCTCTTATAGGCATGCAATATCGGAGTGTAGAGAAGTATTTAGTTAAAGATTTCTGAGTACATGCATAAATCATGTCCTAAATATTACATTGGTATATTTAAAAAAGCACACATATTTCATACGATAGAGTGTCGTTGACAGTGAGTTTCATATGTGGATGTGGCGATTTTCACAAGACAAGCAGGTCATTTGTGTACCAGTAACAACGCCACGTGGAATCGTCATTTAACGAGTGAGAGTAGAAACCCTCATCGTATCTCGGGCACTTCATAGGCCCCTGGGCGTTCACAACTGCGCAATCTAAATGAATCCTAACTTAGCACACAGATTCTCCGGAAAAATACCTGCTCGTGTTTACTGTACTATTATGTTTCGAGGTTATTTACGTTTGTGACATTATCTTATTAAACAATTCCAATTTATCTTTTGTAATTTCCTTGTTTGATATCCTGTTCAAGCATTTGATTTGTTTATACCTGTTTCATTTATTATTAATCAGGGTTATGTATATATTTTTAGAATATAGTAATTATTTTTTATTATATATACATATATATAAATATATATATATATATATATATATATATATATATATATATTATATATATATATATATATATATATAAATATACTATTCTTTTTCAATTATTAGATTCGAGTAAATCTGTAATAATAATATACTTTTGATGACATTTAGGTTAATACATAAATACATTTCAAAATAATGTTTTTGCATTTGTAGCTTTAAGGACTAAATAACTGAATACAATAACGTTATAACTAGCATCTGAATGATTACATTTTTCTTCATAAAAAATTTTCTTATATCATATATACTAGAAAAATATACTAGAATAATATAATAGTTAAACGTGTATATATATATATATATATATATATATATATAATTACGTTTAACAATTATTATTATTAATTATTTCAGTTTATTATATATAATTAGTTTATAACATATTTGCCTTATTTTTTTGTAAATAATTGTTTTATAAATAATTTTTATATAAGTCATAACAAAACTTAAGTAAAAACTACTAAAATTGCTTGTAATGAGTAAAATGAATAATAATAATCTACGAATTTTACACTTGGATTACTTTTAAGAATTACACTTTAAAAATACGTTAACAGATTTTAAGAGTCACTTGAGAAATGTTTTACTAAATCTGTTATGACACAATCAGCCTATATTTCATTTTTTACTTTTTTAAAATAAGAATTAAAGGTATATATATACGCATATAACTTATAATATTTTTTCTAATATTCAATTCATAATTTAATTTAGGTTAACAAATAGTAATAAATCAATAATAAATCAATTATAAATTATTTAATATATAATTTATCATATTCAAATGTAAATTGTATTTAAAAATGTTACTTTGAAAACAATACCTGATTGTATTGTTCAAAGAAATATTTATAATTACGAACTTTCAATAAATTAATTTTTTGACTCGAGGAAGAGAATTCACGAAATTGTCTGAAACGAGAATATAGATGCCGTTTCAATTAAACGTAACGTTAATATGTTTTACCAGAGAGATTCAATATGCAATGAAATCGGATGCTATCAAGAATATAATATTAATATACGTGTGTATATGATTATCTATACTAAATTAAAAGGAATAAGTTTAATGTGAAAATATGCTAGGTACAAGTAAAATAAAAGTTATAAAATAAATTAGAAATAGTTTATCGTGGAAAAATTCTTCCGAATCGTGGTCAAACAGAAATAAAACTGACAGGGCTATATGAAATATAAATAAGTATTATTGGCTGTCAAGTGCGTGACGTCTATTTTGTTTCATGAAGCTAGATAAGAAAGTGCTTTGCCTGTCATTTTCCTCTCGTAGAATGTTTTTATACGTTTCACGAAAATACCCTTCTGCTACTTTGTGTTTCATTTTAATAGCGACTATATAACGGTATTAGTTACGGTCTCTGCAAAACTTTTCAAATTTAAATATAGGGTTTATTAAAGAGACCTCTGTTAATGGTTGTATCATATATCCCTTGTATTTAGAAAAATTTCATTATTACTATTCATATATATACATATAGCTTTAAAGAACGTAATTTCTAAGTATTGTAAATAATAACCCATTTTATATAAAATAAATATAGAAACTTCTTTTTAATATGCTTAATACGAAAAGAATATTAACGAAAACAATAAAAGTTTATATATATATATATATATATATATACATATTTACATATACATATATATATATATATACATATTTACATATATATATGCACATGAATGTACACACATATGTAAGTATTTATATAGTAGCTATTAAAATTTTGTTTTAAAAGATAATTTTTGTTCACAGATCAGAATTTATTTCTCATTAGATATGTTCAATAATTTATTACTGATTATTTCTTTTTGTCACCTATTATTACATATATTTGTTTATTACTATTTATATGTGGATATCATCTTAATCATAAAATTTAAATGATGACAAACTAAATAATAATAAATGATATTCTTATTAAATTATTTATTATAAATTATGTAACATTTTTGACTAGAATCATTTTTTTCGTGTATGGAGGAGTGAAGAATTCAGATATGAAAATGAATTTGGTCCATAGTGCTAAAATTATATTGAAAATAAATACATTTTTAAAATTGTTTTCAAATATATATATATATATATATATATATATATATATATATAGCTTATATAATAGATATATATTAATACTTTTTATGATAAATAATTATTACTCTAAAAGTATAACTCAATATTCTAAAATAATCATTTTCAAAGAATTTTCTTTATAATATATATTGTTTGAATATAAAATATTTGATTTTTATTTGTTTGTTTTACAATGTACATTTATAAATAGTGTACAGATATTATTAAAAGATATAATGCAAAAATAATTTTAAATTGTACAAAATGCACCAAGGTGTCAATATCACAAATTATACTAATAAAATATTGATTAATTGTATTTAATCCTGAATGATTTTTACAGAATATAGTTATATATATATATATATATATATATATATATATATATATGTATTCATTAGTATTTTTTTAAAATTATAACTTCCAAGATTTGAATGTAGGCCATTTAAACAATCTATATAAAAGTGTGTGTCAATTGGATTATTGAGCTTTTAAACTTTATTTGAGCTGAAATTTGGAATATTGATGGAAAAATGTTCAAACCCTATATAATCTTTTATAGGTTTATATATATATATATATATATATATATATATATATATATGTATAGATGATTTTTGTTCATGTATATTGATACGCGTTAGTGTATATTTTTATTTACTTAGTTACTTTTTCGATAAAAGTCACTATTTCATAATTTGCCTAAATTGTCATTTAAAAATGTATATTATAAATTATTTATTCATTTTTATATTAGACAGTATTATAACTGTTACAAAATATTTATATTGTATTAAACCACTTGAAATTATATATACATCATTTAATGGTCATTAACAATGAATAAACTTCAAGATAAATTTCAGAGAAATATTACGTAATCATTATATAAATACTATATAAAATTAATTTTAATATACAAGTAATTTTTTTATTAATTGTCATATCAATTAACTTTTTTGGAGAATTAAATCATTATATAATTCGAACATATATAGTAATAAGAATGTATAATATTTGACAAGTATTGCTCCTTTTGATGTAATTTTATATAAATAAAAGATTCATATTTCACAAATAGTTCTTCTTAGAATTCTAGGATGTGAAAGTACGAGCTCCACTAAATAATAAAAAAAACATTTATCATTTTAAGATTAAATGTGTGTGTTTTTTTGATAATAATAATTTCAATGCATAATTCAAATTGCATATACATTTCGGACAAATAACAATAAGAACCAAATGGAATAATATTCAATAAATTATCAAAGAATTCATACATTTAAAAATTATAAAAACATTGTGTGAAGATAAAATAATCATTATACAAATATGCATTTAATTTATATTAAATGGTATTAAATATTTTTAAAATTTGCAATAGTAAATCATAAATAAATCTGGACATACTAAATAAGTATTTTGTAGTATCATATATATATATATATATATATATATATATATATATATATATATACACACATATGAGAATAAATATTATTTAATAAATTAAATCTTACCTTCTTAAAAAATAGTTACTCTTTTTCAATATCGTAAATAAAATTAGTAATCATTTTGTGTTTAAGTTTATGTATATATTTTTTCAGAACCACTTATTAGTAGATTTAGTTTTAGTAGAGTAACAGTTTAATAAAAATATATTTTATGATGTATAAATATTAATTTTGATTTTTTTGAGTAAAAAGTGAATAAGCTATAGAATATTGTCTAAGTTCAAAATTTTAACTATTGGTTTGTTTAATTTGGAAAGACACATTAATATTGGATTGTCCGATATTTTGAATAATCACGAGATGTTTATAAAAAACTCAAATTATATGAAATAGCATTTTCATTTGAATATATTTATTATTATTTGATTATAAAAATGATTTAAGAGAGGTTTTTACTTGAAATGGTTTATTTTTGCTGAACGGAAAATATTTGATTGATTTTAGTAATATTTGTTTAATTATATTAGTAATTTATAATTATTTTTTGCTATATATTAATGTTATTTTCATAAATTCATAAGTTATAATGTTTTACTTAATGTTTGATGCGTTTAATAATCTCTCTTGAAAATTATAATAATGATTATAAATTATTTTGAAAATATTTATATGTTGTTACAAAATATTTTCATTCATTTTAAAAATAATACAGTATTAAACTTTTTATGAGAAATGTTGGATGCCTAAAATACAATTTACATAATTAATTTAAACATTAATAGTCTATGAAATTACATATTATATATATATATATATATATACAAAAATTAACTAAACTATGCAAGTATCTGTAACATAAAAAATTCAAATTCTTTTTAAGTATCCGTGACTATTTATACTAAATACTTATTCAATATATAGGTTTTTTAGAAGATTTTTTCTTTGAAAATGTTGGTTAATGTATATAATCACAATATATATATATATATATATATATATATATATATATAAATTTCTTGTATGTGTGTATATATGTAGTACTCAATAAAACTGTTAACACTAATAGCCAATTTTATTAATGCACGAAAAATGAAATAAATAAGATATAAATACCAAACACGTATTAAAGAAAATTTGGAATGGAATTAATAATTAATTTCTTTGTGTTGTTTTTAAATAATGATTTTTTATTCTATTTTCGAACATTTTTCAAATAGCATTTTAAAATCGAATATTTAGAATAGATTTTAATTTTATGATTTGATAAATAGTTAATTTGTTTAAATTAATTTTGTTACGAATTACTTTATGAAATACAAAATAACGTTTGTACTAAAATGAGTTTAATTTTTTTAATATAAAATTATACACTTATATATCATATACTCGTGTGTATATAAAAATTAATAAATTAAAAATAAATTACATCAGAGTGTTTACTATTAACTTCATAGGAAAACAAACATAAATAATGTAAAAATAAAATAATTATGATAACAGTTTATACATTTTTAATGTTAGTAGATATATCAAACAAGAAAAGTCATTAGACCACGCCTGTTGATTGTTATAAATACAAATTTTATTGTAATGTATGTTAGGTTTAGTTATACTGTCATAAAATAGTTTTATATTTTTAGTAAAATGGATTTAAAAATTATAATTTGTCAATTTATTTCTTTTGTATTTTTTGTAGAAATTGTTTAATTTTATAAATTTTAGTATAAACAACACAACAAACAATCTAATAATAATAAGTGTTATTTTAGAATAAAAATAAATGTATTTTTGAAACTGTTTTCAAAATGAGATAAAATAATTCATTATTACGTACAGATTTGTTTTAAATTTACATAAATTTTAATTTAGTTCTAGACAAAAGCTTATGAACTGTCAACTAGTCAGTTACAAACATAAGAATAATGCCGGCGCACTCTACAATCCACACAGTAACTGAAAACACGTGTGCAAGTATGCTCTAAGAGCGCTCCTTTACAATATTTTACTAGGTAACTTGTTCCTGCCAGGGTGGCAGCCCTCGGCGTACTACTACGGGGATATTATTCCTCCAGCCATTCCAATGCGTCTGCGTGCTATCATTGATATTGTTGCGTCGGTAAAATAAATCTGATACTAGATAGAATTTTCTTTCGACGTACATATTTTCTACTTACTTAATTAGTCTGTAAATATATATTTTTCTAGATTATAAAGACACAATACAAAAGAAGAAACAAAGATTACTTCTTTCTTTATAATTTCAATGTGGTTTTGAATGTTTTTAAACATTTATTTTTAATTTATAAAAATGTATATATTTATATGAATAATAATAAATTACATTCATTATATATATATATATATATATATATATATATATATATAAAAAATAACAGACTCATTTAATCGTTCAGACTAAAAGAAACTTAATCAAACAGAAAATTGTCAAAAATTAATAGTGTAGGAATTATTACTTATTGTTTCAGCATGTTTCTCCAAATAACAATACTAATAGTGTATTCGATAATTAATACAATAAATGTATCGTTACGTAAATGAGGAGAAAATACAAATGAACACACATACGTATAAAAACAAAATGTTTTGCGATTAGTGGAAATTTATTTTCTTTTTTTGAATTTATAGAAGAATATATATGAAAGGATAAATAACTTTTATAGGACGAAAAAATATTATTAAATTTTGAAACAAGTTTAATAATGAAAAAAAATTATACTTTCATTAAAGGAATATTCATATGTGATTTGTTATTATTTTAAACCATTATAAACATTGGAACAGTGATAGCAAATATTTGAAATTCTATTGACACAAATTAAGAAAATTGAAATTGTATTATTAAGGCTTTTAGTTTCTATCAGCTTTCGAATATAATTCAAAAGTTTTATTTAACTTAGATATGAGGAAATTTTGTTAGGATCTCTCATCCAAATATACACTCATTTAAAGATTGATCGTCGATAACAGGTGATTGGTTTCTAACGAAAATGTCACTGTTGTGCATCTTATTATATAAAAAAATAATTGAATTCCACACAATAACCATTAGATATAACTGGTGATACGCGAATCAAATTCCAATAATTCTGCATAATTATTTTTTTTCACAAGAATTTGTTTTATCAAGGAGACATTCTCAAACTGACGGCAATTAAAAAGAAAACTAATTAATAAAATAGAGCAGCAAATTACTGGTTTACTGTTATGAGGCATAAATTACGCGAAATCCTGCACAATGTAGCTTTACAAATAAACAAAAAACCGCTCAAGTAAAGTGCACTATCAGTGATGAATTTGGAACCTATTTTATCAACTTTTTGAATCATAATTTTTGTCAAAAGTAAATTCTTACGCATTAAATGTCATTAACTGTTAATTTAAAAAACGTTTAAATTTTATCAAGGAATTTAAGAAAGAATGTTCTTTTAAAAACTTAATAAAACTATTGTCAGTATAAAAAATACGAAAGTGTAACGAAATATAAAATGAATATGATTGATAAATAAGTGATTGAAAGTCTACACAAATAAACAAATTCTAAAAACTTATATCTATTGGGATACTAAATGTTATTTTTGACTCTATACATTTATAATTATTCATCATTTTATAATGTCTAGTTTGTGTAAATTAATGTCCATCAAAGATAAACTTTTTTAAATAGTGTCAAATAAGTGAAAATAAATATATAATTTATTTTACAATTGTTATATTATGGATATATTACTTCAGCAAAATGTCGTGTGATCGATCATATAAATAACTATCTTTCTGATATCAATAACACGTTCAGCCGATATCAATTTTATAACCTTCAGAATAAAATATTCTTATTACGTAGGTGTATATGTATGTATGTATGTATATATGTATGCATGTGTATATATATATATATATATGTATATATATATATATGTGTGTGTGTGTGTACATATATATATATATATATATATACATGCGTGTCTATAATATATATATATATATATACACATCTGTGTCTATGTATATATATATATACACATCTATGCATATTCATATCATATATATATATATATATATATATATATATATATATATATATATATATATATATACATAAAGTTACAAATTACCTACTCAACGTTTTGATAAGTAGTTCTATGTTCTGCTTAAATTCCAATAAATGAAAACATATTTGCACATGTAAATGAGGTTCCTTTATGTTTTCATTTTATTTTTTTATTATAAATACAAACATCAATTTGGTTGAAGTAATAAAATATTATATTTTTAGTTCAGAAATATACTTTGTCTTTTAAGTTATATTCATAGTTTTATCATGTACACAAACTCAATTATTATCAATATATCCATTGATGTCATTCTAAATTGTTTTGTATTGAGTTAAATATCAATTTCTATTTAGACATCATGGCGAATATGTAGTAGATGTACAATAATTAATTCAATTAAGGCCTTTAATGGATGTATCTACCGCTATATTTACTATTTTAGGACAATATATAATTTTTATTAAATTATTAATATACATATTAAAAATATCGTAAAATATTCATTATGTGTATATATATATATATATGTATCTAAAATTATTTTAAAATTAATATTATGTAAAATATAAATGTATTTTTACGTTATAGTATACAATCTGAGATTTTATTACCAATTTTTTTATATTTAAAAATCTGTTGTAGATATAAATTAGAAGCAGTTACAAGATAGATTTTTATTATTATTATTATAAGAAAAATGATATTTGTTATACTGAATCTGTATATTAAGCATCAAAATTGATTATTAAACTGTCTTAATTATATGAAATAGTTTTTATCACTGTAACTTTTTATGCTATAATATAATAATAGAGGTAATTGTTGAAATAATATATGTTAGTTCTTCTAATGAAATGTTTTCTTTAAAAAAAAAATTTTTATAATTGTTTGAAACTTTCCGGAAAGAAACAATTTTAACTATTAGATTACTTATAATAAATTTCCTGAAATGTAGTTAAAATAAAAATGAATTAAATAAAATCTCGATATGGTCTCTACAAAACAAAAAGAAATATAAAGGCCGATGAAAATTTTAATATGTCACTCATATTTTATATATTATGCTTTTAGTAAAATAATAAATACATTAATAATCCAGTAAGGGCTTTTCAACAGTAAATTCCCAACAGTAAACGACAAATAATGTCAATGGGTAGAATTAGACCTCATCATCATTAGATGATATTAAACATCTCAATATCAATTTAAATGATACCATCAGAAAATTCATTTTATAATAGAACCTTACACAAATATTACATTTTCCTTTTTATAAAATCATCCGTTAACGATAAAATTTTCAGTGTTGTTTTTTTGTAAATATTTATTTTTTCATAAAAAACTATAAAATACTAAAATAAAAGTCTGAATAACGAAACAAGACATGAACTCGATATTTTAATGTATACATTTTTAAACAAAATACTTTGCTATACTATGAGTGAAGAAACAAAATTCGCCACTAAACTTTATTTTGAAAACAATATCTGAACATGTTATCAAGGATTAATTTAATATGTATACAAAAACTGCTGTTTTAAGTAACCAGAAATGAAATGCATTGATAACTGCCTTTTATATTTTTTGCTCGAAAGCTCCCGATTTTTGCTCCTTATTTATTTTTGGGTTTACTTTTTGAAAGGGTAGCAAGTATATATTTATATATATATATATATATATATATATATATATAGAGAGAGAGAGAGAGAGAAAGATGTTTGAAATTGTAAAGAGATAATACCTTTGTTTGCAAGAGATTTGTAATGTTTTCACCTTTCCAATCAATAATTTCTATTATATGTTTTCATTAATTAAAAAATCCATATCAAATGTCTTATATTATAATTTTATCATTCTTAAAAATAATGTTATAACTAACAATGCACTGCACTCTGTATGAAAGGTGAATTATTTATAAAATTTTAAATGAAATTATATGTTGCCCTTAAAATTTGATCACTAATTAATTAGAAATCAAATTTATTTATGACATTTTCTAGTATTTAATAATTTCTTCTATTGGTGATTTTCATTTCCTTTCACTTACGATATTTATTCTTAAATTCCTTCTGATGACGTTACTTAGTTAATATACTTAACATATTTCAAAAATATTAATCAAATAAAAAAAAGTAACGTCGGAAAATTATTTTACTATAACATCATTAATTTTCTGCTGATAATAAGTTAAAAAAACTAACTAAAAATTACCACTCAGGTTATTTTTAAAATATACAGGTAATAGATTTAATTAATCTAATAGAAACTCAATGCCTAAACTGCTGAAATTACATTGGAAAGTTTTAATAAATCATACATACAGCACATACATTTACTGTAATATATAAATTTACAAACCCATACATATATACAAACACATTGACATATATATATATATACACACACATAAACATACATATATATATATAGACATATATATATATATATAACTAGAGTATATATTTAGTTTGACTAATTGATTTGTTTATAAAAGATTCAGCATGAATACATATGCATATTCACTTGTACAATACAATCACAAAAGAATACGTGATATTATCACTAGCTCTCAGTATTACGAAATTAATGATTGAGAAGTCGAAGGTATGGTACTTTATTTCATTGTATTGTATTTAATTTCAAAAGAAATTAAGCTTTTAAAAATGTCTCAATCAATCATTACATTAATAATAACGAAACTAGTATATATATATATATATATATATATATATATATATATATATATATATATATATATATATATATATATGTAAGATGGATATAATATTCTTTTATTTCGACTCAAGGTTATGAAAAAAATTGTAATCAATATATGTATTGGAACAAATCTAGACTTCAAATTAATTCTTTGTTTTATTATGAAGTTTATATATATATATATATATATATATATATATATATATATATATATATATATATATAAACATGGTAATAAGAATATTTCTTCCGTAAATTTTACAGACAATCAGTTTTCTGAGTTTCAATATTTCTTCGATATGTGGTTTTTTATCATTATTTATAAAAATATATATATTAAAAGAGGATGATAATATGTATGTATATATATATATATATATATATATATATATATATATATGCCATATTCGTAATATTATACGCAAATTAAGAAGAGATAAACGATAATATAAAATTAGTTTTAATTCATTATCTTAATAGTATAGAAAAAGTGCATATAATAAAAATAACAGAGGTTGAAGGAAACTAACTTTTTATGTCAAATATGTGTAATTAAATTCTTCCGTTTATTTATTTACATTACATATCTCAGACTGTAGTCGAGCACGTAACTGTGAGATTAGTGACCGTGTTATTTTATAAATTATATTTTGTATTATTGTGAATAAACGTTTAATGTATTCATTATTTCAAGCAATATAATTATATGCATACATACATATATATTAAAAGCAATGTAATTATATACATACATACATACATAAACACTACATTAAAATGTATGGATATAAAATAAATAAGAATATTTTACATGATATTAGTTCAGTATCAAATTTTGGCGATTTAAATTATTGCATAACAGGAAATATCAACAACATATATATATATATATATATATATATATATATATATATACACGTTAGTTTACATTATTATTACATTACATATTTATATGTTTTTTTT
Organism: Acanthacorydalis orientalis; assembly: GCA_034766995.1. Taxonomy (NCBI): domain Eukaryota; kingdom Metazoa; phylum Arthropoda; class Insecta; order Megaloptera; family Corydalidae; genus Acanthacorydalis; species Acanthacorydalis orientalis. The sequence continues at coordinate 31,991,286 of CM068313.1, read as the reverse complement.
TAATATATGAAAATATCTATAAATAGAGATAAAATGTTTATTTTTGTACTATTAATATATATATATTTGTTGTCTATAATCATAATTTATAATTTTATATTTTTTTTATACTAAAATTTAAATACGTGCATATGAGACAACTATACATATTTTATAGTAAAAATAAAAGTGTACCTTATTTGTATAACATCTATAGAAAATATTCTTATTTACAGAAACTATTTACTTTTTAAAATTTTTTTCCTTTACCAGTGCAAAATACTAATAAAATGCCCAATATTATTTCCTTATTAAAAATTAAAGTCTTTTGTTTATCTATATTTATAAAAATCAATAGCTAAGAAACATGTGTGTGTATATATATATAAATGTTTCTGGAGTAAATATATACTACAAATACTATAAAAACATCAACAATTGCTAAGCATGTAGAACGCGCATTTGATAATCTTCACATATGACAGATTCAATGATACACATTCTTCAACATATCTGCCATCTGAACACAATGAAGAATAGCATTGTAAAATTCCACGCGATATGTTTCCTCCCCTTTTTAATCAAACAAATCATGCGTCAACTGCGAATAAAAAAATGGTCGATCTTTTGATTAACTTACTATGTCTTCGGTGACTTTTTAATTAATACAGATGCAATAGTATTTCTAGACAAAAGCTAATATTTGCCCCATTTAGTACATATATATGCGATTCAACTATTCTATCTCATGTATTCCAAATTTTGTGTCGACCGCATGAAACATGTTCGATCTTGATGTAGTTGTTTTGTCGTCGAGTACGATTGGGCGATTGTATTACGGGTGTAGTGTAATCGATACTAGGCATGCGCATCGCACGAATCAATTTAAGGCTGAACAATATAGATGTATGTCGGTGAATCTGTTATGTATCTCCTTTTTGTTTATATTGTTCTTATTTTATACTGTTTTTTGAACCTGACTGACGTCAATTCGATTCCGGTTTACGATAAAAATTTTCTCATTTTCCCTATTTACCAAAATTTTCATGAAATGGACGTATTTTATAGAGGGCTGTGGTTGTTGATGGGTTGTTTATTATATTTGTTTTTTTTTTCAATAAAATTTTATTACTTTATTTTCAAAATCAGTTTTGTAAGAGTTCAATTTGAGGATATGAAACGAAATGCATTCTGTGCACTTATTTAACATGTATTCTCATTTTGGTTCATAAACACTAATATATAATAAAATATTACACTGACTCTTACAAACTTTAGATGTTTCATTTAAGCAATTGATTTTTTACAAACAGTTTATAGTTAGAAATTACAGAAATAATAAATATTACAGAAATAACAATAATAAACATTTATAAAATAAGTCAAATTTGGAAATACAAAAAACCTTACTTTTAGTTCCTTTCATACACATAAAAATAAGAAAATAAAATTTTACTCATTTTTTAACATTACATATTTCATTTTATAATACTAATATTCAAATTTAGTGTCTATTAGCATTAAACTTTACTATATTGAACTATTTATTATTATTTAATAATTCATAATTGGATAATTATAATAATGTTACAAAATTTAAGTAAAGAACAGAAAAAGTTTAATTAGAACATATTAGTAACAATAATTTTCATAATTTAATTCTGTTAGAACTGTGATTAATTAAATTATGAGAATTATAAATGTATAGCTGAAGACGAAATAAATTTTTCACAAAATAGTATTTCTATAATTATTATATTAGTAAAAAAAAATATTTTTTTTTTATAAATACTATTCAATTTGAAATACATAATTGTTAAGTTTATATAATGTTTATTCCAGTGAAAAAGATAATATAAAATTCTTAATTATAAAAAGTAAAATTTGAACATAGTATTATATTATTTGTTTCTTGTCATTATATATATATATATATATATATTTATCTATATATATATATATACACACATCTATACATATATATATATATATATACAAATTTCTTTTTTTATGAAATTTTTGACAATTTAATGTATATTTCAGTTTCCTTATATTGTTAAAAATAAAAAAAATATTTGAATCTAAGAAGTTTATTTCTATGATAAAAACCACCAAAATTATTTCAGGATACTGTACGTCCAATTTCATGATTTTCGCTATTCATCAACAGAGTGTATACTAAGTTTATCATATAGAGAATTTATATCAAAGATTCTTGATATATAACAATTTTAATAATGTATGTTTCCATGATATTATACAAAAATACAGTACAGATTTCTATAACAATAAAATAGAGAATTCCATTTCTACTTTTATATTTATGCACCACAATATATATATATATATATATATATATATATTTATATATATATATATATATATATATATATATATATATATATATATATATATATTTATATATATATATATATTTATATCATCTATATATATATATATATATATATATATATATATATATATATATATATATATATATATATATATTCTATACAAATATTAAATATCTGGAAAAAATTATCTTCTCGCCTTTTAATTCATCTCAGCTTCGTAAATATATTGTAATATCTAATAAACTTTTAAAATAGGTTCTATGTATATGAATATAATTTTTATATAAAAATTAGGAGAATTTACAATGTATTCAATGAAAGGTAATTAAATAAGATTAATTAAATATTTACAGAAATAGAGACATAAAATATAGTATTTAATTTATCGATATATTATGATTCTTTAAATATATTTCAGAAATAATATATATATGTCTTAATAAACAAACATTTGAAATTAAATAAATACAAAAAAAAAACAATAATATTATTTATGTTTGATCTGAATAGAGTTAATTTAAAGTAGTTTCTTAGAAATATATTTACTTTTTGTCTTATTAAACTATAATTATTAAATTAAGTTAATATACAATTCAATCATTTAAAAAAATCAAGTATTTACTTCTAAGGTTATTATTTATTTAGTATTTAAAATGAATTACCATACAAAACATATAAATGGATATTGAGATTAGTGGTGATCAATCTTTTTGATAGTCAAGAACATAGAAAAGCTCTATTAAAGAAAAACATCCCTTGAAGAATTATTAAATTTGAAAAAATATAAAAATTATAATTTTAAAAGACTTGCATGTTTTTCATAAACAAATATAATTTAATAACAGGTTATATATATATATATATACTTCGATATGTACATATATAAATATATATATATATATATATATATAATCAATTAGTCTAAATTATTTTTGGTTTCAAATTTTAACTTTAATTTTTTATTATTACTAACATAATAGTATTGGATATACTAGTTGAACAGAAATGGAATGTGTAACATTTATTATATAAAATCCGTTCAAGAAATAGCTCTCAGCAATACTGAATTAAAGACAATGTTTTGAAAATTAATATTCATATTTTAATACACAGTATTGTTAAATATAAAGAGATATTTTCTAAAGAGGAGATTATATAAAAAGGTAGCATTGTAAGAAAATTAATCCGTATGAAAATATTTGAAATTTTTCTCAACATAGACTATACCGATATTTAATATGACGTATAAAAATCATTAGATGATCACTGTATTAATCCTAATTTTGTACGAACAATATTTTTTCTTTATATATATATATATATATATATATATTATTCAAAATTGATATTCGTATAATCTAATAAACAAAATTAATAGCATCAAATAGAGAAATGAAACATTAATAACGATTATGTATATTATTATCTGTACAGGAACATAATTTATATATTTTATAATATTGGATGTAATTAATTATTTTAGATTAATCATCCGATTTGCCCATATAATAAAGGTTATAGTTAGTTGAAATTTCTAAGGGCACGGTGATAAAATGACGTAGGAAAATTGAATGGAAAATAATCGGATTGAAAATAAATTAAACTTAATTGACGATAAAATAAACTCTTTCAATTAACCAGTGATGCTGTAATGTGACTATTTAAATGAAATGTTTTTCATTCGTCTCTAATTTTATTTTAATACAAAAATAAAATCAGGATTATATTTTAATTAAAACTATCGGAAAAATATAATTATATTTTTTAAAAAGTTAATTTTAATTTTTTTGATATTTTAAAACGATTTGTAGTATGTAAATAATATCATTTGACGATTTTTTTTGGTTACATTTAATGTATGAACTAATATATTTTTTAAAGTTAAAAAAAATAACATCAATAAACAATACTAATTTTAAATGTATAATTGCATCATTTTGTAACTCCATTTCAATCAGATATCTAGAATGTTAAAAACGGCTATTTTTGAACTTAAAATAACACTGCATTAAATTCAGAATCAGCATCGTAATTCACTGATTGTCAATCAATTATGCTAAATACTACGTCGAACGCCAACTGCAAATTAATTTCTTAATGATAGAAAAACTACATCGTTTACTTAATTGAATCATCTAAAGCAATTTTATTATTACATTTTAGTTCTGTTAATATTACTGTTCAAAATTTTTACATTCGTATAGAGATATTGCAATCATATAATTATTACAATCATAAAATTATTAAAATAATATAGAATGGATAATATTGAAAATATTTATACAAGTTTTGTATTACATACATTCACGTTAGTAAAATTTAATTTTTGCCATACACTTAAAAGTAAAATATTGTGCCTTACATTAATACTAATTTCTCAACAATATTTGTTTTGTAAAGTAGCAAATACCGAATATAATAAAATTTTAACCTTATATATATAATGTACTGTTAATGTGTTATTAAATAATGTATCACTTGATAAGAGTGACACAATTTAAAAAGTAAGAACTTTTCACAAGCATTTTAATACCTTCTCTCTAATAAAATGTAAAAAAAAATGCATTTAAAGCTTCTTATTAGTTGAATGGGATTATATATATATATATATATATATATATATATATATATATATATATATAATGGACATACAATTAACAACTAGGATAATTTTTTATACTATTGGTTTTTTGCTTATTTTGTGTTATGATTCTCATAAAAAAAATTAGTGGAACTTATAATTTTTTGGAAATTTAGAAATGTTTGTAACAAACTACAATTTATTCGAAATGTACAATGAATAACTCTGAACAATTACAATTACAAAATAATAAAATATGTATTTCCAAACTTTAAATTTTAGTTATTAGTGATCAATGAATTAGCATACATATGTGTACAGTTCAAAAGAAAGAATTGTAATATGTTGGAATACGATTAAGTTAAGAATACTAGAATATATTTATCTGGAAGTATAAATTAGTTAAAATCCACAGTTTTTAAATCTTTATTCCTTGGAACAACTGAAGATTATCAGTGTTACAGAGTAAAGTACTAAACCAGATAAAGATATATCTGAAATTTGTGATGAAGTTTTAATATGGTATTGAAAATAATAAAAATACATTAATCTTGGAACACACTTGTGCCAATTTTAAAATTGAAAATTTTAACTCGATTGTAACTTGGTTTGCAAGTGATTAATATGATGTAAATATCATATTAGGCATATAAGGTTATTGATAGTTTTTAATTTTGTTTTCATACATACTGTTATTTGTATTAATTAAAATCAACTTTAAGTTTAGAATTAGTAATTGATTTAAATCACTTCTAATATCTAAAAATTTTGAGATCTTAAGATAGTGTTGAGATGTTAAGTATTTTTTGCTAATTAAGTATAAATTATAAAAAAATAATTTGATGAAAAACATTAACATAGACAGTCTGAAATATATTTTTAATAAAATATATATGGACATCAATCACACACTAAAGTTAAGCTCCAACTGAGTAAAATTTAAACAAATATTTTATATAAAAATATGTGTTCAATGTAAAAGAAAGTTCTATATAAACATTTTTGGTTAATCGTAAAGAATAATTATATTTAGTAAGTTAAAAAATATAAAAAATAACTACTGTTTAAATAATTTATCTGTTACTACAATACAAACATATATACATACATACATATATATATATATATATATATATATATATCATATAAGGCTTAAATAGTTAAAGCTATGAATTTATATATATATATATATATATATAAATTCATAATAGAACTCTGTAATAATAATTGACAAAATTTACTTCAATTCAATTGCAATCACAATAAAAAATATGTATTTTCAGACAAGATTAGTGTTTGTCATTTAGAGAAAACACGACAAGAAAAAAAATCTGGAATGAAAGATCGCAACATACAGATGAAAAATTGTACACTGTTATATAAAGGACAAAAGCCACCTTTTTGCACAATAATTTTGATTACTGGTCGTGAGTGAGGCGGTATCTTTATCTGATGGATTTACAGATGTTTTCAGTGTAACAACTTGATTCCGTGTACCATTTAGCTCTTGACGAGTTTTATTTTTATGACAACCTTATATATATATATATATATATATATATATATACTTTTCGGACATTATATTTTCTTTTTTATATAACATGCCATTAGTTAAAGTATAAATGGACTTTTGTTAACGTGAAAAGTAAATAATCTAGGCATTTTTTTCATATAAATGATTTATTACTTTGACTTATATATATATATATATATATATATATATATATATATATATATATATATTTAAAGAAAGATATTAACTTTGACTTTCAGTTACATGTCAAATATATAAACTTTGAGATTTACTTTTTTCTACATTTAAAAATAAACACATATATAGACAAATGTAATAATATCTTTTCAAGTTTAATTATTTATATTTTATTCTTGAAGTTTTTTTTCAGAAAACAATTATTTAAAGACAAGTACCAGTAATTTATTAAAAATGAAGATATAAATACACAAATCATTCAAATTTAAATATAATATATGTAAATTCGGCATGTTAGTTAAACTTTTGTTTTTGTAGTAAATGCATAGTTTTAAATTATTGAACAAGTTTTAAAAAATATTTTACCATTTTAGTATAAATACTTAGCGTTATGAGTAAACATTCTGATTAATTCGAGTTATAAAAAATTCAATATTAACATCGACAGAATATAATAATATAAAGCTAGAGTTTGTTTAGTTTATGGTGTTTTATATATTTATCGACTGTTGATACTCGTTTTAACGCCTAATTGCGAACATAATATTTTTCAGGCGAAGAATATATATATTTTTTAAATTGTTCAATGAAATAAAAAATTGAAATACACCTCTTCAATATTTATGTAAATAAAATTATTCGAGTTTTTAAGGACAGTTTTTAAGGAAATAATCCATTTTCAAAGTAAATAAAATTATCCAATCCTGTTCAAAGATTATACAGTGACCTTTCGCAAGATCAATCTTATTTGACTTGAGAGAATTTGACTTCATTTTGTTTGATCGGAATCTTAACTAGTTAATGGTGGTATCAAACCTTCTGGTTGCCTTATTAGAAACAGAGTATACTACTGATACGTGATATAAATGTAATAACTTCTAACAAGATCATAAAACAATTATTTAAACTTTTCTAAAGAAATACTTAAGTATTAAAGTATTTATTGATTTCTTTTAAAAGTAGATATATATTTTTCTCATTGCACAATAAATATATAAAATTAATGACATTATAAGATAATATGCAATACTAGTGTTTTTTGTCTTGAAATATACAATTATTTTAAATTATTAAAACACATTTGTATCATAATTAATATATCAATGTAAAATTTATTATAATTTTATAGTAGTTGACAAATATATGAAAAATGAGCCAAAAAAAACAAATTGCGGAGCGACGGTTATAAATCTTAAATAAATTAATATAACAATCTTAAATATAGCATTTACCATTAAAATTCATGCTATTTTAGTTATTTACGTAACTTTCAATCTAGTCGGAGACGTGTTGAATTCTCTATCTGTAGCATAATGTGTTTAATAATTGTTTAATGA
>CM068313.1:31925824-31980824 GCA_034766995.1 Acanthacorydalis orientalis | reverse complement strand
GGTCGAAAACTCCTACGGACTTTTATTATTTTCAAGTAGTCCTGCAGTTGACATTTATGGTTAATCGTTTAATGACAGATTTTGATTGAAATAAAATTCATTTAATTATAAATATAAAATTATAAATACTTTAAGATTTAGTTTCAATAAAATATAATAAAAATAATTTGCATTTGATTAAAACATATATATATATAGTAGATTATTTTTCTAAAAATTAGTGTATTTAATTAGAATATATTACTGAAAAAATAAAATTTATTTATTACTAAAAATGTAACTGATATTGAACATACAGTTCTGGCACTGTGACAAAATTCACTTTCACAAATGAATTATTCTCGTAAACCAAAAACCATAAAAATATTTTTTTATCGAAAAAGTTAAAAAAATATTGTTGCTCATTTCTGATTGTTGCTTGTCGCATTTCGATGATGATGAATTTAATAATCTGTAGAAAAATCCAGCGATAAGATACAGGAAACTATTAATATATTTGATCAGAAAAAAATAGTTTGTGGGGTGAGTGGATAATTAATTTAGGAAATCAAATGTTGGTTTATTCAAAGAAAATATCATCAATAAATAACTTTGATGAAATTTTACTGATACATATCAAATAACATACAATGTCTTGATATATTTAACATATAAATCATATGATGTATATAGGATACCGTTAGAGATAGTTAAACAACGATAGTTTTTATATAATAAAAATCTATCTAGTTATGTATTTCAAAATGCGATAATGTTTAAAAAAATAGTAGGATTAGTATCTAATAAAGAATACACAATTAAATTTTGAAATAAATTATTTACAAAATAAATTATATTATCTAGTTTAGAATCATTGATTTAAATAATAAGTTGAAAGTTGAGTTTAAGGAATAGATAATACAAAATAATTCCTAAATAAAAGTATTGTTTTTGATGAATACTCAACTACCCGTTTAATTGATTTAATTGTATTAATGCAGATTTCTTAAACTTATGGTTTTTTTATTAATAATCTGATTTTTTTCAAAAATTACTAATTAATTATTTTAGTAATAATTTTTTAAAATAATTTCAAACATTTAATTAATGTAATTTCGAAATTTTTTATAAAATTAATTTAGAAATATTTGTCAAAGTTATTAACTATTCAAGATATTAATTTAAGAACCAAATTAATTTCATAAAAAATGTTAAATGATTAGAAAGAACATTTTTATTTTTATATACTCGATTATTTTACTTTTGAAATAAAATTCTGTATTATAAAATATCTAAATATCTTAGATAATGTTTTTATTTATTATTACTATTTCACTAATATATATATATATATATATATATATATATATATATATATACATATACATATATGTGTGTGTGTGTGTATAATTAGGAAAGGAAAAAAATTAAAATCAGAATTTTAAAATACGAGTAATGTTAAATTAAACAAATTTAAATCTCTAAAATGTTTCAATTCAACTCTTTTATGCAAGGAAAATAAAATGCAATACAAATAGATGGTTAAAATTTATTGTGGAGTTGACGTACCTGAAATAAGTATAAATCGAAGCTCAAAACATACCTATACATCTTTTGATTTTTGAACGGGATACTCCAAATGACAAGTGTATAGTTCGATTATAACTGACGGAATTAAAAAATGTAACTAAAGTAGAATATACGTTTATATTACTCGAAACATTTACTCGTTATTCGATTGTGTAACAATAAGTAGATTATAAAATGAAATATTCATTCTTAATAAAATAATTGTTATGTCACGCATGCCTTATATTTTAGTATAAATCAAAACATTGACCTACATTTTTAGTAAAATAAAATATAAGGATATTTTTATTAATATTTCTAACAATCTGTGTATTCCGGCTGTTTATTAAATGTATAAGAAATTACCATAAAGTTAATTTATGCAAAAGAATAAAATTCGATTTGAACAAATGGTATTTTTTAAAAAAAAATACTTACAAAATATTACATATTTTTGTTAATTTAGTTATTAATTAGGATTAGCTTAACTTTCCATTCTTCTTTCTTCTTGATTTTCTCTTTAATTTTTAACAGCTAAGGCATTCATAATACTCTATTATTTGCTCCATTTTATATATATACATATATATATATATATATATACATATATATATATATATATATAAACATGTATATATATATATATATTCCAACCTTTATCTTTGTCCATATTTTCCCTCAATACTCTAGTATCGTTTTTATCCATTTATATCTAAAGATTATCTCTTAGCGTTGTGATATACATTTCTACAATTTTTAATCTTCTAAACTAGTTTTTCTGAATTTGGATTAATCAATTTTAAAAATAGAAATTTTCATGCTGCTATATTTTAAAAATAAGAAACAAAATACTTTTCAAACATTTTTTTTATAAAGCTGCGATGAACTTTAAATATTGACTGGAAATTCATATTGACTGGAATTTAAAACAATTCTCAAAATTTATATTTTAATAATTTTTAAGTCTTATTTATTACCATATTTTTCAAGTATATATTTTTCCATTTTTAGTTTTATTTTTGACAATATAATATCAAGTTGTTAAGAAATATTAATCATTTATCCATAAAAAAAAAACTTTAAATACTTTTTTTACATTCTTATAATTTTATTACTATATTAATATCGTAAATTAAAAAAAAAACACAGGTTGTTTATATTATTTCTTCTATACAACAAAATATAAATTATACATATATGTATTTTGTGCCACACTTTTTCTACATAAAATAAAAAAGTGATCTAATTTTTTTTCGGATTAAAAGTCTTTCACTTTTATTATTATAACAGTTTTAAATACAGTTATTTTTCTAGCTGCTGATATATATATATATATATATATATATATATATATATATATATATATATATATATATATGATTGGATGTGTTTATGTGTATCATGTCAGTAATAATGAAATTCAATTTCAGAAATAATCAGAATACAACTTCATGTTTATTCAAGCGCATAGTATGTGCCCTAGTTTTATTCAAACTTATAATTAGGAACGTTGCACGATGTGCAATTATAACCTAATCGTATCGAAAACATAGTATCTAATTTAAATATAAAATACAAAAAATTCATATTTTGCAAACATAATAGTATTGAAAAGTCTAAAACATTTCTAGATTTTACAAATTATATACATCTGAGTTAAAGTAGAGTCATTATTTTATAATTAAATAAAAAATAAGTCTGTTTACAATTTTAATTTTATTATTGTTTTATACCAATCAATACATTTAAGAGAGAGAGAGATGTTTAACTCAGACGAAAATTTACTTTTAAGGATTGAAAAGATTGAATACCACCATTATATTAAATTATATTCTGTCATCTGACAGAATAGATAAAATATAATATTGGACTTAAGCATTAAATAATAATCAAAAAAAGTTATCTTTTGTTATTTGTGAGCATTTAAAATTTTTAATACTGTTCAACATTAAAATGAACTCTGAATATCGCACAGATTCCTTACCCGGTTTTAAAAGCTAAAACTACATATGCTAGTTCAAAAGAAAATAATAACAGAGGGCTAGTAATAAAGTGTTAACGAAGATATTAATTTTTTTTAAATATATTTTTAAAATCAGCTTATGTTTCATCACCTCGCTCAGTTAATAAATTCATTTTTATTAAGACAATTTTTAAATTTATTTTATATCTATCAATGTGTAGAATATTTTTTTAAAAAAATGTATAAAAACTTCAATAATTTGAAAGCAAATTTATGTATCTATGATCTCTGCAAGTGCTTCAATGCTTTGATGTCTACGTGCAATAATTATCTTTTAATTTTAATCCAATGGAGTTGTGTATGAAAATATGCTGCCTTGCAAAATTACATTAAAACTTTGTTCAAGTAGCCAGACATGTATATTTTATCAAATCAATTTGATTAAATAACAATAATTTTATATTTTCAACACCTACAATAATAATATAAAATTTGTAATTTATATTAACGACACATTTTTACTGCTTCAATTTAATATTTTTAAAATAGATGAAAAATTCCGAACACGGATAAATGAGTTCTTAGATTATTCATATTTTCTAAATGTTAGTGATTATGAAAATATGAAAGGGGCAGTTTTTAAATTTTAATATATATCTATACATTTAGTTACAACTAATTAAAGTAGAACATATAATCTCAATTTCTTTTATTAATTAATTAAACTAAAAAAGCATAACTTGTGTTCCCTCAAAATTGAGTTTTATAACTTAACGATTTTTCTTGTTACCTCTGTAAAATAAAAATGTTAAAAATTATGCTATGTAATGGAATTTTTCATTTTTTTTAAAGAAATAATGCTTGCGTTTACGAGATTTTGATTTATTCGTGTTTCACGACAGACATGTTTTAGAGAGTTATATAAAAATTAATATATATATATATATATATATATATATATATATATATATGTATATGTATATATATACATACATATATATACACCCACCCACACACACACACATATATATATATATATATTTATATATTATATATATATGTATGTACATACATAAAGGGGATTTACAACAATTGTATAAATTTAACAGTTCGCGGAGTTTATTTTAAGGAAAAAATGTCGCATAAACATATCACTATTCAATTTATATATATATATATATATATATATATATATATATATATATATATATATATATATATATAGATATAGATAGATTAAAAAAATTCATTTAAAATTTAAAAAATACAATATGAATAAAATAATTTAAAAAAGTTTTTTTTTTACTTTATGAATTCATACAAAATATTTGAAATTCAAGAAAATGCAAATTGTCTTTGATATTAGTCAACAGAAAAATTTATATTAAAATGTAAATATTTTTGTAGAAACGTATCTGTTTATGTATATTTTTCCTTTAGTCATAAATACATCATTTGATTGCTGGCTTAACTTGAAGAGAAGTTTTGAAAATAAAATCATTTCTCTAAATGTATATTTTTTTATACATAATACATTTGTAAATGTGCATTTTAGAATTTGTAAATCGAAGTTTTACTTATTGTAACGTTCATGGCCTATTAAAAGGTTTTAACAACATGTTAATAAATTCTCTTTTAGCTGTATCATCACTTAATTAAAATCGGTTAGTGTGGTTTTTTTTTAATCTGGGGTCATGCAGTTAATCGATGTAACACTGAAGAAAAAGAGAATCAAACAGCGAATACTAATTAAGCCTTACAAAGAGTATAGAATACATACATACATACACATACATACATACACATACATACATACATATAAATATATATATATATATATATATATATATATATATATATATGTATATAAACAATTCACATTTTATTTATGTATCATAATTCGCAACTTAATATTATAAGCAAACAATATAAAACCATAGTTAATTAACAAAACTGTGGTATAATCCTTAAAATTGTATATGTATAATATAACTACATTTCGAAACTTTTTAAATTGAAGTTTTTCAGTATTTTGTTAAAATATTACCTGCTATTAAAATAAACACTAAAAAAAGTTTTAATAATTTCAGTTTTATTATCATTTTGTATTATATACACATGTACAATATACGAGGCAAATGTAATTACAAAAAAAAAAAAACAGAATAATGAAAATTCATACCAATCTAATAATAAGTCAACTTAAATTTTACGAGAAAACATTCATAGTTTATGTTTGTTATAATAATATAGATTTTAATTATGTGAAAATAATAAACAAATAATAATTAGATAAAATATAAAAAAGCAAACATAAACTGAACTCGAATTATATTTTTTTTCTTATTTTGTAAATTCGAAATTCAATTGTTTAAATCAAATTTTTATGCTGAATTTTAAATATAAATTACATTTGTGAAGACAATTTTAGCAGGTGAATCTTTTAAATGTCAACAGGATGGAAGCAATAATAGAAATGTTTGAATTTTGAATTTCTATATATATATATATATATATATATATATATATATCGTTAACAATTTATTAAGTATTGTTTTCACAAATGTCATACATATATTTGAATAACGTGTATATCAATTGTAATAGAGAAGGAAATTAGGAAAGTTATTATTATCAGATCTATAATAAATAATTTTTATCGTATATATTGATAAATGATATTCATATTTCAGTATCCAAAATAAGTAAAGTAATAAAAATGCACATATTATTTTTACATACTTTCATATATATATATATATATATATATATATACACATATATATATATATATATATACGTATATATATATATATATATATATATATATATATATATATGTATATATATATATATATATATATATATATATATATATATATATATGTATATTTATATATATATATATGTATATTTATATATATATATATATATATATACATACATAATTTAACGACTATAAGTCTTCTTCTTGTATTAAATAGACGTGTACATACGTTAATTAACATCTTCTCGTCTGTTATTTGATTATGATCATACTTGAGCTTCGTTCTCAAGGTTGTTACGAGTTCATTATCCTGAAGTTTCATTGACTCATTCGACGTTAATACTGACATTATGCATTGCTCTAAAACCAAAAACGTTTGTTTTCATAGTTCAACTTACGCATTATCACTTCGTAAAATAGATCATTTACATATTTTATTGGTTAATGATTATGTCCTTGAATATTGACATGAAATATTCTGGTAATGCAAGTCGTAAAGAATATAATTTTGTTATGAGGTTATTTACTTAGAAATCATTAATATTTCTTATGTCCCTTATACTGAAAATAGAAATTTATTAGAAAAATTAACTTAAATAAACAATTATTGTAATTATAGTTATTTAATTATTAATTTTAATAAAGTTGCTGATGTCTAAGAAAAAACTGCACAAACCTTTTAAGAAGAGAACAAAAATCATACATGAAAAAGAAGAGACTCAATTAAAACTATATAACAGAATTATTAAGAAATGTTGTGGCGAGGGATAATAGAATTCACACACAATTTTATTTATTAAATACAAATATAAATATAATTAATACATTATTTAATAAAATAAATATGGATGTGTGAGACGTTAAAAATTAGCAGATTCAGTTGAAATCATTGAATAAAGGTTACAAATGATGTGACTACTACACAAAAGTATAAATACTAAAGTAATCATAACGATCACAATGATATTTATATCAAGGATTGTATCAAAATCAACAATACATAATAGACCAATATCAGTAAATTATAAATCATCACTAGCGCACTCCTCATACTATTTGGAATTCATATTAGAAAAGTGTGCTTAATTTTCATTTCAATGTAAAAACATTAACAAGATCATTTTTATCGACTTTAAATCAACTTTAATATTTAATTAATTGTTGAAACAATGAAATAGTTACTATTTATTTTAATTTTGGTCTAACCATTAATTAATAATCCAAAAATATAATTTTTCCAGTTCTTCATTGTCTAATATTTAAAAATAAATAACAAAATAAATCGAACAAAATATAATAGTTTAAAAATAATAGATTTTTTTTTTTAAAATGCACTTTTAAGAAGATATATTCTGACCATCTTAGATTTCTGTGAACGAAATATACAAACGTTCAGGACGTAATACAAGAAGAGACTATATGCAATCGATGAAAACATATTAAAACATATACAAAAATTCTATGAAATCTGATTCTATGAGATCTAATGATACCTAAAAAAACTTTGAAAATTTTAAAAATCAAAGATACAGAGTAATTAAAATTGAAACTTATTGGAAATATGCTTATATTATAAGTGTCATAATTGTGTTTAATAATTTGCAAAAGTGTGTTTATTAATGTGTCAATAGCGAAGTATTTTGAGAATTCGCTCTAAATATATTTAAAACAGTACATTTACTTAAATAAAAATAATATTTTTGAATATAATAATAATAAATAAATAAATTATACTTAATGTTAAATTACACAAAAAATGTATGTCCTCTGTAAAATATTCGGCGTATCAGTGAAAACCAGTTACTAACATAGACATTTTTCAACATTTTGCATCTAAATATATGTATATAAATGTATTCAGAACATTTTTATGTTTCCTGTATACTTATTTTTGTTCTATTTCAAAATTATCTTTTATTTACTGAGATCTTCACCATTTACGAAAGAATTTCATTTTTATAATAAAGACATGTTATACAAAATTCAATTTTCCGTCAATAAAATCCTACGAAGATAACATATATATATATATATATATAACAATTTTTATTATAAATATTTGACATTTTTGAATTTTCATGAAAGTAAATGCTAAAAAGTTATCTACTAAATACAGTGACTAACAAAAGAAACTTGTATGAACATTATAACATATTCAATAAAGTTCACAATTGTGAGAAACTACAATATTCTCTGAACATTAATTTTGTAGTAATAATCGCTCTATAAATGAAAGTTATATTATGAACTAATCTATTTTGTTGATTCTCATTAGAAGATAATTTGTCACGGTTAAGGGAAGAATAACTTTTCAGTATGAAGAAAAGTTTTTTGTTAGTTTATATCTAACGTTAAATTTGTAAAATATTACAATATGAAAATTTAGTGTACTGCTGAAACGTATAAATTTAAATGAATGTAAGTTTTTTTTTATGATAGTAGTAAGAGCAATTCTTTTTCTTTCTTTATATTTATGGTTCCTAAAAAAAATTAGATATAAATTATTTAAATTATAGTACGCTAATATATATTTCAATCCATATTTTTTAAAAATTATTTTTGTCACTTACTAATTATAAATGTACTGCTTTACCAATATTATTAAAATTAACTCATTTATGAGCTATATGTAGGTAACATAAATATCTTTTTTTAATATATTTTTTATGACATATTCAATCTACATTAGTTTTTATACCGGTCTTTAAACTCTATTAGAGTCTATTAAAGTCTAAAGAGTCTTTAAAAAATATTGGAAATATATATAAACTTTTAAATAAAAATATTTCAATGATCAAAATACGCTTAATATGTTTGAGCTGTGGTAAATCTTGGATAACTGAAACCGCGGACCCGAACCAGCAAATACGGCGGTCCTACTATATATAAATTGGATATTGCAGATCTGGTAATAAAACTAATAAATATACATATATATATATATATATATATACATAAATTTATTAGTTTTCATAGTGCTTCAGAAGAGAATTAGCCATGTGGTGCCAATCAACTCATTTTATATATAAAATTATCAAACTCTGAAATTTTGTATTCTATAAAAGTTTAAAAAAAATTGACATTGTATGCATAACATGTAAATGTAATATGTAACAAAATTATATCAGAAAGGAAACAAATGACATATATATATATATATATATATATATATATATATAACAATGACTTTATAAGTCAAAAAATGTGAGATTTTGTACTAACTCCTCAAAATTCATATATTATTTATACATTTTGTGGGTGTTCAATAAAATTGATTTGCTCCGTATAGTAGATGGTTTATATGATATACATATATATATATATATATACATATATATATACATATATATATATATATATATATATATATATATATATATATATATATATAATATTCAAATACAATGTTACTTATAAAAAACAAATTTCTAAATGTATGTAAGCCCAATTTGTCGCCAGGACTTGACAACATAATAAAGTTTTGGAAAAGTTGCCTGAATATCACATATTTCTTATTTTCTTTTTTTGTACTGTTTACGACTTGTCAAAGTTGTTGACATATTTCTACTTTACATTTTTTTAGTATCAACAATAATATGTACGTATATATATATATATATATATATATATATATATATATATATATATATATGTATGTATATATATATACGTACATATTATACGTACATATACGTACATATTATATATATATATACGTACATATATATATATATATATATATATATGTATACATATGAGTTTATTTTAGAATTATATTTATATTTTCTGCTACAATAATTTATTATAGATAACATTAAACTATTTAAAAGAGATTAATGTAAATATAAATGATTATACTTTTTATTCAACTTTTAGGAATAAATTATAATGTTGTCCTTGATTAAATTTTGTAAATATATGATAGTGTTTGATAGGTCGTTGTTACATTTATTCGTAAAATTATTCTGATTGTTTTATCTTTGTGTACTTATTCCAAATGAACATTAATAATTTAGAGTCACTAAAATTTTCTTTTTTATTTAATTTTAATATAATACTCTCCAAATTATAATTTAGAAGAAATTATGTTTTCTTTAAGCCAGTTTTAATATATTTTTTTGGCACTAATAATAAAATATATTTTTTTTATTGTGCGAAG
This sequence comes from Acanthacorydalis orientalis, assembly GCA_034766995.1. Taxonomy (NCBI): domain Eukaryota; kingdom Metazoa; phylum Arthropoda; class Insecta; order Megaloptera; family Corydalidae; genus Acanthacorydalis; species Acanthacorydalis orientalis. Next base: position 31,970,387 of record CM068313.1, on the reverse strand, counting down.
TGTAATACATATATTTTTATAATTAAACATATATATATATATATATATAAATATTGATTAAACTATAAAAAAATTTAATAACATTTTAATATTTTAACATAAGGTATTTTATTTATCAGTACAGTATGGCATTTAGAGCGAACTGCTTAAAAATAAACTTCAAATAAATAACATTTTTCCGAAAATGTCTTTTATTTTAACTCCCCTCCGTCATATATATATATATATATATATATATATATATACATACATAATTGTCATGTTTTTTTTAAAAAATATTATTATCTTGTATGACATTAATTATTTATATCGATAATAAAATTTGGATATTAAAATTTAGTGTTGAGCAATTTAAACTAGTTAAAATTTTAATTAATATAGCATATGTAATATTTAAAAGTAGCTACAAATTCAAACTGAATAACTTCAGTTTTACTTTCAGTTTCATTAAAATCATTCTTTAATTTATATTCTTAATTAACATATGTACAGTTTTGTAAAAAAAATAATTACAAATTAGTTATTCAGATAATTGTTTTAATATTTTTATTTCTTTATTATTTCCGTAGATCTTTTCGAAATAATTTTACATACATTCATCAATATTCTATACTAATAATATTTCCTCGAATAGTTTATTAAAGCTATGCTCTTTGAGCATGTGATGTGCTGTAATATTGTTCAACGTACTAAGGTAAACAAACCACTTTCAAAGTCAATTTGGGTTTACAGCAAATTTAATTAAATTTCCTTCGAAAGAGAATGCATTAAAAAATTAATCCAATAATATGAAATGCACAAATTTAAAATTCAAATCGTTCATTCTGTTTCATATATATATATATATATATATATATATATATATATATATATATATTAATTAAATCGTTACCGAAAAATAATGATGAAAATATTGAAGAAATTTAAATAATAAAGTAGATTTAATAAACATCGGTATAAAAATTATTTCAATTGCTAGTTTAAAATATTGTTCTATATAAAACAAATATTGAATCTTGTTGATATCTGGAAAATGCTAGCGGAAAAGTATAAGATAAATGTTATAACGAAAAAAAAGTTTTACTCGTAATTGGAAATATCCTTAATTGATGCTGAATATTGCAAAATATGTATATATAATGTTCATTTCATGTAAAACTTATTTTTATTTTTTTTATAAAATACACCAAGAATAAATAGTACATCACTAATTCGAAGAAAATATATTATATATTAAAATTTTGTTTTTAATTTTAATAAGGAAAATACTAAATACTCAATACTTCTAGCAGTCTTACTACAATATAATATATAATTATTGTTTTACAAAATAAAAATTTTGTTGCAAAATTAAAACAAATATATAATACATAAAAAAGTACAAAAATATTAAAATTAGAGTTTATAATATCAAGTTCCTAAACACTATCCTATTACATATTATATTTGCAGATATCGAAACGAAAAAGTTAAAGTACTATTTTAATATCATATCATATATATATATATATATATATAATGTTACAATTTTATTTATAATTTTACTAAAAATAATCATTTTGTTAATTGTAGTTTCTTATTCTAAAGTAGAAAGTGCAAACCTTACTAAACAATATATTACTTTATCCAAAATTTTGAAATAACGAAAAATGTTAATATAGCATTCATCATAATATAGTATAGCATCCATATCGTATTCATGCAATTGAAAATAACATATTATCTAAAAAATAAAATATCAAAACTTCCTTTTAAATAAACTTATTATATCTTTAAACGGCTATTATTTAAAATAAATAAGTATTAATATTTTAATATTTATTGTCATCATAACAAATTCTCAAATATTTGCCAAATAATAAAATGATGTTTTCTTATCTTGGATATTAAAATACACTTAATAATGATATGCAAACACATTTAAAAAATAATCATTTTCCTTATGTAAACACAGATAGTAATATTCCAGAATTGAGGGAAAATTATGTTATAATGCATGATGTGTGTACCATACAGTCAAAAATGTGATTTTTTGTATATACAACAATGTATATATATATATATATATATATATATATATATATATATATAGTATGAAAAATCACCTTTTGTATTTTTAATAATGTCAAATCAAAATATTTACCATTCTTTAAGATATTTTTCAATGAATTTTCCTTCATATCATTTGTTCAAGAGTTGGTATATGTTAAACTTATATAAATATCAAAAAAAGATCTGTTTCTTAAAGAATGTACACATTTCTTGCTAGTATTTTATTTCATGGGACGGCATAGAAATAAACATTATATAGTGAACATCTTAAATATATCAAACAGTACTTAACTGTATCAAATTTCAAACATCAAAGAATACCAGTGAATAGAGATAAAAGACAACAATTGAATTTTGTTCGAGATGGACACGAACGTCTTTTAGTAATGGAAGGCATTAGATAAATATAATAACCGAATGTAAAAAGTAACAGAAAACCATACATCATTGTTGAGTAGAAACGTAATAAAGAAGAACAGTCATGAACGAAAATAAATTATAATTTCATAATGTCGAACTGATGAGAGCGGTGTGTTTATTTCAATTAACGAAAAACTGTTAATAAACCGATAATACAAAGTGATAATATATAAAAGTCATTACATGTTGTGAATGATTGATATAATTTCATATTTTGCTTCAATCATCAAATATCCATATTTAAAAATATTTTTTATTGCTTTATATTTTGCAATTAGAGTTACATAAAGCAGAATGAAAATATTAATAGAAAACAAGCATTCAATAATGTCAAAATAACAAATAATATTTTTTCCTAGTATATTTCTTATGTCTTCTCTATCAACGTTTTTCTCTTATTAATTTAATATGTATGCTGTATATATATATATATATATATATATATATATATATATATATATATATATATATACGAGTATATGTATTTTTCAATGAGGATTATTTCGTAATGTACTTTACAACTTTTTCTTCTCATCCTTTTGTATTGAAATCTAATTAAGATGTAAAAATAAAAATGATTTTTTTTCATTGCATGTATCTACGACGAAATCTATTTAATAAAAACAAAATAAACTTTACTCTAAATACAATTGTAATTATGTATAGAAAGTTGCAACGTACTAAAATTATTTTTAATTCTTTCGAGAACATATATATATATATATATATATATATATATATATATATATATATATATATATATATATATATATATATATATATATATATATATATGTGTGTGTATGTGTATGCATTTAGAACTGTGGATTATAATTACATTATTAATTTTAATTATGATGGAAAAAATACTTAAATATTTGAAAGTCATTAAACCTTAATGATGTGTTTCCATGTAATATTTATATTAAATAGTTTAAAAAATTAAATAAAAATTAAAAATATTTTTTATAAAATAACAACTTACCGTATTATTATCTCAAATACATATTAACGATGCTATTATTTTAAATTTATCAAAATACAAACAATGATTTAGTAATATTTTTGAACATATATATATATACTTTATGTTATCACATTTTTCTATTTGATGATTTTATTTGAATGAAACTTTAATATTAAAATTGTTCTCTTTTATGCGGTTATAAAAATTGTTTTCATCTCTAACTTATTCTACAAACCTTGTTCATAATTCTAAATTATTCAATCGCTTTATTCTATAGCGTCTTTCTTATCAATAAAACAATTAATTTATTTTGAAGAAAATTACAGTTCGAAAAGAAATATTATAAATAATAAAGATAATCTGATGGAAACAAATGTATTTAAAAATGATTAGTTATACATAATAATTAGTTTATAAGTAGTATAGTATATATTTGAATAAATATTTTATTTCAAAAAGCTTTTTGTTTAAAAAGTGAGAGACTTTTTAATTACTTTAGTGAGTTTGCTCTTTCAGTAATGTTTAACAAACTGGGAAATTCCAAGCACCATTCTAGTTATTGTATAGAAAGAGCTTAAACTTTCCGGAATTGATATATCATTTATCAATAAAATATTCCTATTAAAATTCTACTCAAAAAGAGTTTATAAATAACAAATTTATAGTTTTTATGAAATATATTTGCCACTATCTAGGTGAAATATGCTAATATTACAATCTTTGATAAAATATACCTAAATGCATTTTTGAGCCATTATTGGTACTTTATTATTAATTGAAGTATCTATGCTGTTTTATGGTTCAACTAAAATTTTACATATTAAATTAATATATATATATATATATATATATATATATATATATATAGTTATGTAAATATATAGACATCTAGATATATATATAGAGAGAGAGAGAGAGATATATCTTAAATAGACAAGACCTTGTAGATAGAAAGATAGATATGAATAGATAACTGAAAAAAAATAATAACCAATAAATTATTTTTACTTAATGTGGTTTAGTTAAATCTCTCAAAAATATTGCAGATAGACATTCTAGTCACTTAATAAAATTAATTCACAATTCTGTAAACAAAATATAAATTGCAAACAATACATATGTGACAATAGTATATAACTGACCTAAAAACAGCTTGATTCTTAGAACTTCTCTTTATATATACAGTTAGTTTATATGTTTATTTCACTCTATCTAGTAATTAATATTAAATATCATTATATAATATCAGAAAATTCATTTCTTAAAAAGCTATTTCATTATTTAAAAAACTATTTTAGTTAAATATATATATATATATATATATATATATATATATATATGTATTTTATATTTGATATTATATTATAGTAAGTAAAATTAATCTTGATTATTGTTCAATAATGATGTTCTTTCTGGCACAAAAATAACCATTGCATTTTATAAATATTTAAGTTGCTATAATATATAATCATAAGGGTTATAACTATGATGGTTAATTTTCTAGACATGTTAAAAATGAATATTTAACAATTTTGAATATTTACTTGCTTGCATATTACGAATAATAATGTTAGAATATTTTCTTAAAAATATTTTTAATTTGTCATTTTTATTGAAATATGTTACGGCTGTAGATAAATAGGGCTTAAATATAAGCAATTAATGAAATATTATGTATTCATAAAGTCATATACCTATACATATATATATATATATATATACATATATATACCTATACATATATATATATATATATATATATATATATATATATATATTTATCGTTTATTTAAAAAATCATTGAATATCACCACTGTTGGAAAAAAAGGAATTATTATTTTCATATTTACAAGATCTAATCATGAATATGTGATTTTTTATTAAATGAGAATAGAATAATTAAAAGACTTAATAATTGAAAATGGAAAAACTATTCACTTATTTATATAAAGATGATTATTTCTTTGAGAAAATAAAATTAACACTGATAATTTTCATTCTTCTTTGATTACATTTTTTTACTTTTGCGTTCTAAATAACAAGAACATTATCAAGTTGCTAATTCCAGCAGCATTCGCAGAGATATATACATCTTCGCTAATTTTCGAAAAAATATTCCGCAAAATCACACCTCTTGTTATAATCAACCGCACTCTGTCTAGACCTGGTGTAAGACGTCGTTCCATCATTGTCTATGAGCACAGTTATCCACGCGTGGGAGTTTATTCACGGACCTTGCGCCCTCAGGCACTTGGAATGGTATGAAACAGCGTTGAAGCCACGTAGACACAAGCTCTATCAGTCGCTTGATATCGCGCGTCTACTCAACTTTCAGTGTATAACTCTTGATTCACGGACGCGCGTCGTGACGCTTGTGTTTTGTCAGTGGCGTCGTATCTCTATTGTTTGTCAACTGAACGGGAAACAGCTGTTGCACTTACACGATATGATTGTGTTAATATAATCGTTTGTCAAATTTTTTTATTCGTGTTTCTGTTTGAAATTTAATTCTTGTTTTATTATTGTTTATGTTAGACGCGTACATTTTTCAGTCGTTTTTTATATAAAACAAGGTAAGTTCAGTTTATATATTTGACAAATTAAACGTTTTCTTTTCAATAGTTTGACAAGAATACTTTGTTCATAATCGAAATAAATATATTAAATTATATATATATATATATGTATTTCTTTATTTTTGTTTGTACATTTGTACCTATTAAAAGTATTCATATTTGGAAGAAAGAATAATTTCAAGTTTAGATTCGCTCTTTCTTAAAGGTAGTAATATTATTGAGGATATTAATGTTATTTGATTTTTACTTTATTTCCAGGTGTGAAATTTTTTTATCATAATTTTTATAACGATTATTTTGTAAATCTTCAGATCAAATAATATTTATATATTATGATTATATATATATATATATATATATATGTATATATATATATATATGATTTTATTTTAATTTCATGCATTCATAATTTTTCTAGTCAAATATAATTTTTGTCGATATTTAAGTTTCATTAAAATGCAGTTAAAAGTGAAGCTCATGTTACAAATATTAAGACATTATGAAAAAAATTGTATTGATATAATTTAAAATTCATTTTTTTTGTTATATTTAACGTAATTAAGAAAAAATGCTAGGAAGAAATGCGTATTTTTAAATAAATTATAGGTCAATTATATATATATATATATATATATATATATACATGTATGTATCTATATGTAAATTTACATTTCTTCTTAAAATAAGAATGAGATTCGGTGGTGCACTGTAATAAATATTAAACCAAAAACTTGAACATTAAATATTAATATAAATGAATAATGTGCAGCCGTTTTTCAAGAAATAACAAATATTGAAACACGTTCCGTGCAAATCATACCTTAGAACTTAATGAGCATTACATTCTTGGCTTGTCTTAACTTTGAATCATATTAACAGTGAGTGAAGTAGTGATATAATTTATTTTCACGCTGAAATGTAATAGAAACTATATGAATTTATTTTTAATTAATTTTAGTTTTTAACTATTTTTTGAATTCAAGTTAAACAATTTTTTTTATAAAATTTTAGCAGAAAATTAGTAGAATAATTTTTATTTAATTGAAATTTTCATACATTTTTATAACAAGAGCTAATTTATAATACGTGGACACGGTCTTAAGTTGTAAAAATAAAATTTTAATTAATACTAAATAAAATAAATACTAAGTATATTTTTCTATCAATAAATATTATAGAGAGTTCAAATATATTATTTTTTTATTTTTACTTGACGTACGAAACTTTTTAAAAAGTAAAACGTTTCTTTAAATAAAATGATCTTTTGAGTCATATTTTATTTTGAATGATATTGCTCATTACATACTTTTTCTACAAGCATTGATAGCTTTTAGAATTTTACATGATTTATAACCCTACACATCTCATGTCATTTACCCCAATTATCTAAAAAGTCTAATATTCTAGAAAATACTCGTTGAATATTTTTTCAGCAATAAATGGTATTCGATAAAAGTGGACTCAACAAAAACTCATGACACATTGACCAATAGTCTGCTGAGCTGGCCACTTGGTTACAGTCGCCTCTCATATCATGTCATGTAATGAAAAATCCATATTAATAAAGCCGAAATCCAGAACCCTATCATTTTTTATATAAATATATATATACATATATATGTGTGTGTGTGTGTGTTATTTACCTGTAGTTTTATATAAATAAATAAAAAGATTATGAGGTCAAACAAAGTAATAAAATTTATGACCAAGTATTATCTAAAGTTGTTCTGGTTTTCCATACCTATTCTAATAATTGTAAATATATAATAAAAATCTGCTTCTCGAATATAATTTAGGAAATAATACACATTTGAAATCAATTACTAGGAAATAAATGATATATAGGCAAATTTTAATACCAAAAAAATGTATCTTCAGGCAAATAAATGTCAAATTTAATTTTAAGTGATATAAAAATCAATACTGATGTGACAAAAATATCAAATTTCTGTATAAGAAAATTGTACTCATATGCTCAAAAAGTAATTTGTTTATTTAGAAAAATTTATAAAAAGTAAGGTACTGTTTCAAAAGCTTTATATTAGAAGTCACGATTTCAAATATATACTTTGTTATAATCAACTTCCATGTGTGTCTTTGTTAGCTTGTTGACCCTTTTTCATTAACAGTTTTATTATCTTTAGAGTTAATACTTTCACCAACTTCCACTATAAGGTCAACGAACAAAGAAATAGCGAAAATGGTTTAAAAAGTTGACAGATGAGAGTTTTTATTGACAGCAATATTGGAACAAATGGCGTTTTAACAAATGCGTTAAGTATGATATTTCTGTATATGAACTATAAATTTCTTTATAGTTAAATGATTTGTATACTCAACATTTTTTTTTGCTTTATTCATAATATTCATATTCATAATCCAACTCTTTATAAATATGTATTTTAAAGCTTGATTGTATTAAGTAGAAAACATTTTCAATTAGAAAATCATAAAGTATCCATTAACAAAAACTTTTGAAGTAAGTTTGTATAAAATGTGTATAATTTCAATTTTATTCATTTATAGTTTTATTGCGGTTAAAATATTTAACTTATTTACACATTTACTTGTATAGTAAACAATCAGCATAACACTTAATATCGTCAATTATATATTAAGCTTTATAGCTCTCAATATATTTACTATTTAACTTAATATATTTACATTAATCTTATAGTTGCCACTTGCACTGATTAAGTACGATCGCTTCGAAATTAGCTTATTTGGTTACAAATAATGTATAAAATACCAGTAAGATCACCTCTGAATAAAGTTATTTGTATTATATTACACAAACAAGGTACATCATTGACTTTGCAAATTATACAAGAATGAATGTCCATAAATTCTATTATTTTTAGTAGGGTAGTTTATGACGTTGAAAATAATCTAACATTAGAGGATTAGCAACGGATTTCTTAATAATAAACTCTAAAACTATATTTGAATAGGTACTTGATGATATTAATGTTTATAATATAGTAAGAGTTTTAAATGTCTCATATTTTGCATGGACATTATGATATATTTACTGAGAAAAATATTCAAAACTTATTCGAATTTAAGTTCGATAAAAATTCAAAAGGTCTTTTCCATATTCGCAGAAACTTAATAAAATACAACACGAAAAAGTATAGCATAAATTTCATATTTCACTTGCATTTATTCATGACTAATTTTTATGTTTAATTATCTGTTGTTTTTGTATAGAAATCAAAATTGGATTCAATTAATGACTAATTGTATCAAATTACTCTTCATAAAGTTTGTATTGAAAGGAACAACATATTAGTATTAAATTAAGAAGGTTTTACTAAAGAAAGTATATAAATAATTTATCATTTATATTTAAATTAACTTTTTTATTAAATAAACGATTATAAAAATATGAAAATTCAATTAGAATACTGAATTAAATATCATAATTATATATAGTGAGATATTTGTTTCCGTTGAGAAGTTAACAATTTAAAATTATATAGTAAAAGAATAATTAAATAAAAATAAAGTTTGGAATATTTTTTTAAAACATATATTACATAAATTTAAAAATAACATATGTTCAAGAAAAATTAAATAAAAGTAAAGTTTTGAAATACTTCTTTAAAAAATATATTGTATAAATTTAAAAATAATATATATTCAGGATAATTTAGTTGCTTTTTAAAATTGTTACACACACACATACATATATATATATATATATATATATATATATATTAATTTTAATAAAGTACATTTTAGTGTTTTTTTTTCTATGTAAAAAGTATTTTGGATATAAAGACTGATTAATACCAAAATTTAATTAATGTAAGAAAACAAAAATTATTTATAATAGTAATATGAAGTTTAAAATAAAATTGTTGTTTTGATAAATTTTATCCTTTTGAATCAGTTGAGGTTTTGTTTTACTTCTATTCATTTTATAAAAATAAATTTAAATACCATACTAAACGAACAAATAAATGTAAATAATATACAATATTTTTTTATTTAAAATGACACAGCACGTTTCAACTAAAACATATTAGGTGTACAAATTAATTCAGTGTCTTTTTTATTGAAAATGATATTTTGCGAAAAAATGGAATATATTTCAATCCACAAAATATCTTCCATTATTTTATGTAACGTTACTCCATCTGTTGACTAACTGGTGAATTCCTTATCGAAAAAAGATGGCGGTTTTGAGTCGATGAAGTCCTAATGCATTTTCGAACCTCTCACTGTTTTAGCATTTTTTGCATGTTTTATGCTTCACAACACCTTCTCCAAAATCTAAATAAATTATTTTCGGTGATTCGGTATCATTTTTTAACTAGAATGCAAAAACAACGCCATCGTGTTCACTATTGTTTATGAGATTGTGCTAACTTCTTGAGTAAGATATATAGTGTTTTTAAATGTTAAAGTAGCCACCTCAAAATTCTAAAACGACGAGAAAATGTTTTAACTTAAAACGGAATTATGAGTGATTCAATTTAAAAGCAGAAAATTAATTTTTAGACCTAATATAAAAACTGTTCTAAAATATAATTAAAATCAGATATTTATTTTTTCTCTAGAACGATACTGATGTAGGAATTAGTCGAGGAAAATTAAAACTCGTGTGCTACAAAAAGTCTAGATTATCAGGACCATTAACCGAATTATATCAAAAATTACAACTATAAAACGTTTACTGGATATAAAATATAAATAACTATATTTGTTGTAATAAATCTATAATAATTATATTACAACTGTATATTTAAAAAATAGAATGAATAAAAAAATGCGTTTTTAATTTATAATCCTCATATTATTTCAATTCATATCACATAATGTGTAATAAAAATAAATTATTTTGAACTTTCTTGCCAACCAAAGCTTTTCTCTTTAATATGCAACGCAGGTCTCGCATGCATATACATAATTTAATTCTATATGTCTTTTTCTGAATATTTTCACTGTATATATTACGAATCGTGGTTATACGAAAGTACGACAGTTCTCTTGAAGAGTGCATTGAAAATACGATCGTATATATATATATATATATATATATATATATATATATATATGATGCGAACAAAAAAGAAATGTGTATTATAGCAATATATCATATTATTGAATTGAACGAAAAATCTAATAAATTATTCAGGAAAATGTATAAAGTAAAAAATATGAAGGTCCGGATGAACAACTATACTTTATCTCGTAACTCAATATAGTATTTTTACATAAAAAATGGTAAAAATTGTATCTAAATTAATAGATTTTTAATGTTGTGATGAATTTATAAAAGTTCAGATTAACAAATTATATCCTCATTCAATTAAAAATGAATTTAATCCAGTATTTTTCATTTTTCAAATAAATTTAGTTAATTGAATTACATTCACTTACATAAAATTATTAGTTAAGGAAAATTTTTCTGTATCATGTAATTTACGTAATATTAAATGGATTAATATCTACAATATACAGTGTAAAGTGTGCAATATTGTTTAGTCAGTGTGAAAGTTTAATGTAATATTAGAAGCTTAATATGTTCGTGTTATTTACCAAAATAACGATCATTTTATGTGTCGTAACAAAATATTAACTAATTAAAAGATTAATTGAGTTTTAAGGTAACTTTGTTTCGTTAAATTAATATAATATTATTTAATAATCGTTTTTGTTATTAGAAATAAGACTGTGAAATATAAATATATTCTTAATTAATTATATCTATTTTTATTTCTATTATTATCTTAATAACAGTTTCAATTATATTAAGAAAAATTGGAATGGTATATCTGTTGATAACATTCTAAACCAATATTAATATTTATAAATTTTGCAAAAACAGTTCATTTAGTATCTAATATAAAATAAAAAATTTAAAACAATATTTCTTTCCAAATAACTCAAATGTATTATTGACGAGTTTATGTTCTTTTTCGTGTGAATGTGAAATTCTTATTATTTCTTGTTTGTTAAATTTTCAAAAAAGATCTGATAAATCAGTGTTTGAAGTGTACTTCAATGCTTCTTTCCACTTTACTACGTTTATATGCCGGAAGTATTTGTTATACTTCACCTACACATATCGTGTATTTCAATAAAAATTCAAGTAACAAAATACAAAAAATCTTAAATCCCATCTTTTACATTTCAGTAAGAATTTTATTTTTGAAGTTCAATTTAATGAGTTTATATTAGCAACGTTTTTTTATAATGATGTCTAATAGGTATAAATCTGATTAAATGGAAGCCGAATAAAAGATTTTCTAGAAACTTCGTAAATTGTTCAATTATCTTCATACAGACTTTATTACATATTGTGAATGACATAATAGCAATGTTTTTTTAATGAAAATGGATGTAAATTTACAAACCAGGATGAAATTTATAAAAGAGAAGAACTGAATAAATATACGTGATATATATATATATATATATATATATATATATATATATATATATATTAGATGTACAAATTAACTCGGTGCCTCTTTACAGAAAATTAATGTTTATAAGAGAATGGAAAATATAATTCAATTCTCAAAATATCCCCTATTATTTTGTATAATATTGCTCATCTGTCAGGTAACTGATGAATCCTTTGTCAAAAAAGATGCTGAATTCGAGTCGATAAAATCATAATGCATTTTCAAACTTCTTCCCCTGCTTTAGCAGTTTCTGCTTGTTTTATGCATCACAGCATCTTCCTTCAAAGCTGAAAAAATCATTCCTTTTCGGCAGCATTTCTTTCAACTGGAATACGAAAAGTATGCAATACCTAATATGCTGCTTTTCGGACGTGATCGTTTTCACACTGTTTTTGATGCTATGTCAACTGCTTTCCCATGATATATATTGTTTTTTATGTTAAGGTCGACATTTCAAAATTTTAAAGTAGCGAGAAAATATTTTAATTTGAACAGAGCTATGATTGATTAAATTTAAAACACCGAATTAATTATTACACCTAATATATATATATATATATATATATATATATATATATATATATATATATATATATATATATATATGTATGTAAGTGTGAATACAGAGATATATTCATATATCCTAAACCATGTAGTTTATAAATTTCATGTCGTATAAAGTGGAAAGTACATGTAACCTGCGTATTATAATATGACATATACTTTGTATAAATATATCATTCCAGATAAAATAAAATAACTCGAGTGGTATATGTATAAAAAAACAAAATTCATTAAAAATAGTGAAACAGAAGTGTTTTAGTAATATTACAAAATTATTACTGTAAGTAAAGAAATGATTAATTTTAGATGTGTATTTTAAATGCAATTTTAAAATCAAGTCAATATAATGAAAATCTAAACTAATCATATATTTGTATAAAAAAATTATTAGAATATTTTTTATTAACAACAAATATCTAATATTGCAGCTTACTAAGTAGCTTAAATTTGCAGTAACAGCGTGAATATACAAATACATTTACTTTTGTTTAAATTATAAATCTGAGCATTCACTATATTCAATTACTACTCTAATAACAAACCAGGGTTTGAAAATCTAAAATTGTACAGTTTCTATTCTTCTTATTTTCTTTATTTAATAAAATTATTATAGTTTAAAATGTATAATAATTAGAATTGTTATTTTGAAAAGAAATATCGTTTTAGTTACAATTACATTTACGTAAACATCATTGCATATTACTAATACACACTGTCTTACCTGTCATATTCATATATAATTTTTATTGATACATAAAACGTTGTCATATGTATCTAAATCAAACACACTAACATATAAATAACTAAAAAAAACCTTTTATAATATGTTTAAATCTAACAATACAAAACTACACATTTTTGTCAATCAAATTTAAAAAAAATATAACGAAAAAAAACTATTTAAAGAATCAGATAAATTAATGTTAATTTTTATTTATAAAATAAAACCTCATTTACAAGTATTTTATTAATTAATTTATATTTTTTACTTAATTTAAAATATATAAATTTATAACTAATACATATAAATAGATAGTATTAATAAGTAAATCTGATTAATATATATTTTTTCTTAAGAATAAAATATTTGGTAACGTATTAAATAATTACCTTCAAAGCAATAACTTTCTAAATTAACTTAGAGAAAATATATTTCTATCATCATTAATAATGATCCGGCAAGGCTTTGAAGGCCAATTTTGATGTCCTTTTAATAGAACATTCTCATGACGAAGGTTGACGATGAGGTGGAGATGTCAAATCCACATCTAACCTGAATAGAGTTTTATAAGGAATTGTAAATACAGTTACATATTGATAAAATTATGGTTAATACGAATGCAGAAATATATATATATATATATATATATATATATATATATGTATATTGAATTTATAATAAAAATATAAAAATGCAATTAAAGGTACAAAAGGTACTCCCTGAATAGTTAAATTGTATAATTGGTTAAATTAGGTTATAAACCCGCAATTTGTTTGTATAAATATATTATTATTAAAAATATATTATTATCTATATATTTATTATTAAAAAGGATGCTTGATTTAAGCTTACTATGAACATTCGTCATTTTCATACATATATGAATGATAATAAACTTCTAAATTGTATACATTTCTAAATCATATTGATTAATTCCTTGAATAATTATTTAATTTAAACTATCATATTTGTTACTTTACTTCACTTTGACAAAAATATCTTTATTATTATATATATATATTAAAAATTCATTCTTAAAATTGAATATTTTTATTTTTCTATATTAAATTTACTCAAATAAAATAAATGAAACACTTTAAAAATATATCATAAAAATATCCTTTAGGGCATATTTATATATTTTATCTGTATTAAAGGATAATGATTTCCTACATTTTTAACCTTTTATTTTTTTCATCCTTGACTGAATTAAAAATGTTTAAGACAAAATAAAATACATTTATATTATCATTACGTTTTATTACATGGTAAACAATATGTGTTCATATGTACTATTATTTATAAAAAGTTTTCAGATGTTTACCACAAAAACGTGAACGGTTAGGGAATTTAAATATCATACATTATCCGTTACTTTATTCCCATTCTATAAAACTAATGGCCTATTTTTCACAAATAAACATCATTCTTAATAATTTCTGTTCAGTTACCAATAACAATAACTTAGTTATTTTTAAATTCTTTGTTTGTATTCATTGTGCCGTACCGTTTTTATTTTTACTAATATCAAACATTTATATTATTGTTCTCTTCTGTGTTCTATGATAGATAAAATATGTTTACTTGTTTTTTTTCCAAGAAATAAGTTTTATTTATATGTTGAGTTTTATGATTATGCTTTTATATGATTATATTTTGATTTGTTTTTATGCTTCGTCACTGTTTTACGACATACATTACACAAAGATTTTCAGGGAAGGTTTTATGAATATTTGAGTAAAACATGTTCAGAAAAATATAAAATTTTCTTTTACTATTGAATATCTACACCAACACACAATTTTAGGCAATATACACATTTACATATGTGTGTATATATATATATATATATATGAAATTTGGTATTTCTAGTTTTTTTTCAATTTATGTAAGTATTTATTCTGCTCTTCAATGAAAGTTGTAATGCTTTGAGACAATTTTGTTTTTCTTTCATTTACAATCCAATAACAACCAATAGCCTATTGTAATATAATGGCACTCACACACGCACATATATATATATATATATATATATATATATATACATACAAACGTGTTTCTGTGTTTAAAGAACTAAAAAATAATAAAATTGATTACCGAAATCTGGATTAAATTAAACTAAGTAATTTACTTAATATATAACAAAACTATTTTTGATTCATAAGTGATGAAAATTACATTAGTAATAATAAGTTTGTAGACGTTTTTCCTCAGACATGTACTTATAATTTATTTTCTGTTGTTTAATTTTTTTTGTATTTAATGTGTAGTATCTTCGTCAGTACAAATATATACAACAATTCGTCAGTACAAATATAATTTTGCGAACATTCAAATAGTTTGGTACAGTTTATGGTTTTTATCAATTACTTTAAAGGCAGTTTCTTTTGATTTTTTATAATAACCATCCATTATGGCTGCTTTTTGTAAAATATGCATTGTTCTTAATCACATCCGAAAAAGAAACGCAGAAGTGAGATTTTTCATGGCGAGTTTTTAATCGAAACAAATCATTTAATTACTATGTCGTAAAAATCATCGTGATACTAATTTACAGTAGATTTACAGTATATTGTAAGAAAGAGTACAATTATGTTAAAAATATATATAAAATTTTGTTACAAAGTATTTATATAACCTCCATACAAAAGTATGTCTAAACATGCTTCTCCTGCCACTTTATATCAGGAGAATATGATCCAAGTACTGTAAAACAAGTGGTATTACTCCAGACTTTTGTTCTTAGTTTATCAATCTGTATTTTAATTGCTCTATTTAGATTTTATTGAAATCAATTTAAATTATACCGGTTTATATAGCTATATAAATTAAAAGTAGTATCATCATTCCAAATTATTTTGCAAAATAAATCAGTATACCCTTCATTAATTTAATTTTATCATTTTATTATAAAACTTAATCCATAGTGAGGATAATCTTCCAATATATCATGATTTATTTTTTATAAATTTATTTTAGTTTAATATTCCTTGAATTGATCGTTTACAAATCTTTTTATACAGAGTGATATTTAAGGTAAATTTCTTTGAATTTTAAATAATTTCTCAATTTACTAAATTTATATTATAACTCAATTTACATATTATTATAGATCTATCTATTCTTAGACAATTGATTAAAAACAATTTTCTTCAAATAAATCGAGTGTAGTTTAATTATAAATATTTAAATAATAAAATAAACTTTTAAACCAAATGTTTCGAAAACAATGTATCCTTCTTTTGTAAGTTTTAACACATGAAATAAATATACATAGACGAAACAAAATAATTACAATAATAGTATTAAAATATGTTTAGTACTTAATAATTATATACTAAAGTGAAACGATGTGTTACTACTACATATGTGTGGTGTAGTGAAAGATAAATACATTTCAAAACTCTATTTTATAATAACTGATTCTTATGTAAAAAGAAGAAGAAATACCAGAATTGTTTTTATTAAAAATAAATATAATATTTAATTAAATGCTGTAATAAATACAATAAATAGTTCATCACTGTAAATCTAATGTTTTTTTTTTAAAAAAAATATAAGTAAATAAGAAATCTAATAAATTATAGAATATTAAATTTTTAATATTTTATAAAAAATGAATATATTTAATTATTATTACTTATTAACTAAAAATATAATGAAATCATAGACAATAACATATTTTCTTGAAATATTACATAGTGCACTACAAACATGCTTATATATATATAAACTTCTGAAACCATCTTGTAACAGATCACATTGAAATAGTGAGAATATACTATCTATTTTGTACATTTCGTTACTTTGCTGAGAAATTTAAACAATTCCACGTATGGTATTAATGGAAATCATGAATCATATTCTATCTCAAGTGACAATCATAGAAAGTGTACTGTAGCGTTATTGAAGTCGGTTGGAATTCAATTTGAGTTTTACCTAAATTAATCAGTGATCAAATACAATTGTTCAAATGGAACATGCTCAAAATATATATTTGAATCATATACTGAATTTTGAATCTAAAAATTGCGTACAGAATTCTATTTAGATTTATTTATTATTATTTGTGTATATATATATATATATATATATATATATATATAATTATTATTAAAAATGTGTTAAACAAAGAAATTTATGTTATTACCCTATATTTATTAATATCCAAGAGAACAATGATAATTTAGCATCATGAGTAAATTTACTTACACAAATGAAATAGTATATCATTTTTAAAACAAATCTATAAATGATTAATAATTATTTGATTGAATATAAAAATATGAAATCGTTGCTTATCATATATTTTTATGATTTTTTTCATCTATTTTAAGTGTAAAAATTAATTCTGCGACTTTAAATTGAATTAATCAAAATTCTATTAAATTAGTATATTTTCTTGTCATTTTAGAATTTTGAAGTGCTACCTTTAACATTTAAAAACACTATATATCTTAGTGAAGCTGTTGGCATAACCTCACAAGAAAGTAGGATACTTTTCGCATTCTAGCTGAAAAAAATACTGCCGAAGTCGCGGCAATAATTTGTTCAATTTTGGAAGTTTTGTGACGCATAAAACATGCAAAAAATGCTAAAACAGTGGAAAAGGTCAGAAAATACATTACAGCTATTACATATTTTTTTCAACAAGGGATTTGTTAGTTAAACGACAGGTGTAGCAGAGTTGTACAAAATAATGGAGGTTATTTTGTCAATTGAAGTAAATATTTACAACGGATTAAACCAAACCAGTTATTTATTTATTTCGTTTTTGTCACTTGATCTATATAAAAATTTATGTTTTTAATGTAGTTTTCTGGTAATATGAAATTAATTAATTTACTTTATATTTTTAATAAAGTACAAATTAATAGTTTATCAACAATTTAAAATAAAAAATAATATAAAAAATATTTTTAAATACATTTTCAATATATAAAAATTAAACACAATGGTTATTTACATACTTTTGGGATGAATTGAATTATTATTTTATATGTTCACTAGTTTTCTTAGTGCAAAATAAGAATGGATAACTTACTATATCGATAAATTCAGTTCTAAAGTTATACTTTTTAAGAATAAGTTGAGGTTGAAACACAGATAAAATACTAAAATGCCCTTAGAAACCAATGGAAATGAGTAAACCATTCAACTGTTAAATTTAATAGACGGACAGAACTACAAACATCTCAATCCTAAAGAGTAAACAATACACGAGAGACTAATGACGTAACTGACAGAGAATATAAGTTTTGGAATTCCGACCTTATTTTGGGTTTGAACAATGAACAGTAATGTGTGAAATTAAATCAGTAAAGATATTTGTCGAATAAATTATACAATCGGTATAGATTAATTTGATTGGAATTAATTTGCACGAAAATAATTAGCTATAAAAATCAATTTTATATGTAATTATATACATGTAGACAAAGGAAATTTATTAAACACTCTGTAAAATGTCCTTGCATGAAATCTAATTAATTACTGTTACGACTAAGATCAATAAGTTAATCGAAATACGTACAAAAACAGTAAACATCAAGATATACGACATGCTTTTTTCACAGTAAATGACAAAAACTTAACGATCATTTCATTTAAAACATATCATGAATATATTTTAATTGGAAATAGTGTGAACTTATTGAAAATTAATACATGAAGAAACATTTGCTAATCAAATCAGATGTAATTATTTATTAAACAAGAATTAAAAAAGGGTTTCGTATTTTTGAATGACGAATATATGAAATTAAATTTATCATTTTTTTATATTAGAAAAATATTTTTTTTATTTCTTTTTCAAAAAAATATTTTTTTACTCATCGTATTGTTAATTAGATATATGTATGCATTTTGTGTACATTTGATCCAAAAGTTGGTATTTGGACCGTCGTTCAATAAAAAAAGACGGATTGTTTTGTCATCATTAGAGTAATTCAATTATTATTCTCTATGTTAGATTTCACATGTACGAGTACAAAATGTTATACAAAGAGATATATGTTCTTGCCAGAGGGTGGCTTGTAAGCTATGTAGTTATATTGTACAAGGGATTTTATAGATGGCTGCATTTGAATTCTCTAATATACCCTACGAAAAATATTTTTACTTATAGTGTATATTATTTTGTTACAGCAATTTATTTAACTAGTGTTTTTTTTAAAAAAATTGTTCTCGAAATTATTATAATTATGAATATACAAATCTGACTTATTAGAATAAAAGTGGGCATAGTATCATATGTATTAAACAGTCATGTGTACCATATTTAATATTTAAAAACACATGTATGAATTTAAAGTTCAAAAAAATATTATTTTATAATTATTCTTCTTATTTTCTTATCTGATGTAATTTATTTTCTGTAGATTCAAGAAGTAACTTTTTGTTTTTTAAATAAGTAATAAATGTATAAGAGAAATTTTGTTATAAACAAGAAATAATAATTACAAAAAACAATTTTTTTGTAATTTGAATGATTAAAAATCATACTTTAAGAAAAATATTTGTGAAATTGAAATCAATTTCGTTAAATTTTAAATAAGTAACGATTCTAATATTTTATTATTTCAAATTTCTCAAAAATGCATTTGCTGGGAATACTTTTTCTAAAATTTATTTACATACCAGAACAGTGAAGAACAAATATTTAGTTGTCGAAGCGCCCTAACACCCCAAATAACTAACTAACGAACTAATATTACAAATATTTCGGTACTCTAAAGGATTTAATTTAGTACAATAAAGTTTAAATTATTTAAATTAATTTATCCTATAATTATTTAAAATGTTTTGAACATTTTTAATATAACTTTTTAAGACATATATTTTAGTAATTAATATTATAAATTTAATATAAAAACTTTTTATATTCGAATTATTATAAATTTATGAATATATTATTGTTAATAAACTTATTAAATACCATTTTTTTTAAAAAATACTCAAATGGAATTTAATTTTACAAAATGAAGCTTCTTTGTATTAAAAACAAAAATTATTCAATTTTATTTCATTCATTTATTCCTTTATTTCTGCTGTAGTACAGCTATGTACTTTTTGTTTAAAATTATTGTTAATTAATAATTATTAATCAATAGAATTAATTTTATGGTTTCTATCAAAATAACATGACTGTTACACGTGAACTTTTTTCTTAATCATAAAGATTCTTTTTAATAAAAGATCAATTATATGATGAAATATCGAATGTATCATATATCTATTTTCTTTTTTAGACTTTTTGTTTACAGTACAATAACATAATATTCGAAATAACGTAATAACTTGAAAACTGAATTACTGAACAAATATTGTTCTTTGAAAATTGTATTCCAATTTCAAATTCTTAAACATTTATCAATATTGACAAGGAATTTAAAAACACATCAAATTGTCACTAAAATTATTTGATAGCAATATTATTAGCTTTGTTATCAATTTGAGAGTTAATAATTGTTTTGATGACAATTATTTATTTTAAATTTACGAGTATTAGAATGCAAGAAATTCTCGACTAAGAATAAATATAAAATATATTCAGTTTATTGTTTGTTACTTGTCTTAAAATGTTATCTAATATTTTGTAAATAATAAATTTAATATTATAAAGTTATACAAAAAATAATTGTTATAAAAGTTTTATTTTTACTTACATTTTATTTATCAAATCATAAACGTATAATAATATATATGTAACATGTTAAAAAAATCTATGTTGAAAAATATCAAAATATAAACTGTTGTAAATGTTCGTTAAAAAAGAATATATACCAACTAATAAGCATAATTGATATTTTAAAAAAATATTTTTATAAAGAAAATTTGTATATATAAATATATACAATAATCAAGTTGTTTAATCTGATAGTAAAAATAATTTTCACAATTATTGAATATCCAGTGATTATTTTCCATTGTCAATTTTTTTAATATATAGCAATATGTTATATAAATAATAGTTATGAATGAATAAAGTACAGGTTTTTGCTAGAAAGTCAATGACTTGCTTTTATTACACAAATAAGAAAAAAGTATTTCGTCCGCTTTACAAAACGCTCAATATTAGATATTCATAAAAGCTGACTCTGAAAAACAAACATCACATTGCGGTCTGAACTAAACACAAAGATAAATACAAACTAATAAAAAACTTGTTCCATGATATTACTGCATTATTAGCAACAGTTCATTCAAAGTTGTATATTATATTACCGTTATATTACAATTTTATTATAGCATTTGTTTTAATTTTTCCAACATTGATAATATTTTTTATACAATTGTTTTGTTTATATAATTACTGGAAAAAGGTTTAGCTTTAATCATTCAATATGATTAAAATGAAATGATAAATGATTATCTTGTAGTACGATTTTTCAGTTTATAGTTACCCTGTAACAATACTATTACTCTTTTATTTGTTCTATAATATTACAAAATTATACATGAATAATTATATATTAATGATTTGCATACGTTTTATACAACTAGGATAATTTTTGATAACGTATATAATATATAAGTATTACATAAATATATATATATATATATACATGTAATCTTAATATCTACTTACTTTAATTAAATAAAAAGGATACTTTTTGCTTTGCTGACTATTTAAATTGCAGTACTTATTAAAATATATAATTACTTTAAATTAAAAAAGACCTATATACACATGAAAGAGAATAATAAGTGCAAAAACTTGTTCGTTTATGAACATTTTAATTGATATGTATTAATTATATGTGTACATATATATATATATATATATATATATATATATATATATATATATATATATATATATATATATATATATATATATATGCAAATGTATAAATGTACAAAGTAAGATAACACCTGATGATTTATTTAAAAATATAAACAAATGATGAATGCTATATCAGATGAAAAATGTACATTAATAAACTAATATCAGTAAAACTAATTACCTGAGTAACGAGCATGATATAAAAATATTACGTTCATTACTTGAATACAAATATGTGTTTTACTTATGTTGTTTACTTTTGAAAGTCTTTCGAAAAGATATTTCGAAATACTGAAATTTAGTAATTAATCTAACAAGAAAATATTTAGAATATATATATATATATATATATATACGAGTATATATATATTATTAAATAATTATTTACTATTTTACTTCATTGTAAATATTTTACCATATTCTTCTATTAAGATACTTTCTTATACTTTAAATTAATCAACATTTATTTCCGATTCAATTCAGAAAATATTACTCTTACAAATTACTCTTACAATCCAGATGTATACACACATGTACATATACATATATATATATATATATATATATATATATACACCTACAGATATAAACAATCATACAAAATAGTGAATTTATTTTTTTTTTGCTTAAGGCTGTCATAAACATTGCACTGAAAAATTTTGAAAACCTCTGTAAAGTATGAACTGCTGACAAATTATTGAATCTTTTATACATATATATATATAATATGTATATATATATATATATAATATATGTATATATATATATATATATATATATATATTAATATATATATATATATATATATATATATATATATATATATATATATATATATTAATATATATACATATATATATATATATATATATATATATATATATATATATATATATATATATATATATATATATATATATATATATATATGAGGGGGAATTTAAACGTGTAGTGTGGGTAAATCTATGCATAGTTTGTTTTTAAAATTCCGACATTTATTTCTTGTTACTTAATTCGATTCCATTTAATTTTATTTTCTTCGCAAGGTAATTATTTATTTAGGTAAATATTTATAGGTAAGGTATTTTGACAATTGGATACAAGATTTTAAAAACCTAAATCTCTTGATATCATTTATTGAAGTTAATATTCAATATAAAACAGGTAAAACAAAAATGCTATTTTCATATTGATATTAAATAAGCTGAGAAAACTTATAAAGATTTGATGAAAATACTTATAATTAGAAAATTTAATGACCTTTTATATGCTTAAATATTTATGTATTCAAAAAAACTACACTTTATAATTGATAGTTTTCTTTAAATTTAATATAAAATAAGAAATTGTGAATTTTTAATTTCTTCCACAGATCATTTTCTTAATAAAATACTAATATAAAACTTTTGCATATAGTAAATATATAATTATGTTCTAGAAATTGAATTAAAATGATATATTTAATGCGATTTAGTTCTCAAACTTATTTTAATTACATACATCATTTTAAATTTAAAATAATACTTTAAGTTAATTCGAAAATAACATTTTAAATAATCCGAATTAAATTAAACAATTATTCACATCATCGAGACATTACTGTACACTCGGTCCCCATTATAAATGATAAAAATGTCTGTAATTATGATTTATCTAAATTTAGTAAACTATAAATAAATTAATGAATAATTTTAATAGAATTTTAAAACAATATTAATGTTTGAACTAGTATATATATATATATATATATATATATATATATATATATATATATATATATGTATATATATATGTATATATATATATATAATCTATGTATGTCAATTGATTATTGTATATTGTGAATGCGGTATTATAAACTATGTTAATTAGTTTTAACATCAAATAAGATAACAAGATAACATACATTGACGAATATAGTGCTAGTTGTGTTTAACGATTTGGCTTGGTCTGAGAGATCGTTACTCCTATCGTCATTTCGCACCACTCTATCCGTTGTCAAACATCGATTAAAAAATGACTTCCTTTATATAAAGTATTCAAACGTCAAAGTTCATCTCGTAATTCGATTTGTGTGGTTTTTAAAAGAATGATTACTAAAGGAAATTCATTGCCAGTTCTGAATTATCATAAATCTTATAAAATTTTTACATAAAAATATATATATATATATATATATATATATATATATATATATATATATATATATATATATTATCAGAAGCATATTACCTAGGTACGCTGTAGAAAAGGTGCTTGTTGTTTAAATTTTATATATGAAAATAAGAAAAAAGTGAATGAAAATTTAATTTACATATATGTATATATATATATATATATATATTATAGTGCTACTGTTTTAGTTAACATTTATATTAAAATATATCATTTTTTATTAAATATGACAAATATAAACTTAGCATCAAGAGCATTCTTTAAGTTACAAGCAATAAGAAATAAAATGAAGGGAGAGGAAGGAACTACTATAATAATGAAGACATAAAATTCCAATATTAATTCTTTGTACAAATACATTAATATAGTTTAGACAGTCTGATTTCAACAAAGTTTTAGAACGAGTAATTCTAAATAAAGTCAAATTTATTGTTAACATTTTCGTGTTAACGAGGTCATTTTTTCCATTTGTGCTGAACTTAATACTCTTAATATTTCTGTTTTGTCTACATCTCTTGTTTAAATTACACATCTCGTTGTTAATATGATCTTTTTATATTTACATTTAAAAAAAGTGAATATTTACATCTACCTCTCTTCGATGTACAATAAAAGTTAGAGGTATGGAATGAAACGTGTTTCACGTAAGTTTAGACACGAGACCTTTATGAAAGTTTTATTTACAAAAATCGTAAAGAACACTTAACATTTCGTACAAAAAAGTTTTTAGTTTTTTATTATATGAATTTAAAAAATATTTTTTTATTAATTCTTCGTAGTTTTATGGTTTTTCTATTTTTTTTAATAAGGTATACTCTAAATTGAGTATCATCGAATATTTAAAAATCAATTGAAATTATTTCGTACAATGAAATATTTAAAAATAATTAGTGTTCTTTTGTAACATTAAACCACCTTCTTGGTTTATGATAAATTAATAAAAATAAGTAATAAAAATAAGTGCTAAAAATGATTTTTCTAATAAATTATAGAATTTTCTAAAGTTATATATTATAATTATATAAGATTTGTACGTCAAACCGAATTATGTCAGTTTCAATTTAAAATATTATCTGTATATTATCTTCGATTCAATACATAACTATATCAATAAAGACCAAATGGTTATTATTCAAAAACTGATAGCTTGTTATCAAATATTTTTTATTTATTCAAATGTATATATTTTAATAATATCAGCTACTTTTTTATATCCTTCAGAGAGATAAAGTTGTTTCATAGAATAAAATAATAAAAATAGTTTTGAACATCAATATGAAATTTCTGTAACATAACACGATAGCTAAAAATAATAATTATATTATTGCATCGTCAATCTTATAGTTCAACTTCTGATGTGTATATATATATATATATATATATATATATATATATATATATATATATATATTTCAGTCCCATATTTATATAAAAAAAAGCTTTTCAATCATTGTATAACATTAAATTATCTTTACAATAGAAATTT
This sequence comes from Acanthacorydalis orientalis, assembly GCA_034766995.1. Taxonomy (NCBI): domain Eukaryota; kingdom Metazoa; phylum Arthropoda; class Insecta; order Megaloptera; family Corydalidae; genus Acanthacorydalis; species Acanthacorydalis orientalis. The sequence continues at coordinate 31,944,219 of CM068313.1, read as the reverse complement.
ATTATATTTTTGATCGTTAGATACATGTTAATATTTCTGAAGTATTCTTAACAAAACACCTTCAGAAATGTGGTTTACTATTATAGTTACAAAATTTAAAGTTAATATCATTCATGTGACTGACAACTTGTGAGAAGTGAAGTATTTGTTGTATTACTCGTCAAATATATGTGATTTATTGATATAAAGTTCTGTCACGAACGTATCTTATACCGGCGAGAATACAAATACATTATTATTCTGAAGTATTGAATCAAAGCAAAGTTATCAATTAATCAGTTTATTTATGGAAAAAATATTAATAAATAAACTAATGTATTTTCTTAAAAGTAATGTTTTTAAAATAAATTAATTTGTTAAATTTATATTTGATTATACATATACATACATACACGTGTATATATATATGTTTATATATATATATATATATATATATATATATATATATATATATATATATATATATCTATACATACCTATATATATATATATATATATATATATGTATTTATATATATATATATATATATATATATATATATATTAAATACAAAATAATAAAATTAACAACTATGCGCGTATTTCTGTAATTTAATTAGTGTTTTCTGTATTATAGTAGTCATGAACGTGTAGCGCATTTTACATTAAGATACACATAGAGAAGACAAAACCTCGTAAAGCTGATAATAGAATTCATTAATGTTCAGAATAATGTCGTTAATTACCGATTTTTAGAATTAATTGCCATTCTATTTTATTAAATACAAACAATGTAATATTTTATAGAACATCCAATCCTTAAAATCTTATTATATATATATATATATATATATATATATATATATATATATAAAATACGTATTTGAATTCAAAAATACAGTTTATATTTATTATGATTTTTTTTAATAGTTATTGTGCGTTAATGAAAGCAATATTGTAAAATCGTATATGTCGAACGTATATTTATAGCGGCAACAAAGCAAGTTTGTAAAACTGTATGTAAATATAGACGTATAAAATGAACACAAATGCTTAGATTTTATTTATTCTATATATTTTTTAGATGATTAAATACTTCCAATAGTCGTTAAAATCAAGTTCATGAAATATTTATTAATTAGTTTATTTATGGAAAGATCTCATTTTTTTTAATAAGTACTTTATATATATATATATATATATATATATATATATATAACATTTTGCATATCTGTCCCATAAATGATATATAGTACATTTCATGAATATTATTTAAATCTATGCATTGGTATATATATCCTTTTTTCATAATTATTTTATAATTAAAAAGTGTATATAATATATAAAATTATACACTTTTTAATTATATACTATTATCTACCTGAGACGTAATTGTTATTTATACTATAAAGTGTGTGTGAAACAGTACACGAGTTATCCATAGTTTCTTTTTTGTATATTTCGAATTCTATACAGTACTTATTTGTTTCAAATTCTGTTTGGGTGATTTATTCACATTTTGTTTTTGCTATAATTTTTATACAACCCATATATAATATATATATATATATATATATATATATATATATATATATATATACATTTATATTGAATCTAACAATAATCATACAAGAATAAATCTTAATGTTCTATTTTTTTACAGTTTAACAAAACTCTGTTAAATATTCATAAAACGTTTTAATGTTGTTATAAATGAATTAAACGTTTATCCTTTTAACATACATTCATTAACAACATTAATAAGCTTATTGTTCGTTATAACATTAAAATATTAAAACGTTATCCACTATCAGCTTATTCTTTATAATTGAACAATCAGTTGTTAGTTGCAGATCGTCCAATATACATACATACACATAAAAGTATATTCTGACGTCAACAGAACAGATAGATATGTTATCATAATGTCATCAGTTACACGGCGGCCATATTGCTCACCACATGTTGTTTCGCCACAACTACTCATTACACATATTTAATATATACAGTGTTATATTCATAGCCATATTTTGATTATAAACAAAAATTATGAGATTCATTGCATATTAAGTACGTAAACAATAAAGAGCAATCAAATTTTTTATGACTCTATCGATATCTTACATTTATGAACAGTTGAAAATGATAGTACAATGTTTTACAACAATTTAATCTACTTATTTGTATCACACAATAGATATAGAATAATTTTGTATTGAACATGTATATAAAATATTTAAAATGTATTTTGATATTGGTTTATATAATTGCTTTAAGTATTATACATATTTATGAGAAATATAGGCAAATTTTCTTTATTACATACAGTAACACTAAGTAGATTAGTTTTGAGAAATGTAATTTTTGATAAAACCTCTAAAAAGAAGGTACAAGCTCTGACATGTGGACTACGAATATATTATTTTATTTAAAAATATATCTTAAAAATTATGTTACCAGAGTCAATCGTATAACTTTATCTTGTATATAAATGAGAACATTTTCAATTTCTTTACACTATATTTATCATTGGAATTCATAACTCATAACTGTAAAATTGTTTTTTTGTCTTGGATCAGTGATTTTTTTTAAGTACTTCCTACATTACTCGTGTATTCCTGATAAATTTGCTTCTGCTAGTATAGCCTTAAAGTACTCCAAAGTATATTCGAATAAATCCTCTATTATTCCTCATAGTAAGGTACAAGTAACCTAGGTCGTTTGAGTTGTTAAGTAACTTGATAGTTCTTCCCGATCGCACGTACACGTTTCTATGGAATATATAACATCATGCTATGGAATTTTATTGTATATAGACTTCATGTCTTGGTTATTTATCGGAAATTATAAAGTACATTTTTTTGGGTTACTAAACTATCCATACGACGACTTTTAAATCTTATTATAGCTGTCGTTGTTCTATATTAGTATATTTTAAATGATTCTCTGTTTGATAAATTCTTATTAAAATCAGAAATATGCAATCAAAATATTAAAAGAATAACAGAGTTCAAATTATCTTCACAGTATCGCTACTCTATCAACTTCTTTTCTGATTAAAGTTGAAAAATTCTTCTATTAATAAAGAATAACATATTATATAATATATTTGTTACAGAATGATGCCAATTTATATTTGATGTAAGACATCAACAAATAAAGTATACAAGAAATCCAAAATAATAATAGTTATTTGGTAAAAAAATACCCTAAATGAATCAGTTAAATATAAAATAAATTATAGATACATTATATAGATACAAAAAACGACAGATTTACTTAATACTGAAATAATTTCAAAACTACTTCGTTTGGAATCTTTTTTTATTGTAATACTATTTTAAAATAAAATTTGCATTAATAAATGCGAAATAACATTTAATAAATATAGTCGAACACGATATATTTGATCGTAAATGGAGGAGAGATATTTCTATTCGATTTTATTTCTTTTGATATACGATTTTAACTTGAAATTACCTTTCAGTTTCACGAGATTTATTGTAATCGTGACAAAAATCATGTTTCACTATCAGGAATATATTTTTATTCCCAATTGTTGGTAAATGTACCTCGATATACGTATACGTTAGTTCGACGTTTAATAAAAAAATTTTTAATTGTTTTACAACTTTGCAAATCCGATTTTGAATTATTTCAAACGATTATATTTTTATTTGTATTAGTAATTTAGTATCTCTTTTGTTTAGATACATCTCAGTTAAAACAGTTTTAATTATCAATTCTGAGTTTTATATTATACCGTGTACATCGATAATATAATTAAATATTAATTAAAGTAAAATTAAATATTAATCGAAGTATAATTAAATATTAGTCACACTATTTTATACATTCAATGTAATATTTTTTGTATTCAAAGTTCGTGGATAAAATAAATAATACAGATATTATATACCTAATGCAAACATATTCATATATAAAAAAAGTATTTTTATATTTATATGTTTAATATTTAAAATAAAACAATATTTATTTAATATGAATAAAATCAAATATAACGAACATTTTTAACGATATTTTAATCTAAAAATAAAATACATCTTTATTAAAAATAAATAAAACCTTTATCGCAAACGTTCTTTAATTGAAAATATATTTAAAATACGTGCGAAGTTCATATTTATATAGTTGATTAAGTGACATTGTCCTAAATAAAACTCATATGTGTCCTAATAATAAATTGACCTTTTGGTTGTAATGAGATACTGAAATGTCAATAAGGACGGTCAATGTGTAAAATAACCTATTATTGCGTGCACTTTATTGTGCGTGTGTGCAATAGAAAATTATGTTGTATATAAACGTATCGCCGAGAATGAGACAAAGTCGTACGTGTTTGCGTGTGGCGTGTTATTGTAATATATTTGTGGTAATGTTGGTTGATACGTGGCTCGCCATTGTAATACTATATTCGAATCTCAAAGGACAATATACGTGATACATATAAAAAGAAGTGAAGACAATATCTTATCATATAAAGACTATTGTTTAACAACTGTGTTGCGTGTTTTCATTTAACGTACTCGTATGTGGCTTTTTGTTCGATGAAGTAAATTACAAAAGTAAAAAGAAAATGTACTTCTGTAAACATTTGTATGTTTTCGGTACGATTCCATAAAAATGACTGTTGAATGAATGAATTTCATTTTTATCGAAAATATAAATCATTCTTAGATTAAAGATTGAGTTTGTTCAAAATTTATTTAATTGAAAATTGTTATATTTTATTCAAAATTAAAGTGTAAATACATACATTTTTCAAAAACAAAGAAAAAACATATTAAAATTTTTACATAATAGAAAATAATAAGATAGAGACGTTATCTACCATATACGAGTATGTTTTGTATATTAATTATATATTATCTGGGAAACAACTAAAAAATTTTTTTTTATTTCAGATTTCTATTGCTTTTGCCTGTACTCTGACCTCCCTCATGATATGCAACAAACCAAAGATTTTTTCAGTTTTTTTTTTAATACAACTGATAGTTGATTTATATATAGAATGTATAATAAAGAAAAGTTGGTACATACAATGCAATTTTTTTTGTACATTTGCATTATTTTTTTCATAATTGTACTTTTTAATGAATACTAAAAGCTATGAACTAGTGTTACTGAAGTAGTATTATTTTAATTAATGGAAGATTAACATGAGACTAGTAAACAAAAATGAAATTTTTCGAATATATAACTCTGAGGCTTAATATATTGTAAACAATAAATAGCTTAAAATTTTGAAATTAACAAAACTTCTTATAAAAAATATCAACCAAGAAAATATTTTTGTTTTGATATTTAAATAAAGACTAAAAAAATTGTGACATCTAGAGAACAAAATTTTGCATGTAACTGATGAATGAAAAAAAATACATGCATTAACTAATTACAAGAAATTTATATATATACATATATATATATATATACATATATATATATATACGAGTATATATATATATTTACGTTATACATACATATAACATATAATAAAATGCTTCAGTAACAAACACAAAATATTAAAATAAATAAAATTTGAATTTTCTATCTAAAAAACGAAAATTTGGTTTATTAATTATTATAATCCTGTTATTAAAAAAAGTATTTTTTCATTCCTTTTAATAAAAATAATAATTATAAGTTAAAAGAGTATTAATCAATCAATAAGTCAATCAATCAATCTATATATATATATATATATATATATATATATATATATATATATATAAATATATAATGCTCACAAATACGAAAACACCAAACTAAAATAATTATATATAATTACTTCACTGGTTATAAATTACGTAAATCAATTCTTTTTTAAATTTAGAACGTTATCAATTTCGGAACATTTTAAGCTTTTAACGAAAGCTAATATAAATTACAAGTTCAGATTTCACTTCATGAGAAATTTGTGGAAAACCCATTATATTGGTACTGTTCTAATTTGTGTATTTTTCTCGACGAAAAATCTTATTTTTAGTTTTCATTATGCCAACAAAAATGTAATAAATATTTTTATTAAAAATATCTACTTTCATCTTTTTATTTTACAACTCTATTTTTATATTCTTAAGAAATGAATATAAAAATTTAAATAATATGTAATGTTCTATAAATACGAGTGCCAATTATAAAAAAATATATACGGCGTGAAATAAAAATGAATAAAAAATACATTTATTTATGCTTGAATCTCGTTATTCATCAATTCGCGAGCACGCTATAATCATTATGTTAAGCTTTAGATAAAGAAGAATTTATGGTGTAAATATGTCGGTTATAATCGCTGCTTTCAAACAATTATCCATGTAACCACGACAACTTGAACAAGAGATTGCGTTTTAGCCCATAGCAGAGATCACAATCTATTCGTTAAATAACGGACACAAAACCGTATCATGGATTTCGTATAAAATCCAACGCGCTCATCGTTATTCCGTTCAACGGGTCGTCGAGGATTACACTTACTTTTATACTAGGGCGTTAAGAAGACACGATATTTTATCTAAACGAAATGGATCCTTCGATGCGCTGTTTCAATGGTATCATTCGTTGTTCATCTCGTCAGCATTCACATTTATTTAAAGTGAGTTATCGAAATTTCGATTCTTCCACACAATATGATATAAAAGAAACATTGAACTCTTCTTTATTTATTATTAAATATTTATTTCTTCATATATATATATATATATATATATATATATATATATATATATATATATATATATATATTTGAAGAAAACAGTATTTTTGTTTACTTATAGTAAACTATTTAATTAAATATCATTTTTTTAATCAATCATTAATTTATAAAAAGATAACATCATTTAAATTACAAAAACAATTATTAAATAATTACTTTTTGGCAATAATTACAAACAATAATAAATAAAAGTTACAATTTCTAATACTTTATCTCCTGAAATCTTAAACGTAAATAATTGAAACATATAACCCTCATCTTAAATGAAACGACATCATTTAAAATTAATTTTCATTAATATTAATTGATAAATTATTTTAGAATGCTTTTTTACAGAATATTGATAATATGAACTTTTCATTCGTTAATATTCTTAGGTTGGCAGGATAATAATTGCGGTTTTTGTTTTCTAAACTGTAACCTTAATTTTTTTCAATGAAAGTGTCATTTTATCATTTTCATATTAATATCATTTTAAAGTTCATTCTTCGGTCTGTATTTTGGTAATATCGAGTTTGGTTTTTTTATTAATTTTACTTTAAATTGGGCTATTGAATCAAAGAAGCAAATAAGAACTATTTTTTGTATGAGTTCAAAACGGGTGGTAAAAAAAAAACAGAAATCGTTCGTAACTAAACGATGATTTTGGTGTAGGTACTGTTAAGGAACGTACAGGTGCAATGCTGGTTTCAAAAATTTCGTATTGGCAATGAGACCCTTGATGAAGAACGTCGTTGACGTCTTTTTTCAGTTCATAATGACCAACGCAAGGCCTTGGTTGAATCAGAACTACGCACAATTCGAGAACTTGCACAAAAGTTAGGCGTTAGTCATTCATCAGTTCTGGACCACATAAAACAGCTAGTGTATTAAACTGTATATTAATTTGTACGTTATAAATTGCAATTATTTTTCAAACAACCTATTATATTTTTTATTCAATTCCGAAATTTTGTGACTTCAAAAAGTACATTAATGAAAATAGAATACAATTATAATATATATATATATATATATATATATATATATAACTATATGTTTATACTGATTTAATGTTTAAATTTCATTAAACTAAACACATAATTTGTGTTAGTTTTACCGTAATAAATTTAACATATGAAACACACGCGCACAGACATACACACACACACAGATATATATATATATATATATATATATATATATATATATATATATATATATATATATATGTATGTATGTACAGTAGACAACTGTTAATATATAAATAAAAACTGAATACTTTTAGTATAGGTTAATTTATTTAATTAAAAGCTGTTTAAAATATATTTTAATAAATTAATTATTTTTTAATAAAACTGTCTATTTTTTTAAAAAAATGACCATCAAAGATTTTTTATATCACCAATAAAAACATATTAAACAAACAGGATATATATTTTATAAACGAAATGAAATTTGGATTAAGATTTTGACAATGATAAATAAATTGTATAATTAACTATTTTATAATGATCGTATTTCACAGTTTTTCTAATAAAGATTTAAAACATTTAAAAATGTTTTTTTTATTATATACTTTTTAATTTAAAAATTAAAATAAGCATAAATATACCGAGAAATATTCACAGACATATTGATTTTTGTACAAAACATGGATAATTCATTTAAATTTTCTTGTCGATTACAGACGAAGAATAAAAAAACACACACACACACAAACATGTATTTTTCAAACAAATATCTCTGTTCGGCCTTTTATCCCGCATGTTTCAAGAAAGAATTGTCGCTTTGGGACTAACATATTTGCTAGAGCAACGGAAAACCCAACAAAGTTGGGAATGAGTAATCCGTTGACTCTAAATCAGCTGGGAGATGTGAACACTTTAGAAAAAAAATATATAATCGGACATGCTTTTCATTGCTGTGGGTTGAATAAGCGTTGTGTCTGAAATATTGTGAACAAGGACAACGTTTATTTCAACTGTCAGGGTATACTTTTTAGACTCAATTAATATACATTTTAAGAATCCTAATTAGTCTGATATATTCATTAAATACATATACATAAAAATATGTACACACACACACATATATATATATATATATATATATATATATATATATACATACATACGTACACGTTCACGTATGTGTCAGTGAATAATCACAAATGTTTATTCTTAAATGAAGATATTATAATTGTAATCTTTATAAAAAATACTGAATAAATTACAAAACATATACTTATATGCCTGAACGAAATTTTATATAAAAATTAAATAAAAACGATAAATTCATTTAAATATTTTTGGTAAATATTTGAAATAATTTATATATTTCCGAATTAAATAAAAAAGGACATTAAGTTACTTAAGTACATTAGTTAGTTAAGTACATTACTTATTTTAATATTTTTATATAAGTTCCTAAAAAAAGTACACAATTAGAAAAAACAATTCTAATTTTAATTATATTATTAAATAAAACTTATCATTATCTTCAAAGTAGTTACTATTATAAGAAAACTATTCAAAAATATATAATTTGACAATAAAATAATAACTTATGAAACAGGATCTGTACTCAAATAACACAGATACATAAGGAAATATTTATTATAAAAATATAAAAAAATACATTTAATTTTTCATTGAAAAATAGTCTATAATAAAAGCTGAGTAAAATATAAAGGATTGCAATAAAATATTATTCCGATAAACATATTTTTTTAGAGAATATGTTCTTTATAAACGTTTATATAATAAAAAAGTATGGACATTGATGGTATAAATTGCAGCGTCGGGGAAACACGGAAGAGAAATTAAAAATAAATGGTTTAAAAAGATAGTGACAAATAACGATCTAGTCATAAAAATCATGTTCGTACTGTAAACACTATTTTCGACCTTTCTAAATTCACATTTGTTCTTTATGTTTCCTCTTTATATAGATGTCAGTTAAACGAACCTTAAGTAAGAAATATGAAATTTACAGTGTTTGTATATATATATATATATATATAAACATTGTCTTTTAGTTATATAAATATAAAAATATAATGACTAATATTAAACAAAATGTACAAATAACTAAAATTCGACGTAATTGTAAGCTGTAATTAATACTATTTATAAAATTTTTAAATTTTAAAAATTAACTATTTTTTAAGAAATGTGCAGAAAACAAGAGGACTAAATAAATTTTAATTTTGGCTTTTTAGATTCATTTTTCAGTTAAGAGATAATATAATCCTTATTTAATTCTCTTATTTCTATCCTTTTAATATATTAAAAAATAATTCATAGAAAATATTATGTTCTATCTTGTTTTTATTCAGGGTATTATTCCAATTATTGATGATTAATTTATTTAATTAAAGAACTCATTGATATCAAGTTTTTCATTCATGTTTGAAAAATTATAAAAAGGAGAAAAATTACTCAAAAATAATATTTAATGTAAGAACTAATCGTTATTTAACTAAAAGAACTACACAAGAAAATGTGTTCCTTTTGATTCGATGAGTATTTAAGCCTAAACTAAATTTTTCTATCATAGTAGTTAAAAGAATTTTATTTTTTTGTATGTTTTTTTAATAAAATAATAACTAATTTTAAATATTACTAATTATACCTGATATTTAAAATATCATTCATGTTTGAAAACTTTAAAAGAAATATAATTAGTATTTGATCGATTTTTGAATCCAAACTTGGTCTTAAATTTATGATATGCAGTATAAATGATCAATTTGTATTCAAGTAAATGCATTTCAAAGCTTACGATATTTTAAATTGATAAAAAGATAAATAATTTTTTCATCCCTCGTTCACTTCCTTTGTGAGTAAAATTAATGAGATAAAAATTGTATAGTAAATACATATTGAATAAAATTTAATACCTAATATTCTTGGAAATACCCAATATATATATATATATATATACTCAAAAAATAAAGAACTAAACTGGGTAAATTTTGAAATGTATTTCAATTATTGTATCGTATTACTTATTACGTAGATTTCAAAAGTTATTTTATATTATAGTTTTTAATTCTTCATTATAATTATTCATAAGTTACTCGACATTAGGAATGGATCATTTTATGCATAATACAATATGCAACATGAATAACGCAATTAAGATATTGTTTTCTAGAGATGCTATTATAAATTTCTCTCTACCTTTAGTATCAGAAAAAATAAGTACAATTGATCACTTTATGTTGTAATTTTTTAAAACTCATTCAATTTCATGATTTTATCTATTTTAGAATTGATATTAAAATTAAAATAGACGAATTTTTAAATAAGGACATGTTTTATTTAATGTCATGAAATATTCTAACGGTTAAATTTAAAACGTTTAGCCATTAAAAGAGAATCAATATATATATATATATATATATATATATATATATATATATATATATATATATATATATATGTATATATATATATTATAAGAACAGAAGAAATTATACTTGTCTAAATGTTTTATTTAGTGTAATATTTCCATATATAAAGGATACTACTATTCAATAAAAATAAACCAAAATTATTTTTATGAGAATATTTTTCATCAAATTTTATGAAAATATAAAATAAATATAAATAATTTGTAAAACAAATACTATATTTAATTATTTGAAAACTATTATATTGTTAGATTGGTAGAATAATAATTGCGGTTTATAACCTTCAAATTCATATACATTTTTCTTCAGTTTTTTTGCCTAGTTGTTTTAAGTAATCCAATTGAATTGTTGTGTGTGGTTCTGATTCAACTAACGCCTTCAGTTGGTCATTATAAGCTGAAGGACACCCACGACTTTCTTTATCTTCAAGGGTCTCATCCTCAGCATGAAATTTTTGGAACCACCATTGCACCGTACGTTCCTTAACAGTATTCACACCAAAAGCATCGTTTAGTTTGCGAGAAATTTCTGATGCTGTACCGCCCGTTTTAAGCTCATACAAAAAAATCTCTTATTTGCTTCTTTTTCATCTTTAATTCAATAGATCAATTCGAATCAAAATTAATAATAAAACCAAAATCGATATTACCAAATCATAGACCGAAAAATACATCTTAAAATGATATTAACATGAACACGATGAAATGGTACTTTCATTGAAAAAAATTAAGATTAGAATTCAGAATACAAAAACCGTAATTATTTTCCTAACAACCTAATAAAATAAACACAGTAACACTTATTTAACAGACAGCGGATTAGATATACAATGCTGTTTAACATATATATATATATATATATATATATATATATATATATATATATATATATATATATATATATATATGCATGTATATATTGCAATAAAATAATAATTTCTTAATGTGATTCGATATAAACAAACATAATAATGCATAAAATAATATTTTTATAAAATTTCAGATTCAGAAAAATAAATGTCTTGCTATAAAAATAGAATAAAGTCATATATTTTTTAAATCGCAAATATTTCAGAATATAGAATTACAATAATGATAAAGTAAATTACTTATTCAAATTGACGATTATCGAAAATACGCTTCTTCGCTTTCCATGCATTTCTGCTCACGCCTAAATATTGATAATGTCATGTTCTGCAATAAATTCTGAACGTCGACTTCCATTTCCTATTTAATACGTTTTTTTAAACAAGCTCAGGTTTTTGCAATCTTCTCCCGTGTGCTATTGTATGTCTGGAACAAACGTAAAATTTGTTCTAAGACATAAATTTGCTTTATGTTCAATAGGTATGTACGCCCACTTAAATTTTCAAAAGTTATAAAATATCTTACGATTTTTATTTTATAATAACTAGACGATCATTGCCTCAAACTATGTTCTGCTCTCGAGATCTGCTTTCGTTTATTATGATAAAAAAAATCGATATGGTCAAAATTTCGTTTATCAATACTATATCAACATTAGTTTTAAAATAAAAAAATATTCTTTATTTTCTTATTTCTTTTTTAGATATCGTCACAGACATACACGAGCATGCATATATATATATATATATATATATATATATATATATATATATATATAATTTACGAGAAATAATCAAACATATCTGAAACGTATTCTGTAACAGAAATATAAACATACATTTTAATATTTATATTCTAAGTTAGTGATTTCCAATATATTTTAACTACATAACTGTAATAAAAAGAAATAGTACCTACCCTACCATATATTTAATATTAATAAACTTTGAAGTTTTATAAATGTACATATCTTTCTATATATATATAATCAAAATTATCCACAACAAATTTTCGACGACGTCGATTTATTTATTTATGACGTCGAGTTATTATGATTATTTTATATTGCTGAACAAGAATTTAGTAACAAAAACCTATAGTTGTACTTAATTAAATAATAATTATTTTTTTTTCTTAATTTAATAAACGGACTTTAAAAGTTAATATAAAATTAATTGTTTACATATTTATCGAACCTAAGACAAACTTTCTATCAACACTAAATTTCATTTCGTAGGGGTACGGATGATATTTAGTAAAAAAATAGATAAAGGTCTATTAAAGAGTTGATTGTATAACATGTATTCTCAATACATACAATAACTATAATAAGTCAAACTATTTAGGCGATTGTAATAATTAAAATTAACGCCAAATGTAGTAGTAATTCTTTCTGAATTATATTAGAGAAAATGTAAAACAAAATTTCATAACTATATTAAAAATAATAAAAATAAAAAAAATTAACTGATAAAAGTCTTAAAGTAATTAATCTTTTTTTCATAAAAACAGTGAATAATTCTTAAATTATATATATATATATATATATATATATATATATATATATAAATTATTTTTACATCATTAAATGATAATAATCGTTCATATTTAACCAATAACAAAAAATAATATATATAATTTTTTGTAATATTTACAATTAATTAATTTAAATGTTTAATCAATCTCAGTCACATATTTATTTTGTAAGAGAGAAAACGACTAATAGAACTTAATAGCTTGTAAGAACTTAAAATTTCCAGAATAAATTTAATAGGAATTTATTTCAGCATTATAAAAAGTACGTGTATGCAATTAAATATAATTTTTGCTTTTTCCTTGAAACACTGTTATAATACGAGTATTATACTTATTAATTATAATCTACAAGGTAGTTGCTTTACGCATCCATTTGTATTCAATGGACTCCTCATATACGAGTCATATTCAAACTTAAATACAATGTATACGGAGTAATTGAATGCAAACTCTAATACAAACTATGTTAATGATGTAGCAGTAATGCGAAAGCATACGTATATTTTTCATTTATCATCTTTATTCTTCTCATTTATACACTACTTATTTTTAATAGCAGCAAAAATAATTTTCTTTTATATTCTGATGACTAAAAATTAGTCTCGTATTTTGTTTATATTTAAATGTTTTTATTATTATTTTTAGATGTTTATATACATTTCACACAATCAAACGAGTTCAAATTCATTTTTTTTATTAAGATTATAATTCGATTTTATGTGATTTTTACTACGATTTTTCGCAGATGTTATAATAACAATGTAAATAACATTCATTCTATTCAGCTAATATACATATATATATATATATATATATATATATATATATATATACATACATATATTTATATATATATATATCAAAAAAAATTTTTTTCTTATCAATATAAATTTAAAGTTCTGTATCTGTTTCTAAACAATTCACTGAAAAACAAGTAATATATTTATTATTTCTCGACATTGTTTAATTCATGTTACTCTACCATAAATACAAGCATTTTCTATCGTACGTTAACTGTAATCCAAGTAAAGTAATTCTTGTGTCTACTAAAATAAATAGAAAACGAAAAAAATAAACACCTGTGGAAAAGTACAGTTTTTTTTCTATTCGCTGACATGAAAAACAACTCAATAAGCTTTTGTATTGGATTTGTGATCTATATTACGAGATAGTGAGGTAACTTCACGTTCTTTTACATTCAAATATTCAATTTACTGTGAAAAGAATATGCAATATCTACGTTTATGTTATTGAGACGGTTTCTTTTTAGAACCGGTATTAAAAGTATTATATGGAACTGAAGTTTACATATTATATATTTTCTACAATTGAAAAAGCATGCGTAGGCATTGATTTATGTTAAGAACTACATTTCACCCCAAAGGATTATAATTTCAAATAATACGTCATGCTATTTTATGTTGAGAAAAAGATTTTGTAGAAAAATATATGTATTTATGCATATTATGAGAAACAATGAATGTTATTTAATTATTTTCTTATTCTAAATGAAGATTTTTAATTTTTCATAAAATACATACTTAAAATATTATAAAATATTAATTTTTTATTCTACAATTTTATTGTTAAAATCAAATTTATAAATTTAGTAATTTAATAGTTAAAAAAATTATCTAGTATAAATCATAATGTTTTATCGTTCAAATTAAATTTATAAATCTAAGTAATATATAAAATATAATTAATTGAAATATAAAATATTCTTCTAATGATAATTTAATTGATAATGTATATATATATATAAATATAGCTAGTTTAAAATAATAGTGATATAAATAAAAAATGCTCAGCTTCAAATATAAGTGTATTACAAGGAAAATTATTAAATTATAAACGATTATACAAGTATGAGCAGTAATATTTAAGATTTTTTTAAAAAAATGTACATTCTTCTGTGCTAAAAGGTGAAACTGAACAATTTTCCTTATTCTAACTATTCTTTGAAATAAAATATGTATGAATATTTTATATTTTAAATTAAATATATATATATATATATATTTAGAAATATTAAACTTTTTAACACTACACATTAATTTATCAAAAATTATTCATCAGCATTTTTTTACCGTAAATTACGGGAAATTATATAATTTTATATACGATAAATTAAATTCTCCCAGAGAAATTTTTTTGAAAGCCGTTACTTATTCTTTAATTTATTGAAAAGATTTTAATAAATTGTAAATTAATTATAAAGCGTATAAAAATATCTTTTATAAATTTAATATCTTTATTTTGTTTTGTTAGAGGTATCATCAAGTTTTTTATACTACCAATTTTTCATTAGTGCATCAAATTTTTCTTAAAAAAAATCTTAATGTATATTATTTTTAAACACTTATTAATAATTTAATTAATTGGAAGTATATTAATAATAAGATTTTTATTCATTTATATAAAATATTACTTTTTACTTATATAGCTATACATAATTAAATAAAATTTCAATTATTTGTATTTGAATACAAATGTTAACTATGAATTGGAAATTGTAATTAGAGGAGGAAATTTTGAATTCTTTTAATTGAATCAAGTATTATAATGTATTTATTATAATTTAAAAATCATTGAGATATATATATATATATGTATATACATATATATATATATATATATACACATATATTTGTATAAAAAATAAATAAAAACATTTTTGTAATAAAGGCTCTAATATAGTTAAAGAAGTATTATGATGTTGCAAAATATTGATTTAAGCTTTATGTAAATGTTGTAATTCAAATTTAGATATCGAAACTTAGAGAAGTTAAACTTAGATATCGAATACAATATAAAATTCAAATACTACTATGTATTGCTATCGTGTCAGTTGGGAATTTTATTGAGAACCTCGTAACAGAGAGATTGACTTAAACAAGACAAATGCAAATATACTTATCGCTTGAATACTAGAAGTGACAAATGCAATGTGAGAAAATATGGTTTTATATTGTCTATGTATATATTTATAATTGGTTATATATATATTTACCTATATACAATTATATATGTACATTATATATATATATATATATATATTTGAAATTATGATTTTTAAATTTGACTGTTCGAATTAAAAAAAATGTGTTATATATAAACATATTTTTTTAATTCGAAGTCAAATTTAAGAATCATAATTTCAAAAATGTTTTCATAATTAAAAATGAATCATCTTATATATTAATAATATAATTGTAATTAATAATGTATTATTTTAAAATGAATTAATCTTAATACAAACACAAGTATACTACAGGCTTTTCCAATAAGGAGACATTTTTTTAATTTGAAATAAAACAGAATTTGAGCTGAAATTTCAAGTTTCTTTATTGTAGATAATGGTTGGGGGTTTGCCATTTATAAATGAAAAATAATATGTAAGTGATAGCTGCGTGCTTTCCTACAAATAACTTCTATTTTGTTAACATTTTCAATAACCCCTACGCTGGAGCTCTATCTCACCAATTACTTTTCCGACTTCATCTTTTAGGTTGAAAATTGTTTTAAAATTATTAGCGTACACCTGTCCCTTAACATGACTCTAAAAAAAATAGTTCAATGGCGTTAAATTGCAGGATTTCGGTGGCCAATTAATATCTTCATTTCTTGAAATAACGCGACCAGGCATTTTCGTCCTCAATAAATCAATTGTTTCGCTAGTTGTGTGGCTTGTTACACAGTCTTGCTGGAACCACATGCCTCCAGATCAATATCATCCAATTCTGACTACAGAAAATCGATTATCTTGTTTCGGTATCTTTCTTCCTTCACAGTAATCGATTTATTAGCATGATTCTCAAAAAAGTAAGAATAAATGATTCTACCGAACCTACGAAAAACATGTTCGAGTTTCTTTATTTTTAACCGATCCAGTCTCTTCAACTCTATTCGCTAATCAAATAATTATTGATTCAGTATTTTATTTAATTATAGGTAATCTTTAGACATGAAAACTAATGATTATGTGATGTGTATATTCTTTATTTATTGAGAAGTATATTATTTACAAAATATCTGTTAAGATAAATGATAGAAAATATTAAAAAAATAATAGAGCAATTTACTTCATCAAATGTTAATAAATCTGATTTATAATAAAATATGAATTCAAAATATTTTCTTCGAATGAGCCTGTTTCCCAAATATAATTATGATTTTTAAATATCTTCTTAAATTGTTTTTGTATAAGAAATTTGTTAATTTTATGTTGAAAATATAGTGTTTATTTTAACATTTCGCTATTAACTCAGTTAATTAAATTCTTTATAAATGTGTCAAATATAGGACATAAATAAAATTTGATTAATGAATGATATCTGTTCTATTGAATATATTAATACCAAATATAAATATTTGCATTATAGATGGTTGGTTCGGCAGTTCTTGGAGCCGCTGCTGGCACTGGATTAGCATTAGTAGTAGCTATGACAATAGTTATATATCGTTATTACACATTACGACGACGTGCAAAGGAATGGGGCCCTATAGACTGCCGTGCAGGTATTCATCCTATTACACTTCGAAGTCCATATCGAACTTCAATATCTTCGGGCGGTTTGAAACACCAACATCATTACCATCCACATGTATATGCAGTTCCAAGAAAGGTAAGTTATATATATATACATACACACATATTTATATGTTTATGTGTGTGATTGTATTATTTAAATTTAAATGACCCATTTCAAGAAATGGGTACATAATGGCAGACATTTTTTATAATTGAAAAAAAATTGATAAACTTCCAATATTAATAAAATATTTATTAGATAATTAAAATAAATAAAAGGATTAATCATTTATATATTTATTATTAAAATAAATAAGCAAACATATATTAGTTTCAAATAATTCAATT
>CM068313.1:31915824-31920824 GCA_034766995.1 Acanthacorydalis orientalis | reverse complement strand
ATTTTATCTTTAAAAAAATTCGTTAGATTAAACTCTTTTCTTGTCAAAATAGTGTTTTGTTCAGTGTCTTTTCATTTTTAATAGCTAAATATATATATATATATATATATATATATATATGTATATATATATATATATATATATGTACATTATATATATATAGAGAGAGAGGGAGAGAGAGTGAAAGCGTTGTATAATAATGAGATTACTTACTTTTAAGACTGAATTAATTCAGTATAAGTATTAAAATGTTCAAAAACCATTTAAATATTTCATAAAATTCCCATAAATAGTTAAAAATCATCAATATTTGATATACTTATTTATAAATGCATTTAAAAAGGTTTATTTGAAGTTTTAATTTTCAAACAAATTTATCTGCTAATTGTAATTGAAAATATTAAATTTATATTCGAAAACTTTATCGATTTTGCTTGTTTTTTAATAATAATACGTTTTTATTTTGTTCTTCTTGAAAAAGTAAAAATGAAATAAAGAAAGAAATGTTCAATTAAATAAGCTGTTAACTGTGAACAGAGAAAGAGATAATAGTATAAATAATTTATTTCAATACATACAAAATATTGTTTGTATCACTTTTTAAAATGTTTTATAAGAATACTAAAATCAAAAGACCATAAATTCATGTCGACGTTCAGATATTATAAAATTTTGTCTTAGTTATAATATTATTTTGGAAATTAATACAGTATTTGATTTATCAATACATTATTGATTTTATTTTTCCTCAAATAACTCATTTTCTTTTATAAAAACTTCCCAAAATATTTAATATTTAACCATTTGCGATTGAAACAAATGAGACAAAACTGATACCTGATATTATTTAGTAAAACGCGTAGTTAAGTGTTAAGGAAAAGTGAGTATTTCAGGCCAATAAAATATTATATTTGAAAATTATTTCAGTAGAAGTAACATTTATTTATAATTATGATAGTTTCATGACATAAAATCATTAGTTATTTTATACAAAAGTAACTAAACTTCGACAAAACATTCACAATTTCAATATATTAATTATTTTATAAAATATTTTATTTTAGATCATTTTTAAAAAAAAATGAAAACGGTACATTATAATAAAATTAATTTAATCAATCATTTGGTTTTGATTGTTTGCTGTATTTTGATTATATTTATTAATATATACATATATATATATATATATATATTTATATATATATACATATATCTATATCTATATATATATATATATTTTTTTTTATATATATATACATATATATATATATATATATATATATATATACATATATAAATATATACATATATAAATATATATATTACATTACACATATATACATATACACACACATATATATATATATATATATATATATATATATATATATATATGTATATATATGCAATATTTTTTTCTAATATAACTTTATATTTGTAATTATTATTCAATAATTTTATTAAAACGAAGACTTATTTTGAACTATAATTTAAAATGGTTGGTAAATTCTAACCTCAATTCCCAGTTTTTAAATGTAATTTTTTGAATAAAATATTTTAATAGTACTATATAAAAAAATAGAATGCTTATAAATTGAAATATTTATTACTTTAGTAACTATATTTTTTAAAATGAAGGTAAAATAAATATACCTGTCTGAATAGTATACATCGTCTTCATTCATGCCATGTTTCTTTCAAAGAAGTTATTATTTATTATGCTACACCAGAATTTCAAACTTTAATTTGTAACTCGATGTAAATCAAGTAGTTTCAAAGATTTACAAAAGCAAGGTTCTAGTGAAGTAAATAAACGATTTAAAGTTGTTGTATTACTTTAAAGTTAAAAAATAATGTAAAAAATGTCGATTATACAAAAATAAATACAACTAAATTTCTATGTGACAGATTGAATTATATAAAAAGTTTTGTGTTCATCTTATTTTTTCTCTGAAAGATGTCATATGAAAGTTAAAATTACAAAATCATGGTAGAAAATTGTTTGCTTTGATAATAAAATTGTGAATATGTTTTCCCTAAGACTTATAAAATAGCAGACAAACTTCAATGCATTAGTTTTTTAAAAGTACATTTTTTAAGTATTTGAAATTGTTTTTGGTACATAAAATATTTTTAAACGTAATCAGCAATATCGATTCAGTTATTAATAAACAGTGAATTAATTTTGATTAATAATCATTTTGAATGAAATTAAAGAAATATTATTTTTGTGGTTGACAGAAGTTTATAAATATTCTACTTATATATCTATAATGAAAACACCTTTAATTTATTTGTAATTTAATAAAAAAATCAAATTTTAGTTTTACACGATATAAATATAAATTTTAAAAGTAATTTTCATACATTCTTATTTTTTTTATAATAAAAATCAAAAATTACATTTAAAATAAAAACTCAATGTTTCTAATTGAAAATAAACACATAAATACATGCACGAACACACACCTACATTCAAACGCATATATATATATATATATATATCCTTAGTAGAAAATTTTTCCTGTGCTCGCAGTGACAATACACTCACATACTTTTTTATCAGAGTCTTGAAGATTATTTCACCCTCTGTGAATTGACTAACAAACCCCTTGTTAAACATCTACCCAATTTTCTATGATCTGTATGTAAACAAATAATCGTCAAGAGTGTAGTAGATGTTATTGTCCCAGCTCAGGATTCTTATTCGTTTGTAAATACAGACAATAAAATCAATACGAAATTGCCGACACAATAAACATCGTTTTTAATGTGTACTCAAATATTTTTCCAGTTATATATTTTTAACTACAATTTCGCTTGAACATATAAGAATAGTTATATACATATTATATATATATATACGTATATATATATATATATATATATATATATATATATATATACGTATATATATATATATATATATATATACGTATATATATATATATATATATATATATACGTATATATATATATATATATATATATATATATATATATTATATATATATATATATATATATATATATATATATATATATATATATATATATATAATTCTATGATATATTTATAGGAGAAATGAATTATTTATTTATTCATATTTCGAAAAATTAAAAAAATACTCCTTGATATTTAATATTACTTTTTATTTCAAACTATTATTTACATACAATACGAATGATTGTTTCTAAATATAAATAATATATATATACATATATATATATATAAATATATATATATATATATATATATGTACATATAAATATATATATATATATATGTATATATAAATATATATGTATATATATATATACAACTAGGCTATGTACAAACTAATTAACAAAAATGTATCTGAAAGTAAGTGTAACGTATGATTAATACATTAACTAGAATATAATATTCCTCATTTTTTTAATTAATCATAATTTAAATATAAATTAAAAAATAAAATAAGCGTATAATTAATGTTTTTAACTCAATTTATAAAAAAACTGATAAATATAAAAATAAGTATCATCATAAAATACAATATTTCTATAATCACCATACTATCGACCTGTAACAATTACTTACTTTTTTATTTTATATTGGAATATAATTAATCTATTGAATTAAATATTGATAATAATAAAATCATGTGCTAGTTATTGATTCTACGATAAAAAAGTTTAATTTTAAATTTCATTTTTTATTCTAGGAACAAATTATAAAAACACAATTAAATTATCTATATTTATCTATTAAGTTGTAGACTCATTTTAAGATTTTTTTTATTTAATGAAATCTTTGTATTGTAAAATTAATCAAACAATTATAATGAACAAAATAATTCCTTTAAATTTCATTAAATAACACATCAACGAAATAAAATATTATATAACAAAAGTTATCAAACAATAATATACAAATATTTGTGTATTTTTCATTGTGTATGTTCAAATGAGATTTAAGCATTGTTGTTTACATTTGTTATTTTGAGTAATAAAATGCATTTCATAAGTGCTTTTTTATAATTGTATACTAAGTTTTTATATTATATTTATAAACTAGTTGCAATCATCTTTCAAAACCTAAATAGAAAATTTGAAACTATTTTTTGTGTATTAAGGTCGAAAATATTTCGAATATTGAAAGTTACATATATTTACTATTCCAATGACAATCTATTGCTTTCTTTTGCAAAAATATTTACATACACAAAAGATGAAAATGCACTATTGAGGATATATATGTGTTTGAATTGTAGTCTCTAAATTTCTGTTTCTTCATTATAAGCTTTGTATTTTTACTGAAAACTCGCCTAATATTTTATAAGAAATTTTGTGTATATATATATATATATATAAATAAAATGTATATGTGTATATGTAATGTATATATATACACAGTATTTGTATAAACTTCAGCCAATTTTGTTTCTTAATATTTTTTAAATAAAAAAATTACTTTTATCGATCATTTATTTAACTTGTGGCAATAAATATGAAAAATGATATTAGCCAAATGGTTGCCTCAAACCACTCTACAAATATGGGCTTCTTAAATCACATTTTTCATTACTTTTTCGCAAATTTCTCGTTTTATTTAAGCAATTTCTTGTCGAATGTCACTCTTAAGCTGTTCAATTATTACTGGCTTGTAATCGTAGACTCTTTCTTTTAAGTAGCCTCAAAGAAAAAAAATCTCGGATAATCAAAATAGCTGAACGAGATGGTCAATCGATATAACCAAATTTGAAAATTCGGACAGGAGATGTATCGCGCAAATTTTGCATCTTAGCGCGAGCTGTATGCATTGTGGCACCGTTCTGTTGAAACCACATCTCCTGTAGCCCTTATTCATTAATTTCAGGCACAAAAAGTTTAGCAGCATCGCACGTAATCGAACATTAGTGACAGTAACAACATTTCCATTAGCATTTTTTAAAAAAAATGGTCCAATGATGCCATCAGCCCAAATTGCACACCAACAAGTCATTCTACGAGGGTGAAGGG
>CM068313.1:31733324-31910824 GCA_034766995.1 Acanthacorydalis orientalis | reverse complement strand
ACTTAGATTTAAAAAATTATCAAACCGATATTATTTTCTATTTTTAATATTAAAAAATTAATACTGAAAGACAAATAAGTCATAAAAATAAATTTAGCAGTAATCACTCGTATATAAATTATAATTATAGATATTTTATTCAAAACTTCTGTAAAATAAAAAAAGTAAGTTCCTTTAATACTTTTGGGTTTCTTATCAATTAGGAGTAAAATCACTAAACAACACTAATATTTTTAATTACTGTTACCAAAAAAAATTATTTCTGGGCTGTAGATTTGTTTTTGAGTTATATAACATTATATGATCAACTTGATACATTTATTGACTTTTATTCTTTATATTATTTTAACAATTTTAACAAATTTTTTTGAAATTATATATATATATACATAATATTCTTATAATTATCAACAAGCATCAATACAATTATAATATTTGCTTTGTACAATCTGCTATGAACAAAAAATTTCTATATTTAGGAAAACGAACTTCAATTTGAAATCTGAATGACAAGATATCAGATAAAATCATCAACATTCCTATTAATAATAATAATTTAAATCTCTGGAAAGAACCAAATAATATTTTTAAGTACAAATAAAACCGATAGTAAAACTGTACTTTTTATAAAATAATCAACAAATATTTCGCAAAATGTAATTATATAATATTTGATTTTTATTTCAATTTACAGATATTTATATAAAGAAATAAAAAAATACATTAAACCATTAAAATATACTTATTTCAATGTCTTTAACTTATTTCAATATATATTTTTTCTTCAGAAAAGTAAATGATGACATATTGTTTGCCGATCTATTCGTACTGTACTCTAAACTATTTCTTTACGTCAAACAACCGAAAAGGAAATACAAATGAAATGTAGGTATATGTTCAATACATTTTCTTAAAACGTAATAAATCTTATTTGAACTGAAACACAGAAGTGGATTTACGTTGATTGTGTTAACAAATTGTTTTAATACGAGTGTATGTATATATGTGTATATATATATATATATACACACACTATATATATATATACACTATATATATATATATATATATATATATATATATATATTCATATTGTTTATTCAAATAGCGTCCTTTCGTAAATAACTTATACATGTTTTAGTTAATTAATTTTTAATGATTATGCGTATCGTGAGACTAATAAAATACCTTCTCTTTTATTTAATGTTATCCTTACCGCTTGAGCTCATTATATTTTACATATTTTATACAATAATATTCATAACAGCGATTTAAAAAAATGTATGTTATAAACAAAATATTCATACATATAAATATTGTTTAAATGTAACAGCTTCCTTATTAATGACGAAAATAATTTATCCTTATAACTTTCTTGTTTATTTATTTATTATTTTAATTATATATATACATATATTAACTTACAATTATTTAAAATCGATATGAATATTTTAAAGTTAATTTTGTTATGTATTTTAAATTTTATTTATTCTATTTTATATACCACACATTTTTAAATAATTTTTTCTGATAAAATTCTTTAAATTCAGTCCATTTTTAGAAGATAATATTATTATAACTGCTTTAAAAGTTAACATTGAACGATATTCCTTAAACAAAACATATTACTTTTTAAAAGTTCTTTTCTATTCAAGAACAACAAATAAATTTTATATTTAGAATAATTTATTTTTAAAATAGATTTCAATAAATTCGGCAAATCATTAAATTTATTTAATAATATCTTTGTAAATAGTAAATTTAATTTATTTATATGAATGTTCGTCTGGTATAAAGTTTACTCAATCTTATTTTTTACTTTGATAGCGTCGTTTCAGTTCATATATCAATATGAAGTTAAATTTTAAATTAAACTCTTTAAACCGGTGATGTATTTTATTTTAAAATTAATTTATTTTTAATCAATTCCGTTTTGAAATTTTGCGTTACAGAAATACTTATACAAATATATTTTCTTATACAATATAACACTTGATCTTCTGATATTTATTTATTATATCGTTCTTTCTGTTTATGGTGGCCTCTAATGTTCTACATTAGTTGATTTTTTCTTTATTTTCTAATAGATTATAACAAATATATCGTGAAATATTAAGATATATCAAGACAAATAAATAAATTATAAGTTAATAAGTGATTGCGAAAGATAAATGAAATAAATATAATTAATAATGAGAAATATTTTTTTTATATATTAACGAAATATATTAACATATTTACTTTATATATATACTCGTATATATATATATATATATATATATATATATATATATATATAATGTACATTAATTAATTTTAATATAACCACTTTTTTCAAATGAGAATGATAAATTTATTTTATTTTTGTAAATTTTCTCCGATTAACCTATTTCAATCATTTTAAAAAGAAGTTGTGTTTTAATAATACAGAAATAAAGGTAATACTCTGCATACATAAACGGACACCAGCAATATGTTCAATCTGTTCCATTATTTCCACGATAATCATATTTTATATTCTTTTAATTTTAAACTTCTCATATTATAGCAATCAAACTATTTATATACATATAAGAACTGAAAAATATATCTATTTTGCATTACATAAAAACTTTTTCCACGTAAAAATCATTTCTCAAAATTTAAAATTTCATATATATATATATATATACATATATATATATGTGTGTGTGTGTGTGTGTACGAATACAATTTAAATTTAATAAATGTATATTGTACCTTTGATAAGAAAATGAAATTTTTTAACGGACTTCAAATATTGAAAAGCAAAGATATACACATATTTCTGGATTCAAACAAATGGTTACGTCTTATATTTGCATTTAGAGGCTCTTATATAAAATGAAATTCGCAAATAAATTAATTTTTGTACTTGGATATTTTATTATTCATATATATATATATATATATATATATATATATATATATATATATATACATCCATTATACTAAATAAAGTCTCTAAAAGTTAATAATAATTTGAGTGTTACTGTTCCACTAATAAAATATATTATTATGAAATATTTTTTAAATAAGTATTTTATTAATTTATTACAAATAATCAAGCAAAACTATAAATAACTATTTGGTGAACTTGATATCCTAGTATAAGTAAAAATGAAAAAAAAACAAATAAATAATTTTTGTACTACCTAGAATTTAAATATAATTGAAGAAAAATTATTAAGATCTTAAAAGTAAGAAAATTTAAACATAATATAAAAAAAATTCATACACCCTTCCTTTGATATATTAAACAATAACTTAATTTTTTTTGATACACAAACAGACTTAAAAATATACAACGATAAAAAATGTTATATATATATAAACGCTGGTCAATATTTATTTTTATCCTAAACAACACAATCTTCAACAAGAACAAAACCCATTTCCAATACTTAAATTCTTAATCCAATTTATTATATCCCAAATGAACCTTTAAACGTTTTCCTATAAACGTCTTTTTTAATTAAACTTCAATGTGTCTAATAAATATTATTTTCCAATAAGAGATTTAAATATATTAATATTTAAAGAAATTATATTTGATTTTCTACAATGTATGGAATTAATTATGTTTTTAACACTTAATGACATTTTTATAGTACGAAAATATAAATATGTATGAACTGAATTATTGTGTACTAAATTTTGATTGAAATCACTATTATTTTTTATAATTTAGATAATATTTTATCATTCAGTTCGATACATATATATATATATATATATATATATATATATATATAACTAAAAAGCAACATATTTATTATAACATATTAAAAAATTAACTGTTACAAAAATTATAACATATTTTTTGATATATTTTTCAAGCAAGTAAAATTTGAACATAAGAACATTCTACCCGAAGCAAATGAATCAAAGGGCATGTTTTGCGAAGAGTACATGCTACAGGTGCATGTAGTGAGAGTCAAGTCTCATAATTGGGGCACGTTTTCCAAACATAGGCTATCAAGTACAGTACAGCATTGACTAAATCCACAGGTGGTCTATAAATAACGGCCAGTATTACACATCGGCCATTTTCAACACGCCTCTGGAATATATTGTCAGTTGTTAATATGTAAACTTTGGTAACATTTTTTGATAGCATTGAGAAACGAAAAAACAAACAAATATAAACATAATATGCGCTTTCATCTTTCCCTCATTTATTTCAGTTATATATTACTATGTACTGTATATATATATACATATATATATATATATATATATATATATATATATATACACACATATATATATATATATTAACAAATACTAAATTGAAATTTAAAAACTAAATCAGTTACAAAATATCTAATGAGCGTGCGAAAAAAATAATTTATTTTAAAGTGAAATAAGATATAAAAATTCTCACATGAATATTCAATATACACTTATTTTATAATAATATAAATTAGAATTATTAAATGTTTACTTGAATTATTCAAATTCTATTATATTTAATTTCTGAAATCTCACATTATTATAAGTTATCTTCCAATAGTACACAAATAATTATGAAATTGATTCTGAAATTTAGTCTTAACTAATTTTAATAATAATTACATATCGTATTAATTAATTTAAATCTCGTTACGTTATTAGAACAAGTGATTATTAGTAGTAATTTTCAATTCCATAAGCATGAAATACGTCATGTATAAATTCATTTAACAAATAAAACTTCAACGATTTGAAAACTTCATAGTAAACATTTAATTTAAATATATATATATATATATATATATATATATATATATATATATATATATATATATATATAATATTCAATCTTGAAAATGAACATTAATAAATAGTGGAACTTTAATGATTCAAAAACATATTCAATAGATCATTACTTTATTACGACATTATTTACGATAATTAATTTTAAACATAATCTACAAGAATAAAATATATTTAGTATTTTTTCATAAGACACACCTGTAGAAAATACAAGCAAAAAAATTTCACCTGCTTAACTATACGTATTTGATCTCGAATACTATGTATCTCATTTTACATTCTCCACCATCGCTGTCTTTGCTGTTTGCCTCTAGCACTTTAGTTCAACTTTTAGCTCTCGTCGACCAAAATTGAATTTAAGAGTTTTATTTACTTTACGACAAAAACAATACTAGCGTTACACTGTACTCATTATTCATGTATTAGATGAAACTCCAATTACTAACGTTCTTAGAAATTGGCAATATTGTCTTAATTGAATAGATCTAATTAAAATTTGTAATTAAATAATACTATTCACTCATAAATAATAAATATTTTTTTATAAATAAATAAATTAATATATATATATATATATATATATGTATATATATATAAACACAAAGATGTAGGTATTTAATAGAAATAGAATATTCTTTAATCTTTATTAAATTTTTTGGTTCTATATTTTAAAAATAATATTTTGTTAACAGGTAGAGTACTTATAATTAAATTATTTCCCAGCCTTATCAGAGTATACTACTAGTATAATTATAAAAATGAATCACTATACATACACATGTTATAAGTTATATCGTATAAAACGTACCTATTTCTTTCTTCTTATTTATTACCATTCATTTACTTTGATGTTGATTAAACATAGAAGTTTATACCTCCTTACACATAAAATATTATTCAAAATATATATATATATATATATATAATAATATATTATTGATAAAAATGTACGTTACAAAGTATATACTTTATTAGTTTTAGAATTAAAACCGAAATTGCTTTTTTATTATTAGTTATTATTTAACTTTAACGTATAAAAATGTTACATATTAAAAATTTTTGTGATTTGTAATTTAAATATAACGATCTGGTTTTTAAAATATGTTCACATGTCATTTAGTCGTTCAGTTCGATTATTTATAAAACTTAAAGCCTACAATTATATTTTAATGATTGTAAATCACCTTTAATATTCAAGTGTTTTTTAGAATAAAATAATTTGTTGTAAAGTACTTAAAAAAAATTGAATTATTTAAATATCTTATTTGTTAAAAATATTATTTTCTTGTAATTATATAGCAGTTAAAGTTTCATATGTTACGTAGAATTATTTCATATATGACTTTTTACATTAAAATAATAAGTTTCCAGTTATACGTAACTTTTAACAAGTAAATCTTACATTATTTTTTATAAAAAGCTTGCTTCTTATAAAAGATGTCTACTATATTTAGAAAAAAATAAAACATTTTTGTTACTTTAATAATTATCTATATTTATACTTTTTACTAATTTTAATTATTATTTTTATTCGTTTGCTTATATTGGCTTTTTATGACTAAAATGTTCAAGAAGATTTATTCATATTTGTAAGTTTGAAATATTTTCAAATATTCTATTAATAACAGTACTATGTTATAGAAAAGAAAGTATTATTTTTTCGAATTTCATTTTTATATTTATCTTAACAAAACAAATAAAATCCTCTAAAGATAACAAATGCCCTCAATAATAAACGTGTAGCGTCTAACGTTAATATAGCATTGAAATTGTTGAGGCGTTAAAACGTAACGCCATCAGAGAATAAAACAGAAACTATCCACATATAAAACTAAAACGGAATCAATCAATCATATCGAAAATAATACACAATAGGACGAGTATCTATATACATTGTCAGGATGTTCGGTCGTAAAAACTCGCCACTACGTTACTCAAAAGAGACCTGCTGTCCGTAGCCCTGGCCATAACTCAACCTGTTGAGCTACGGAGCGGCAGCAGAGTGAAATAATCGCCTGTGTGGAGCGTCGTGCTATCTGGTGCGCGGTGTACAAAGGGGCTTGCATGCAAGTACGCATTGGCTGCAAGCAGCGCGCAGCGCACTAGTGAGCGTCTGCTTGCCTGCAAGCCAGGGACACGCCGCGTTGTTTTTATGTATGTGAAATGTGAGTAGATGTGTGTATATTGAGAAACATCTCCACGCACTTATTGTGCAACAAATTGATCTTGTGGGTGGTTTTATTGACAGTGTTCGGAGTTTTTGCTTCAGATGATCAATTATGGTTATTATGTAAACGATATGTAAAGCGTTAAGAATGTTGTATTTATTATTATACTTCTCACAAGACATACGAGCCTTTGCGTGTAGAAAGAAGATAGTGAATGTGACCTTGGAGCTTTTTGACATTTGATTTGATGGACGTTAAAATTAATACATATTTTTTAATTAAGGTTGCTTGTCAAAAATTAATCCTTCGATTAATAATACTTTCCCACTGTATTAAAGAATACTATTAAATACTATAACTATATATATATATATATATATATATATATATATATATATATATATATATATATATATATGTGTATATATAAATATATATACACATATATAATAACCTTCAAACACATTACCAAAAATCAAAAAAATCCATTATAATAAAAAAATGTTAACTTGTAGTTCTCAATATAAAATTACAAAAAAAATTAACCATATTTAAAAATAATATACAGTATTTTCAATAGTATTTAATAACATACATTTATAAACATTTTTTCATCACACGTATAACACAACTTATTTCATTAAAACACTTAAAAATAATAAATATATATAAATGTATCTATATATCTATATATCTATATATATATATTTATATATATATATATATATATATATATATATATATATATATATCAATAACTTCTGAAACATATGAGTGTCTATATATATATATAGATATATATATATATATATATTGTATATTCAAATATTTATAACAATTATATATAATTGAACAGAAATGTTATTTTTATATATAATAATGCTTTTATATTTCATACTTCATTTTACGATTTAAATTTTTTTTCAAAAGAACTAGCACTGTAACTATTTAACTAAATAGTTTTTATCAACTATTAAAGTATATTTAAAGCTAAGAATATTATTAATGAAACAAGATCAAATTTGAAAAAATGTAAATTGTAATCACAATATTTAAATTGTTTAATAAAACATATATTAAAAATGAAAAAAAGTACTCCAATAAATTCCTAATCGTAAGTTTGTACTAATTCAAGTAATTCCTATAAAGGTCCTCTTTTCTGGCTCAAAATTCTTATTGATAAACTGTAGTTACTTATATAGATTTATTTTAATTAATATATATCAAAAATTATAAGGTAATTTGAAGAATATAGTTCATAATATAAACTTGTATAAATTTGATAAAAATACTAATTAGATCAAATTAAACAATTATGTGAGGGATGAAATATATGAAACAATATTAACTTATAATATTTATGGAAAAAACTTAAAGGCAAATTTGTTGCTTTTAAATATTTATAAATTATTTCTACATATGATTATGTTTCCACTTCTCTAATCATACAGACTATTATTTTTTAAATAATTATTTTAATAATTCTCAGATATATATATATATATATATATATATATATATATATATATATATATATAGGCAATTAATGTAAAATACGTATAAATTTAGAAAATATCATCGGCCACGTATCAATTTAAAAAGTTTTCATATTTAAAAATCATATTTTATTTCATTTTTTATATTATATGAAAATGTTTCTATGTGATAAGAGATTTTTTATTTGACATGAATATAATATGAAATTGAAAACAGATATATTACGCAAAGATATCGATTTCATTATTTTCTACATTTAAAAAAATTCTGCATTATTTTTTTACTTTTTTACATTTAATCATGTTTAATTACACGCATTAGATAAATCGTGCAATGGAAGTATTATGGGATTAAAGGTATTTCATTAATCGAATCAATATTTCAGCATTTTTTTGATACTATTTAAAGCACGTCGGCAGTAACAAATTGTCAATTAGTGTTATAGAATTTTAATTAAAATGAAACTGAACTAACAACAATTACAATAGATGCTATTGTGATATATATTACGATTATTGTAATTTACTGAATAATTAACAGGCGAATAATAAACGCTATATTAATATTTATATTATAAATATTTACTTTAATCAGAAATATATCTTACTTACTATATACACATATAATAAACATATGTACGTGTAAGTATGTACATACATATATATATATATATATATATATATATATATGTGCTATGTGTGTGTATGTGTATTTATATATAACTGTGTGCACGAAAACAGTTGTTTATTTCAGTTAGAATTTCCGTCAATTCCAATGTATTAATTTTATTCTAAATATGAGACGTTGATTATATCAGTATTATAATAATTATTTACACCAATAATTATTTTGAAAAACATTTATTTTTAATTGTTATGTTCATTATAAATGTTACAGACGTAATGTACCATATATGTGTGTGATTATGTCTTTCTATATATATATATATATATATATATATATATATATATATATATATTATATATATGTATGTATATATTACATTTTGCTCATAATTCGTGAACAAAATTAAAATTTACCTGACTTGCTTATGAAGAATTGAATTATCTATAATAAATTAATTTGATTTAAAAAAGTTAGATATTCCTTTGACTATTCTATTCTCTTCATTTTTGATTTCTTTTCTAAAAAAAATCACATTTGTTAAAATATTATGTTCATGTACATTAGTGTTGCCAAGTTTGGTAGAAAGTGCATATTTTCTGACTAATTGATATAAGAACAATAAAAATTAATAATTGATAAAATAACCAAGTAAATTTTATAAAAAAGAACACTTAACAGACAGTCTCAAATTGCCACGAGATTTTTCCATGTTGTTTACGAATGGAAAATTAAAAGTGACATGATTTAATTTCAGAAATCTAGGTAACAGTCTATTTTTACAACGAAAAAAATTAAGTTGTAAAATCGAATTAGTTATTAGGGTTTAGGACGCTGCAACAGGTCATTTTCGCCCGATTCTAAAATGAAAGCTATTATAAAAGTAATACATTTCATTCTCTATTTCTTAATCTCCCTCTCTCTCTCTCTACATATATATATATATATATACATACATACATACATACATACATACATACATACATACATACATACATACATACATGTATTACATCTGAAAACCGTATATACTAAACAATAAATTGTATAGGAAATACGGAAAGTTTTAAGACACCACTTATTAAAATAAATTGAAATGTTTATCAAAAATGGTTAAATAAAAATAAATCTGTGTTTAAGAATTGTCTTTTTACTACAATATGTAAATAACTATATGAAATAATATATCTTATAAAACGATATTACTAAAAGTAGTTTATACGATGTTCCATTATCAATCCTTTACTTATATAAATATGAAATGATATTTATTATCTAATTTATATATATATATATATATATATATATATATATATATACCCGCAAATATTGATATATAGATAGGTAATTGTTTAGATAAAAATACATGGCTGTTGTATTTGTTAAAGAGTATTCATAACTAAATTAATCCTAGGACGAATATTTAAACATAATACAAATTAACAAAATATATTTTGTAATGAAAATATTCTGAACCAGTAATATTTCTTAAATAAGAATTTCTTAAATTAGATCATTCGATACGGCTCTTTTTTGTGATTTACATAAACATGTTGCAAACATTTGATATCAATAGTTTTTGTCACTCTGATAGTAAATATTTATTCATTGTTTCTACGTAATAAATTTTTAATTCTGAAAATTAAAAAAATTAGTAGTATTTTAAATTTGTACACTACAATATAAGTTTTAATAATTGAGAATCAGAATTTCGTACAAATTAATGTTAAATATCTTTATATGACTTTTCAACGAATAAGAGATTTAATTTGTCAGTGATAGGGACTTTATATAGTTAATTATTGTTTGATTAATAATTTCATAAAAAAATTTAATGAATATAACATTTATAGATTTAATAGTTTTTTCTTGACTAGGTCTAAATAAAGATTAAATCAGCGTATATATCTGGTGATCATTTTTTCAATGAAAGTGATAAATGTAAATATGATCCTTCATCCAGTTAGCCACTAGTTCAAATTACCAATTATCGAGTTACAAATTGTTCCCAACTACGTACATTTTTATAAATGTATTATATTACTGTCTCAACATAGACTCGCAATCACTCGCTCACACACACACACACACATATTATATATATATATATATATATATGTGTATGTGTGTGTGTATTTATCATAAATAGAAAACTAAATATAGTTACAATATCAACTTTTTCAGATTAAAAAAAAAATCAGGGACATACGTTCTATAAAAACAAGGTGGTTTTTTTTAAAATAAATATGATATTTAATGAATAAGGATTCCATTCACTTTGTATTAATTCCCATTTTAATTTTAATATCAAAATAAATAAGAGATATTGTATCAATAAAAACTGAATAATTGAAATGAATCAAAATATTTCAAAAATACTCAGTTTAAGTACGAACATAATACTGCTTTGGACTTTATAGATTTATTATTTTTAACCAAACATTCATAATTTTAAAGTAATAGTTAACAAAAATTATTGATGTTTTTGTACATTTTAAATATTAGTTCTTTTGCATATATAATGTCAACTTTATAAATAAAGTCTTATTTGTTGATTTATATTACACATGAGGTTAAATTAATACTATATACATATATACATATATATATATATATATATATATACACACACATATATATATATATATATATATATAATATTGTATTTTTGAAAACTAATCAAAAATACGAGCAATATAATGTATACATTTTAAATACATGTAAGTTTATAAGAAAAAATTAACTTCCTAGTTTTGAACGATATTATTACAAAGTCTCTCACAATCATTTTCGCAAAACTATTTTACTGCAGTTCTTAAAATTATTCAATTTAAAATATTGAACGCTTTTATAAATATTTGAGAAATTAAATTTGTAATGATATGTTTGTATACAAATACCTTCTGTTACGACTGTAATGCTTTCAGAATAAAATTGTATTTGTAAATAATTTTTCTGTATAAATCATTGATTTTACAAGTGTACAAAATATTTTTATCGACGATATACACGATTCATCATATATATGTATAAAAAAATTATACATAAATATAATCGAGAGGTCTAGTGATTATGTATGTACATATATATTTATATATATATATATATATATATGTATATGTATATATGTATATATTAAATTTTATTTTTAAATTAAGTGTTTTTGAATTTTCTACTTACGTTTATTTTTGTTTACATTTTTTTCTGAAAATAAACGAGCTATTTGTATATATAATCAGTTAAGAGAGAGAACTAATGAGCAACGTCATCTTTCATTAAGAATCCAATTAATTTGAACAGTGTATCTGTGATGTAGGTTGTAATAATCTGAAGCAAAATAAATAATATTCAAGTGTAATTTGATATATATTAAAAATATAACCAAATATATTCATACTGTAGAGAGAATAATTATAGAATACTTTAACAAATATAAAAATCAATATTTTTGTTCCCTTTTATGTATTTTCTCAGTTTCTTTTAAATAATTTTCTAAATACACTATGTAATTTTTTATATCATAAATGATTTAGACTGGAAAATTAAGGAGATTTGAATATTCACAATAGATAATTAATATTTTGTTTCATGGGATATTTATTACAAGTTAGAAAAAAATGTATCAAAGATTTTTAAAATCGAAATAAATGAACTTCATTAATATGTTTTATTTCAATATTATTGTTTTTATATATCAAATAATATGTCAAATTTTTCATTAAAGATTAGAAATTAAAGAACACATACATAGAAAATTTGTAATAAGATAATTAAACATATATTTATCAATTTAACCAAACAATGATCAGTGGACACATTGGATTAGATAATTTTCATTTTGATCTTCAAAAAATGTATTAATCATTTTTTAACTAAGATACAAATAAAATATTGAAATATCTCAGAAGTACAAAAAAATGTTAATAAATGATAAATAAAACAAAAACGAAAATAACTGATAATATTATAAATTTTCCAGACAAATTAATAAATCGCATTTTCTAAGATTTTAAATATTTTAATTCAATGAATTGAAGTTAAAAGTTATAAAAAAAGGTAACAAAAATGTCATTACAAATACTTCTTAAATATAATATAAATACTTTTTGATATAAGTAAATGCTTTTAATTAAACATTTTTAATACATTTCATATGTAGTAATAGTAAAACGGAATATTAAAATATTAATTACAATTAATTTATTTTTACCACTTCTCAAAATAATACAATATTTGTAAAACTTTTATTTTAATTAAACTTGTATATTCTTTTTATTTCAAATTGTATGTTTTCTAGTTATTAATTATAGAATACATGGAATAGAAAATAATTATTTAAATTTTAGTTTGAATGGATATTAATATGATGTTCTTTTTGTTCTTTAAAACTACTTTCATCAAACGAAAAAAGTGTAATTGAATTTATTCACAAATACACTTTTTAATACGTACATAAATATATATATATATATACTGCGGGTGTCATACAAAATTTATGTAAGCTTGTATGTATCAGAATAGAAATAATAATTGAAAAGGAAACATGTTTCTTCCCGTATATAAATTAACTTATCATGATGTTAAAGTGTAATGTTCTTCATCATTAAAATTATTTAATAATTTTTGTTTTGTAGATGTACTCATTAAAAGTACAAAGAGGTATAACAATTTCACAGCCTAATTTTAACAGAGGCTTAATTGGACGTAATTTTTTTCGTTGAACAGTAATTAATTTTTAGACCGCTGAAGGGAAAGTTGAACGATAAAGATATTATATGAATAATTTTTTGTATACATTTTCTTATCGTTCTTTCAGTCAAGCGTAAATATAAAATTCATATACTTTAAGAATGATGGAGAAATGGTCACCCCACATTTCTAATTCAATAAAGCGTAGAGATGCAAGTGTACCTTGTAAAAATATATATATATATATATATATATACATATTTCGCTGGAAGTATTTTTTACCGTATCTTTAGTGAAAATGTTCATTTCAGTCAAATAAATTTCAACACCCTTTCTTAAAATATACTTAATGCAATCACTAATTTGTAATTTAGGATTCAATTTCATGATAATAATTTTAAAAAAACGTTTTTAATATCGCACTTTTAATAAATAAATGAGTTGGTATATAAGCTTGAATGTATTTATATGAAATTTATAATACAAGAAATGAAATTTTTGTACAATTAACATTCGTATATATAGACCACACACACACACACACACATATATATATATATATATATATATAGAGAGAGAGAGAGAGAGAGAGAGAGAGACTCATTTTTCTTTAAGGATTAGGTGTTAACTTTTTTCTGAAGTACTGGCCTGCCCATCTGTTATTTAGTCCTCGTAACAATCCTCAGAATATGGTTTTGTAATTTAGTGCTCAGAGCAAATTCTATTCTCTTTTTTCTTTATTTAGAGTTCGATTTTTATATTTACTGTGTTTATATTATTTAGTGCATTTTTTTTCTAATATATATATATATATATATATATATATATATATATATATATATGTTTATATATATATATATATATTTGTACATATATTTCTATTTCTCGACAATTATTATTCAAACTCTTTTCAGCAGGGTAATTAAAATGCAACTCGCTCTTAGTGTATTCTTAAAGATTTTCATTGACGCTTATTTGTGTTTTAAAAGATTTTTAGAAATAATTTTAGAATGTTGGAATGTCATTCATTTTGAAAGTAGTATAATCAATTGAATTATCATCTGAGAATTCATTTATTTACTTTTTATGTTCGTTTAATTTTTCTTTTATATTTTTCTAATTTCAAACTCTCATTTCTTATAACGATTAAAAAACTTAATTTTATTCTATAATTTTACCCATTTAATTTAAAATAAAGTTCTATAAATTAAAAAAATAATAAATTAGACCTTTTATTACTTTATATCTAAATCGTATGATATTAATTTGATGAACATTTAAAATAAAAGTTTATTATTCAAATGAAATACGCAGAAAATATAAAAATATACAGAAAGGGATTTATTAGTTTTATTCTTCTTCTGTGTTTATATTGTAAATTTATATGTATTTTATCTCTCTCTCTCTATCTATCTATCTATCTGTCTATATATATATATATATATATATATATATATATATATATATATATATGAACTATTTAATTAGAACGTGCGTACATTTACGTTCATTGTACATCACCTAATGACCTACCCACAAATCTCCATTATTGTGGAACACTGCGAATGTTATTTCAAATATATAGACATCTCATTGTTTTTTTTTACAAATTATATATATATATATATATAGTTGTCTATGTTGTTAAATGATTGTTTAATTAATATCTATTTTTCTAATAGATTACCCATAGAAAAAATGAAATGTTCTAAAATAACGTTTACAAAATAAACACAAATTTATTTAGATCAGATTATGAGAAAAGGTTATAATTAAATAAAATGAAATAATAATAATAACGCTTACATTTTATAACATATTCAACACAATAACAATCAAATAAGTGCCACAAAAGTATATTCTATAATAATAAATAAATCATGTAAGAAATTAAAATATCAAACAATATTAAATAAAAGTCGCAATATATAAGTTTCGTTCACGCGCGACAATAATTGGAATTAGTTTTAACATCAAACTGAATTGTTTTGTTGTGTATTAATTTACGTTAATACCGAATGCTTGTCTACGTGAGTGTATTAAAAATAAATTTTGAAAAAAATGTCGGAAAGTGGTAGTGGTAAAAATTTAAAAGGGGCATCCAGTGGAAACGGAAGCGGAACGAGCATTGGACCGGCAGCATGCTGGGTTACACATAAAAGATTAGAATCGTGGGCTCGTGTGGCTAAAGAAAGAGCGATCAGTTGTACTTCACCGACTGCTAGCAAGAATGGAAGTACAGGGAGTACTGGCAGCAGTGGTAGCCTAGAGGTGAATGACAATCATTTTTTTATTCCTAATTTTCTGTTTTTTTTTTTTTTTTAATTAACAAAAAGTTTGTTTGATAAACTCACTTTATATACTAATTATATTTTTAATAAATTTTAAGTTTTATAAAACGATTTCGGAAACAGACATTAATCAAATTTTAACTAATATTTAATTCAGCCAATAATAATTAACAGAAGTTTTAAATTGCTAGACTAACAAATTTTGAACATTTTATCTATGCATATTAACATTTTACAAGTGACACAAATGGTAATTTTTATTCAAATAATTTAGTTATTTAATTATTATATAAGTTTTTTTAATAACATCATATGACAATGAATAATTATACAATATAAATTACTAAAAAAACAGATAAAATTTATGCAGCAGGCACACATGTCACTTTCATAAAATAAATATATTTTATTATCAATTATAATAATAAAATACATTATTGTATATATAATTATAACGTATATTTTTTATTTATATACTGTCATTAACGAACATAAAGCTTTACGTACTTTAATGAAAAATCAACATTGATAAATTACATCGATAAAATGTCCCCTAACATAATTCAGAAAATAATTGAAATGTGAATTTTATGAGAATAATTTATAATTTAATATTCTTTATTGTCACAGTATGTATAGATTAATATTCTAACATTTATAAGTTTAATATACAAATGTCAGACTTTATAATTCAGAAGATATTTTTTCCATTTATTTAGATTGAAAAAAAAAACATTCCATATATATATATATATATATATATATATATATATATATATACACATATATGCATTACTATACAGAATAATAACTAAGTATCGGCTTTTAATCAGATATTTTGAATTAATTTAAAATCAAATGAGCGTATATAGATATATGTATTCTAAAATTATTTGGTATTTTTAAGTAAATTACTTATTATTATTTTACTTTTATTTTTATTATAGCATTTATAATAACTTTATTTACAAAACAATATTCTAAAAAATAATGCTAGTTACATACAGTAATTTAACTAGTCCTTATTTCATTAGCTAAAAAAGCCCTTATTTCATTAGCTAATATATTTTCTTTGTTGAAAACATATTAAGAAATAATAAATATTCATGAATTATTTGGGAATATATTTAAATGAAAGGTATTTAATAAAAATTATTTACAAATAATTTGAAATATTTAGTTTGTGTTTTGTTCATAATATAAATATCAACTTGTGAAAAAGAAAATAACATTTTTATTTTTAACTTAATGAAGTTAATATTTATTGACAGTTTTGACAAAAATGAATAATAGTTTTTAATAACTTTCTGAATATATAATTAAGTAAATAGGATTCTGAATTATTATTACTTATTGTATTAAAAATTACTTGATTTAAGCATTTACAAATTTATAATCAATAAATTTATCCTTGTTTTAAAAAATGCATATTTTTCAATAAAGTAGCATTTAAAAAAATATCTAATATTTACAGAATTCATATGTACCTAGAAATTTGTGAAACTCTCAAACTGGTAATTAAACTAGTGATAATCAGTAAAGTATCCAATTTACCTCGCGTAATATATTTCAGAATGGGAATTATAAAAATTAAGTGTTTCCATTATTTTAAACGATAAACAATAATAACAAATTCATTAAATCTATGTTTTTAAAATAATTTAATTTAAATAAATATAGTAATTACACTTTCCTGAAAATTGTTTCCAGAATATTGATGTAAATACTGAATAGATTGAATATATGCAACAAGTAGATTTAACTAGAATCAAAAATACACATTCTAAAAACTATAAGCTTATTAGAATACTCTTGTATTGAACACCACAAAAAGTATCTTTTTATAGAAAATGAATAAAATGTAAAATAAGTTCAGGTTTGTATTACGTAAATCAGTTTATTTTATCAAAAACAACCATTTTAGTATTTAATTTATTTACAATATTTACTTTGAATTTATTTAATATTAAACACAAATTATATATATATATATATATATATATATAAACACACGTAAATATATATAATAGAAAGATATATGTTTCTTTAATAAATATTTTAGATATTTTTGAAGTTAAATACAATTTTTTATTATACACGAATTTACGGCGAATTATTACCTGATAACATTTGCTCTCGTCTATTAAACTGAAGCAGAACTTGGAAGATTTACACCATTTCAATAAATATTATATAATTAATCGGCTCCAAAACTAAGACAAAAAAAGTCGCGATATAGCGTACTTTGTCTTTTCCAAAATATTAAATTAGTATGAGTAAGGAAAAATCAATATCTTTTTCCGTATGATCCACCAACTCTAATACATACAAAACTTATTCTTATAAAGTCAAATGATACAGCATTTGAGGCACTCTAATGATGATGTTTCTATAAGAATGTAATATTATGCATAAAGATGATTTATTTTTTCAATAAAGTTATGTACATTGAATAAAAACCTAGTTTTAAAACAATGGCATCGTGAATAAACACCTGAGCAGACACCAAGCGTTAGAGAAATCAGGTTATTTCGAAGAAACCACTAAATAGTTTTAAAAATCATCATATGATGTTGAATAATAGGAGACAACTTACACAAACAAATAATATTTTTATTCAATCTATAAATCAGAAAATAATTATAGTCAAAACATGTCGGATAATTAATTTTTAATCATTTTTGATTATACTCATTACGGCAAGGATCCAATTTTCTCAAGGCGGTATGGTACAGAAAAGCTTATTGAACCTTCTTTCTTCGAAGAAATATTAAATTCTCCACAAAATTTGGAGTTCATTCAAACATTATAAGTTATATTCTAAAGGGAATAAAATATTTTTTTTAATTGTATTATTTATTCCAATATTTACATTTGGAAAACATAATTATAAATTATAGTGTGTTTAAATGTTATATCTTCTTCATGTACAAACAACTCTGCATGTTTGAAGTCTTGTCCCGACACAAACAGGAAACTAGCAGCTATTACATTTTAGCACGTTTTTATTATTTTATATTTTAATATATCTAAGTTACAATATAGTACACACTAGATTTATTAAAATAGAGTGAAAAATAGTTGAATTCTTTGAAAACTGAATGATTTGTTTTGGCGTTCCACTAAAATTAAAAGTTAAATATTTCAAGGATAATTAGCATAAATAATATTTAAAAAAAAACTTTTTAAATTTTTTAACATGAATTGTTGCATATACAATTAAAGTTTTGGAACATAAATTAGGTATAGGAAAAAAATGAGATTGTAACACAGGTGAGGGTTCAAATCTTTAATCTATATGGACCAATTTATATTAAAGAATTTAAAAAAGTTTTTTTTTAAATATCATTTATGCTTATTATCCTTAAAACATTCCACTTCCAATTTTATAGAAACGCCAAAACAATCATTTTTCAAAGAATTCAAATATCTTTTTTATATTTAAGTAATAATATGCTTAAAATTTAATAAATCATACTAAACATACACAACATTGAAAACTATTGATTTTTATTATGCTATTAAAATTATCCTTAAGAATTCGAAACAATAATATTATTTTCTTTAATATATACTTTTATAATTATTTAATTCGTTAGAGCCAATATGCAATCGATAATATCATTTATATGTTTCTGATTTATTCCATTTCATAAATGGACAATTTTAAAGTTTTGAATTTTTAAAACCTAACTAAATGAAGTAAAATGTAAATAAATATTTGAGCTTAAAATGAGAAGAATTTAATAATATTAATTAAAGTACATGTGACTTATTTTAATTTCTTTAAACACATTAAAATAATACAAATGTTTTTGACTTATTCTCATTTTATAACGGCATGTCCCTTAAAAATATATATGCATACGTATATGGAAATATATATATATATATATATATATATATATATATATATATATATGTATATTCATAAAGGATATGTGTGTACACGTTAACTGTCGTATTGAACGCAAGGCAGCATAACTAAAGCTCGACTCTATTATATAACATGGCAGAGTGTGGTAGGAGAATATGCAGGGTGGTTTACGTGACGTCATTGGGAACGGTAATCAAATTCTGTACCCTTGGGTCTTCGCGTCAACGATCGTTCATCTAGATGCTTACTACTGGAACGTCTTTGACGCATAGGTCGCTGGTTTATTCAGTAGATGGATGTTATGTATCAAACTCATCTTAATGCATTATTAACAATTTCATTCGTTTGCATTTATATTTGATTTTCAACGAATAAATGATGTTATTTGAGAAGTCATTTTGTATAGGGTATATTGAAATATTGTAACGATTATTAAATTTTTGTAAAGTACCTGATTTCATGTCTCTAAAATCCTCTTTGAAATTTTTATCTATTGAAAATCACATTTAATATAAAAATGTATACATTTTATTTTTAAAGTCACGTCTTATATATATATATATATATATATATATATATATATATATATATATATATATATATATATATATATATATATGGGCGTATGTAGTTATTAATATATACCAATATATATAAAAGTAGTATTATAATTATAACCATTAAAAAATATATTTTAAGATACTTTTACTAATGTTTTCAAATATAAAGCTAAATAAATATGTACATTAAATAAAATATTGAAATCAATATAAATAGTTATACAAAGAAGGACCATTTCCAGTTCTTTTTAATACATTTTATCAATAAGGACACTTTTCAACTAGTCTGACATTTAATCAATTTTAGTAAAGAAAAGTGACAATATCCAATAACTAAATAAAATAAATATACAAAACTGTCTTGCATTACAAATATATATATATATATATATATATATATATATATATATATATATATATATATATATATATATATATATATATATTATACTTTATTTGTCTCACGTATTTAGTTTCTAAGTTTGACAACTTGACTGTTAATAATAGATGATATTATTAAAATTTATATAAGTGATACACATTTTATTTAATTTAACTATAGGATTTTATATTTTTATTGTTATAATAAAAAGAAGAAAAAATATTTTAATCTTTTAACAGAAAATGTATTAAGGTATAATTAGGAATGATCTCATTAAAATCAAGTCAAAATTTCGCCTACATAACAAATAAAAACAACATATCTAACTACATTCCTCTGATGTTTTTTAAATACTAAATTTAAATTATATAAATATGTTCAAATCCTTATAATGAAGCTTGAAATTAAAACTCACCATATAAAATTTGACTTTTTAAATTTTCAGTAATATAAAATTATTTTCTAATTTGTTTTTATTATTAAGAAATTGACATAATACATATGTACATACATAAATACACACACACACACACATACACATATATATATATATATATATATATATATATATATATATATATATAACAAAACTAAATATTCAGTGATAATATCTGAATAATGCATTAATTCCTTCAAAAAAAAATATTTTACATGATACCACATATATTTACAAATAAGTTGTAATTTTAAGTCTGTTTTTTAAGAGATCTCAGTAACAGATGTTTTCAA
The DNA here is from genome assembly GCA_034766995.1 of Acanthacorydalis orientalis. Lineage (NCBI taxonomy): Eukaryota > Metazoa > Arthropoda > Insecta > Megaloptera > Corydalidae > Acanthacorydalis > Acanthacorydalis orientalis. Next base: position 31,889,231 of record CM068313.1, on the reverse strand, counting down.
AAAGGCGATATGAATTTATCAAATAAATAATGGTAAACGTTAAAAAAAGACTATAAATGTTGGTATTATTCCAGGAATTTAATATATCCAAAGAACATCATGTGATTCAACCACCTAGTCATGGTCCAGGACAATCAATGACTGCTGAACTAATGCGAGCACCACTGGATCTGTGTGCAAGTCCTACAGGAGGTCCTCCTCTTCAACATCAATCTAGATCATATCCAAGTGGACCACAACCAAGACTTGTTCGAACACCTAGTGTTTCATCACAAAGTAGCTTCGACAGTAGTGTGTCAAGACAGGTATATGTATTATAAAATAATACATATATATATATATATATATATATATATAATATATATATATATATACATAAATTATTTATCAGACTTCAGATGTTCAAAGTCATCGTGGTTCTTCACCACAAATACGAGCTTATGGACCAGATGGAAATATTCGAACACCGATTCCTCAACATGATACTTCTCATTCATCTAGTTATCCTCCAGCACATACAAGCAGATCACCTTCGCCTCATCGGGCTGCCTCTTTGGATATACGTTGTTCTTCACCTGGTACATCAACCGTTAGCGGTAGTGAATTGCGAAATTCATTTCCATCCCAGACAAGTTTGGTCTCACTTACTGGTAGCTCTATGGGAAGTTCTACGTCCACCGGACCTCAACAATCACCACGATCATCAATGGGACGTTGCTTATCTCCATTATTGATTCCGCCAAAGAATTATTCTTTAGATTCAAACCCTGCACCTCCTTCTAGTCCCCTCGGAGCACTTCAACCAGATTTATATCAAAGAAGAGATGGACCATTATTTTTAGGTAATCGATCTCGTACTGGACAAACTTTAGGAAGATTACATTTGAGACTGAAATATGATTTCGATAGGAGTGATCTGACAGTTCACTTAATAGAAGGTAACATTCATTTGAAGTTTATTATGTTTACTAAATCTATTTCATCTTATTTTTTTCTATACCAGGGTGCACTGTCCCCTACTTGCTGCACTCGACCACCTTCCGGTGGGCTTTGCCCCCGCTCGATAACGCTCACTTTCCTCAACAAATAACAGAAACAAACAAATTATACGCACAAATTATCTGTGTAAAATCTAAGTCATAATATTTTTATTGGAAAAGTTTAAAAAAATTAATAACAAAATACAATGTTAAAATGTGTAACTTTTTTTATTCTAAAGTTTCAGTAAATATAATATATTGAATAAATTTCCTATCAGTTTTACACTGAAATCGTTTTTTACACCTAATTTAATTACACTAAATTAAATATTCAAAACCAGATTCTTTGTTTATTCTTCGTATTTATAAAAAAATTGACTTATCATGCCTCTATAAATACGCGTAGTATTTTTTTAAATAGTACAGAGAAGATTCTTTATATTTTCAAATATTTATTTTATACTAATACATTTAAAATGAAAAAAAAATATAATTATTAAAACTCTTAGTTTATAATTACAATTGAAAACATTTTCCAACTCAATCTATTAATTTATTATATATATATATATATATATATACATACGTGCATATATTAATTATAAATACAGTCATTAATATGTTAATTTGTATCTATACAGCTCATGATTTAGCTGGAAGCGATCAAGGTGGTTTCAATGATCCATATGTAAAAGTATCAATGGTACCTTCTGTAGATAACAGAAAACGACAAACTACAATACACAGAAACGATCCAAATCCATTTTTCGATCAACATTTTAAATTTCCCGTATCGCATGAAGATCTTCAAGATAAAACACTTGTTTTACAAGTATTTGACTACGATAGATTCTCGAGAAACGATGTAATTGGAGAAGTTCGAATGAGTATGGATGAATTTGATGTCACTTCAAATGTTGAAGTATGGGGTGAAATAACAAAAAACAAAAAGCCTCCTGAAGAATTACAAGAAGTTTTATTATCTTTAAGTTATCTTCCATCTGCAGAAAGGTTAACTGTAGTTGTTCTCAAAGCACGAAATATATTTCTTCCAGAAGATAAAGATTCTGTAGGTATGTATTTATCTACTAAATGCATATTTAGATGTTCCTTCATGAAAAGAGTTAGAAAACTATAATTTTAGTTTATTTTTGAAGTAAAATAATTATTATTCTTTAAATATATTCTACGGTACATTTGATTATAATACATTTATTTATATAAAAATTAAAATGTATAAATATGTTTGTATAAAAAATGACTTACAACACAAATATTTTCAGAATAATAATATGAGACACAATAAAGTATTTTAGTTTCAATTATTGAAGTAAATTCAGATATTTCTTAGGAATAATATGTAAGATTTCTAAAGTTAACCATTTTTTTTACTTAAATATATTGTATTTTGCAGATCCATTTGTAAAAGTAAATCTTATTGTAAGTGGAAAACGTGTCAAGAAAAAGAAAACAGCATCTCGAAAAGGAAATTGTAACCCTGTCTGGAATGAAGCACTAACATTTAGTTTATCATCTGCAAACCTCAATCAAGCTGCTATAGAAGTAAGGCTTTTTTAATAGTCATAGGTTAAAACATATTTCCCAAAATATATAAAAATATTTAAATATAAATATTTTCATTAGATATTTGTTTCTATTTATTATTAAAAAAATAGTGAGTTGAATTGTTTGAACTTATTTATTCATTTGTAATAAAGATTTCTAATTATAAAAAATATTGAATAATTAAACTTCACGCTGAATTTAAAAAATATGTAGCATAATTTAAACAAACATTCAATTAATATTCAAATGACATTACGAATTTATAAGAAAATCGAAAAAGTTTATTTATTTTTCAATTAATTCCCTAACATACCTTAATTTTCGTTCATTATTATTATTAATTATTTATACAAATATATTATTTCGAGAAAATAATCGAAGTGAAATATAGTATCTAAAGATATTTATATTAAACCTGACTATTATAAAAACAAAAAGAATTAATTATGAAAGTATATAACACATTGATAAATAAATACAAATAATTCTATGACTCTAAATACAATTATAATTGATATTAATTGTAAGCTATGAATTAAATGGCCGTAAAAGTAGTTAAAATAATTAATTAAATTTAGTGAACATATACAATATATTGAGTTTTATAAGAAATTGAAATATCATGAGTGATTTTAATAAATTCTACTATTATGTTTTATTTTGTACAAATGCATGAAAAATACGGTTATTCGATGAAAAATTCTAAATGTGTTTCAAAAATGCATATACATATATAAGTATTTTATTATATTATTTGAAAATAATGTATTATTTTAATAATAAAAAAATCGCCTCAAATGAAAAATATTACACAATGTTCAGAGAAATCAAATAAAGTAATATATATATTGTATAATTAGATACTATTGATCAGCAGACAATTTTCTATATAAAAACCAATATTACAAGAGTGTCGGTAATGCAAAATTTAGTAAAATAGTCCAGTAAATAAATCTCTTAAAAAAATTACATTTAACATATATGATCTTTTTTACAGGTCTGCGTAATGGATCAAGGAACTGAATTCATTGGCAACAATCCTTTACTAGGTTGTTGTATTATAGGACCTAGAGAAGAAGGACCAGGTAGAGATCATTGGCATGATATGATTCAAAGTCCCAGAAAAGCAGTTGCTTCTTGGCATACTTTAAGATAAATAACGCACTTTTGCAGTTGTAAAAATCAATTTTCATGAAACGATATCGAATCAAAAACGAAAAATAAAATAAACACGGACAAATCATTGTTCTTTAAAGAAAAATTTGACCTAAATGTAGTCAATTACAAAAAAAATCTTCAATAATGAATTTTAAAGTAGGTCTGCTGTTTACTGAAAACAAAATTGTATCATTGATTTACACGAACGTGAAATAAAATAAGGTACGATTTAATGGCTTGTATTATCTGTTTTACAAACATAAAAGAACATGAAGTTATTCTATACGCTTAGAACGAGAATAAGTCAGAAAAGAAGGGTTTAAGTGGGGTCCAAAATATTATCTCAATCTTAATAATGTAACTGAAAATTTACCCTATGTAGAATTTTTGAAAAAAAAACTATTAAGCAGAAATTATTAAACACATCCGACAAATTAATTATTTTTTAAACAATATTTAATACTTATTACTTCAAATCATGCAAATTTAACTCTTGTAAATTCTTAAGTACACTTACAGAAGTATATTTATTTAACATTATTTACGTTACTTTACAATAGATTTTAATTGCATTTGTGTGTTAAACTTATTGTGATATTTAAATTTCCAAAATTTATAATATTTTTTATAACAATAATTTATAAGTAATATTCAAAACATTTAAAAAGTACAACTCGTACATAACTAAATCCGTAAAATAAATTATCAATATAAACGAATATAAGATTTCAAAAATTTGTCATACAATAATTATACAAATATTTTTTTATTCGTTTAAACTTCTTATTCGTAAATCAAAAACATTTATAATTAAAACATTTTCCAGAAAAATACAATAAATAAAAATATAACAAAAATTACATTTTCAACATGCATGCTTGTATTAATCTCTGACATTTTAAAAGGTATCTGCATTAAATGCCAATTTCATATATATATATATATATTATGTAATTGATTTGTCTAAATAAAACAATTTGAATATATTCAAATTGTTTATATATTCAAATTCAATATATTTTCTTAAAATGATTTTCATAAGGAAATCTAATAAATTGTCAAAAACTCATATATCGTATATGAGTACGTTCAATAATTCGTTGACATAATCCACATTTTATAAACATTTACAAAAAGACGAGAATACCATATTATCAAGGCATTTTTTTTTATATTACTCCCTATTTGTGTTATTACCAGTAAATTACATACTCATACATTACATATATCTACACATGTACGTGTATATATATATATATTAAATATATATTAAAAAATAATTTACAAAAACTTTGTGTTCATATTTATTAAAAAATAAATTCTGTAAGTTATCCTAACCGATTAGTAACGAAGAGTAATTATTAAATAAAAAACGACCAAATTTGTGTGTATTATATATATATATATATATATATATATATATATATATATATATATATATAATTATATACAATTATATATATATATATATATATATATATATATATATAATTGTGTTGAATTTAAGTAAGTGATAAGAATTTGTCTCCTTCAAGTAAAATTATATGATAATTTCACATTAAAAATTAAACATTTATATGTATTTTATAGATATTTTTAATATTATGAACAAATTAAAATTTAATTCTAAACTGAAACTTACCAAAATGTTAAGTAGTCCATTTAAGACTTCTTATTACAATTTCTTTTAATTTTTTCCAAATATCTTCCTATAAATTACGGATTGAACATGGAACTTTTCATATACTGAAAAATAAAGAAAAAGTTTTTTTAGATCTTAATAATTTTTTTTAAATAAGAATAAATTAAACCACTGTTTTTAAAGATGAGAAATTAATAATCTCTGCGAAAATAGTTACTAAGAAAAGAACAGTTTAAATATAAATATAGAACCTGTTAACATATACACAAGTATAATTGTTATATTATTTACTCGATTAAATAATGAAAATATATTTATTTAAATCGTGTTATTATGCTGTTAAAATAAAGCTCAACATTTAACTGCAAAATAGACAAGGTTATGTAGTGATATTGTTCGTACCTGTGTAAGATAAATAAATGGAAAATGTTGTTTTACAAATTTCCAATAAATAAATGCTCTAATTATATAAAAATCCAAAGTTTCTGAATTAAATCAATACGTATATACAATAAATATATACACACATATATAATATATATATATATATATACACATATATATATATATATATATATATATATATATATATATATATATATATATATATATATATATATAATAAATTGAAACGTGTACATCGTGATATTGTATTTATATATATATATATATAACAGAAAACATATTTGGTGTCTTAAAGCATATTATGTTATGCCATATTAATTACTTGGGTTAATATATATATATATATATATATATATATAACAATCTAAAATACATAAATAACAAAAAGAATCATAAGTATATTTTTGGAACATCACTATTTACTTATGATGTAAACATTGTTCTAAGGCCTTGATTGGACGATATATATTGTTTATTCTAGGCATAATATTTAATATATACATATATATAGAAAACATATCTAATAATCTATACATTAAACAATATACAAAATAATATTTAAGTCTATACAAAAAGACATAATGTATGTATGTATGTACATATTATATATATATATATATATATATATATATATATATATATATATATATATATATATATATATATATACGTATATACACTCGAATGAAAGTGTATTGCTATTTGAGTACATGTAAACAAATATATAGAATCGTAGTAGTTACATTATTGTTTGTACATAATAAATTTTTAATAAAAATGTATTTAATTGGTAAAAATCTATACATTGTAAATAAAATTATGAAAAGATTTCAAAGTCAGAAAGGATAAATCATATATTTTAAGGAATAATATTTATATGCGTTTTCAAACATCGTTTCGTACATAATTTTAAATTTATTTCCTTATACATATAATACATTAATCTAAGAAAATATTATTTGATATTTAATTATAAAATAAATGTTATTTGAAAAATATAACACAATCTTTTTATAGTGTCAGTAATTAGAATATATATATATATATATAGTTAATCTATTTAAAAATAATGTTGTGCCGATACAATGAATAATTTATTACATTGTTTTTAAATATAACTTAATTCTATTGTTTATAAATATTATTCCATTAAATTGCACATACACGTATATCAAAATATATATACGAATATCTAAAATATCAAACACAAAATGAGTTCAACTTGATCATTTATTAATCAAAGTAATATCATAAATGTTAACAGTAAATATTACACTTAAATATAATATTAAATATAACATTAAATATGCTTTTTTTGTGATATATAAAATCTATAAATTTTTGTGTAATCGTCTGATCAGGTCAAAGATATAGCATGTGCAACCGAATGGCACATAGTAACAAATTCTTATGATGAATGCGCTAATTTCTATATTTGACTGCCTTGAATTCCTTGATTATTATAAATGCAGAAAAAATATTATATTTATGTACACTTCACTATGATGTCTGTACTATTAAAACAAAACAATAACCACATTATGAACATTTATGCGATTTATAATAATAAAAAGTACACGACAATTATATATTATAATATCCTGTAAATTATAATTGATTGCATGTTTTTAAACGAGTATTTCAGAATATGTATTATGGTAAATGTTAATTGAAAGGGAAAAATTCAAGAAATACGAATTAACATATATAATGTATGTATTGTAGAATTATATACCTTGAATGTCCACTCATAAACACACATACACACACACACACACACGTGTGTGTGTGTATATATATATATATATATATATATATATATATATATATATATATATATATATATATATATATATATATATATATATATATCCTAGGATGTCGGATAATAAACGTATATACATTACTTTCAAATTCACTTGTTTAACACAACTAATATTTATTGTACTGAAAAATAACACTTGACTTGTTTAAGATCACGTAATAATAAATACATCGATCAAAATGATTGTGTATTATACAACAGAACTGTGCAACGGACACATTACAAATACCTATAAATCATATCATTAAATAAACAATTACTGACTTGTTACTCGTTTCATGTATTTTTTGACTAATAGTAAAAGGAAACTTATTTTATAATGCTCTGTATTATGTATATACATATGTATATATATATATTTATATATGTATATATGTATATGTAACTGAAAATAAAAAACCAAGAATAATTTTATATTTAACTTGCACAATCTAGGATTGTATTTGATGCAGTGATTTTTATTAGATATTTTTACATTTTCAACATGCATGCTTGTATTAATCTCTGGCATTTTAAAAGGTATCAACTTACAAAAATATGTCAGTCTTGAAATTATCTTTTTTAATGCCACTCACGAAAATATATATATTTGAATACAATTGATGTAAAATATTTTTAATCCGACTTTTTAATTTTCTATTTCTATTTTTTTCTTTACAATTTATTTTTTTAAAATATTTTCTGTTTATTTGAAAGATATTTTTATCTATTTTCAGTACAAATTTAAAATAGTTCTAACATTTCATACATTTTTTTCCTTTCTTATGTATATCAACATTTTATATTTCCTAATCTTTTCTATTTTTCTTTAGAATTAATGTATATTCACAATTTTTACTTCAATAATGCAATAAAAATAATGATACATTCTATTAAAAAAGCATATATTTGAAATACAAATCAGTTAATTAAAAATCAAAACAATAATTTTAAAATAAACAAAAAGATTTGATAAACATAATAAGAATACTTGTAAGTACATTTATTCTTGTAAAATATTTGAACTAGTTTTGATTTGATCTCAATTCGGTTGATTATTAAAGAAATAAAGATACTGCTAGTTTCATTACTTGTTAAATATTGTCTCAATGTAAATTAAGAATATAACATATTAATATTATAATTAAAACAATAAGAAAACTAATTATTTCTATACTGTAATAAACTATAAGAGTTTGTACTATATATGTACTCAATAAATCTGTTTTTGAAGTTAATGATATTAATAGGTATTCGTGCCTATTTTGTTAATGATAAAATAAATAACAAATATACGGATTGGATATCAAATTGGAAATACCAAAGAGAAAACAGTGATTAAAATCAGTATTGACATATTCTCTTATCTAGAGTTTGAGCTTAAATGTTAACAATGCATTCAAAAAATACGCTGCAATAATGCAGTGAAAATTAATATAAAAAATTCTATGGATATCTAATATAAGTAAAAAAATATAAAATTTATATAAGTTTAAAATAGTGTTAAATAAAATGCTAAGTTACTTTGTTAATAATAATTGTATCAGATTATTATTTCTAGTTCTCATAAAATTCGTTAATATTTATATTTTGAAATGCATAAAATATTTTGAGGTATCTAGAAAAATACTATATATTATGTACGAATTAATTACGTTTATTGCAAAATTAAACTTATTTCAAAAAGGTTTATATTGAATAAATAGTTAATTACTTTTCTATTACATTGAAATTTCGAAACACCAGTTAGTTTCTAATAACTTAAATGAATCTGTTCCTACATATAAGCCTAAACTTGATTAAGTGAAATATGGCCTATTTTAAATATAAAATATTTCCAACACAATAAAAAAAATGGACATTAGAAATAATATTGTTATGCTCTTCATATTTTTATTTTATGCTTGATGTTTTTGGTAAAAATATTATTTTTTCTAAATAAAAGAATTATTAACATTTAACACTACACATATATGTATATTTATTTTAATTTCAATGGAATTAGTACAAATTTTATATTTATCGACTTTTGTAAAGTATAATAGTATAATATTTATTTATTTTATATATGTGTATTATGGCTAAATGTAAATATTATTTTGATACATAAAATAATTATGTAAAAGACTTTTTATTGTTATATAACTTATAAAATAAAAAACATTATTTGAATTGAGAGGCATATAACCATTTAAAAAATAAGTAAGAAAATTCAAAAAATCTTAACTAATACTATATAATATATATATATATATATATATATATATATATATATATATATATATATATATGTATATATATGTATATATATATATATATATATATATATATATATATATATATATATATATGTAATTAAAATATATAGATATTTCTACATTTAGCTATAAAACAAAATAACGTTAATCTTTTGTCTGTAGTCGTCTGTCTGTTTAATAAATTATTTTCAGAACTAAGTATAATATTTGTTAAACATATGTTTTATAATAATGTATATTATCGCTAATTAAAAATGGTACATATAAAAATATTAAATTCGAATCTTGATTTCATCAAAGAAAATATTTCGGCGACTTGACAGATAGTTATTTTAAACTTTATTCATGTTATTCTAAAGTAAATAAAAGCAAATATATATTTCATTATGGTCTTTCTTAATTAAATGCCAATTTATTGATCATTTATATTATATTATTTATATGTATATATATATATATATATATATATATATATATATATATATATATATATATATATATATATATATATATATACATATATATATATATATATATATATATATATATATATATATATATATATATATATATATATATATATAAACACAAGAGGGTTTCGCCCCCTGCTCGCTGCGCTCGAACGCTTGTCAATTATAGAATGTCATGTAACCAAATGAAACAATAACATATTTGGGTATCATAGGAGCCACGTCTCAAATAAATAAGTCGACGTCATGGATTTATATATACATATATATATATATATATATATATATATATATATATATATATATATGTATGTATATATATATATATATATATATTTGAGATAAATATATTTGAGTGACAAGATCCGACGTCATAAATAAATAAGGCACGTCATCGAAAACCTGTGGATAATTTTGATTTTATATATATATATATAGAGAGAGAGAGAGAGAGAGAAAGAGAGATAACTGAAAGATTTTGAAATAAATTTAATCATAAATTATATTGCAAAATGTTTTTAAAAAGACATTTATTATGTATTTTCAATTTAAACATAGGAAATGGAATACTAAAATTATTCAAAATATTGATTTAATGAAATAGGTTATACTAATAGATATATTTTTACTCCATTTTATTCAGATATTCAATAAGATTTGCTAGTATTTAATATGCTAGGATGTTATTATTTTATTATTCAAAATATAATTTTTTCATTAAGTACCAGTGATCTTTTAATAAATTATCCATTAATCTTTACAGAATGGAGATTTCCAATGCATACTCTATGTGGCATTTATTAACGTTCACGCCACTTTCAGAAATTATTTTTTGTTAAATATGTATGTACAGAATACATGTTTAGCAATGTCTAATTTTTTTATTTCTTATTTTAGTTGAATATGATACCTAAACAAAGAGAGGCATACTTGTTATAATTTTTTTTGACAAAATTTTGTAGGGAAAAAATTTAAAAATCAGTATCATAATGCACATTAAATAATTTCTAATAACTTTACCAATAGTATTTAGCTATAAGCTTTATACAGACCTAAGTACCATTATTCACATAATGCTGATCAAGCACTGAGTTAGTTCATAATTTATTACTACCTTTTATAATTCTAAACTGGAATATATTTAGAATTTCACATAAATTGAATTTTATTTACTTCTGTATGATTACCAAATCATTTTTTTTTGTGTATGATAAAAACATATGCATTTGTTACATATACTGACAGAGTTATACAAATCCATTCATAAGTGTATAATGCATTTTTTCGAATTTATATGTTTAATATCAAAAAATGATGTTAATAATTTATCAGTAAATTTATGCATATAGATAAATATAAATACAGAAAAAATTCATTTTTTTATAAAAGTAATAATTATAAAAATAAGCCATAATATTACAACAAAAGTAAAACATTTTCTTTATTAAATTATCTTAAATACAAAAAGATACACTATTAAAAGACAATTTATTTTCTATTCCAATTGAATATTCCACCTATATCTTTAACAATTGGTAGAACATCAACATCAACATAATCATTTAAACCTTTTCCTTTCACAGTAACTTTGATTGCAGGTCCATCAGTTTCATTTTCTGATAAAACAGCTAATAATTTAACACTGCTACCTTTTCCAATAATACCTCTTTCATGAGCTGCAGCTAATTGATTAACAACTCTTCTTTCTACTTCATATTTAATAGATCTAGCTCCATAGTGTACATCATATCCATCAGCCAATGCTGCTTCAACACTTCGATCCCATATTATTTCTATATGATGTTTTTGTTTAGCCTGTAATATATTTTTAACAAAAAGAAATATACAAAAATTAAAAACACTCCATTTTTTTACTTTATTTACTTGCTTATTCAAAACTTACTCGTCTAGCCCAAATTTCTAATTCTTTTGAAACAAGTGTCAAAAGTTCGGATCTTGAAAATGGTAAAAAGTAAACAATTTCATTTATACGTCCAAGAAACTCATCTCTTCGAAAATGTGCTTTAAGAATAGGTTGAACTACTTGCTCTTTAAAGTTTCTAGAAATTGTTATATTTTCTGGCATAGAACTTTCATCTAAAAATATTTTATATAAATGAAAATGTATTATGAAAAATACAAAGAGTATACTAAAAAAACATATTCTTTCCTAACCTATTTCTAACTTTTTTTCAAGTCGTTTATTGTATATATCTTCAGCAATTTTTCGTAACTCTATGGCATGTTGTGCTATTTCATTACTTGCTAAATTTGATGTCATAACAAATATAGCATCTTTACATTCAATTGTTTTACCTCGTCCATCTGTTAATCGTCCTTCATCAAATAATTGTAAAAGAACAGTTAGCACATCGGGGTGTGCTTTGTCTACTTCATCGAATAAAACTACAGCCGACGGACATTTCTTAAGTTGTTTAGTTAGTTGACCTCCTTCATCATGCCCAATATAACCTGGTGGTGCTCCTATTAACTTTGCTACCTTTATATACAAAATCGTTTTTTACAGTACCCATTTTATACACTACAATCTTTTTAAAATATGTACCTCGTGTTTCTCTTGATATTCCGACATATCTAGACGAATAAAACTTTCTGGTTTATCCTTATGTATGTATCTTGCTAATTGTTTGGCTAACTCTGTTTTTCCTATTCCAGATGATCCAAGAAATAAAAATACAAGTGGATGATCATCATCTGACCATCCATTTTCTTTACGTCTTATAGCTGCAATAAATAAAAATATAGTGGTAAATAAACATAAGTTGAATTTAAAATAGGTATTAATTTTTGTAATATTTGAAGATATACTGATTACGTCAAATTATTTTAATCTGAACTATAAAAGTCTAAATAAACTATTAATAGTTTTTTTCTTATTAAATTTTAGAATTATAAGACTTACTAGAAGCAACTATTGATATAGCACCTTGTTGCCCAACAATATATTGTTTTAGTCTTTGTTCTAAAGGAAACCTTCTCCTTTCTTCAGCATCCTTTTCCTTTTGAATTTCTTCATACTACGAAGAAATTGATTACATACAATATATACATTTATATAACATATATAATGTACAATATATATTTTAACAAATATATATTACTCAATTTAACTTGTACTCACTTTTAAAGAGTATTCTTGAAGAAGTTTTCTAACTTCTGGGTCATGGGAATAATTTTCTGCTTTATGCCCATTATAATTTTCAGTTCGTGGGTCTGCACCAGCTTCAAGCAACATTTTAACAATAGTTTTACTATTTGCTAATACAGCATAATGTAATGCCGTACATCCTTTAAAGGAAGCTCGTGAATTTAAACGATCATTAAATTCTTCTTCACGTTTCAATAATACTAAAAAAAAAGTGTACCTCATAAATATTTTTTAAGAAATTGTGAACAAACATTGATATTAAATACTTCATATACTTGATACCATCTATAGTGTGTAGACCTTTTTCAGAAGCTGTTCGATTTGGATTTATAAATTCATCACCTATATTAGGATCAGCACCTAATTCTAATAAAATTCTACATGCTTCTGATCTACCATTTACGGCTGCAACCATTAAAGGGGTCCATCCAAGTGGATGTCGTGAATTTACATCAGCTTTTTCTTCTTGAATAATTCTTAGAAATTAAACATTTTACATTATTTTACTAATAGCTGTTTACATGCTATTAATTTTTTTTTGATACCTTTTGATTTCAATAATATTATTAAATTGAGCAGCATTAAATAAACGTTTTCTTGATATATTTTCACGAGTACTTTCACATAATGAAAATGATAATCCTAAAGTACTTGCTGCAGCAAAAAATATTTTAATGTTATTGTTGGAATTTAATTTACATATACTTTTATACGGTTTCAGAAAATAAACACTGTATAATTTTATATGCTGAATGTATTTTTGACTAAAATATCTATTCTGAAACCCGAATAAAGAAATCGTTTTATGTAATTGGTTGTGGTAACATTTTGAAGTTTTTAATATATTAGTAAACATCAATAGTCTGCTATTCATTTTTGTTAATAAATTACTATAATTTCAATTTAGGCTTTTAATTACAAGCTTTTAGATTTATACTATTGTTAAGTTTTATAATCCGATATAATTTTACTCTTTTTAACGTACTTTGACATAGCTTTGACATTTGTAAAAATTTAGGTTATTTCATCAGAAAAGTGGTAATGTTTTATTGAAGTATAAGTCGAGAAAATAGTAGATCTCTAGCATAAATGGTAAATAAACAGAACATCAATGGTAGAATTCTTATTTGTCCGAATGTTTAGTGTATATATAAATATATAAATTGTTTGATATTAAAAATATAAACTAATGATTTAAATGATTTTGTTACTGAAAGTTATGATCTGATAAAACATATTAAAACGAGAATATTTTTGTTTCTAGACAAATTATAGTTTTCATTTAAGTTAATAGATGTCACCAGCAGGATAAAATTAAAACAGGCGGTATGGACAGTATATGTGGGCATGCAGTCATGCATATTTTTAATGTTTAAGAGATTTGTAGGTATTTCATTTTTTTTAAATAAACTAACCGTATACGAAAAATTTTAATTTATTACAATTTAATTTTTTTATTAGATAAAATTAATATTATAGAATCAGATATAAGATATAAGATTTTAATAACAATTAAATTTATGAATATCTTTATTTTTAATTTCATTACATTAAAGAATGCAGATGAATAAGGATTTGTTTAAAAATGTTCTTCTTAGACAGGTTTTTATTTTTGTTATATATTGGAATAATAAATTTATATGAGGAAATAAAAAGATTGATGTTTAGAATGTTATTACATATATTTTTAAAATAAATTTCATAATATATTTTTAATTGCATCTGCTATATTTCTTCATTTTTATTATATACTTGAAATAAATTTATTACGGCATATTTTTTTAAGTATTTATTTCTGATGTAAATATTTTGCAATATGAAAAATGAGTTTTCTATAATAAATATAAAGAAGTCTTTTCTTTATTATGAATATTATTATACAGATTTATTTATTTTTAAAATACTATTTTCAATGTCTACCAAATTTTTTAAAATATATAGGATTTGGATGAAAATATTAATAATATATGTATGCATGCACACACACATATATACATGTATACATATATATACACATATATATATATATATATATATATATATATATATATATATATATATATATATACATATATATATATATATATATATATATATATATATATATGTGTGTGTGTGTGTATATATATATACAATAAATTAATTATCAACTGTTAAATTTTGTAATGTAGACTGAATTATTGATATAATAGTATGCATTCAACTTAGTTCAATGAATTTTTAAAGAATTTATGTAAGAATAACACTAATTTCAACATTACAAGTATGTTAATTTGTTTGTATAGATTTCTATGTACAATTATTGATACGAGTGTACACTTTATATTCAACATCGTTGTTTTCTCTTTTAATATAGATTTATGTAAAACTTAACCGGTAGTATTAATGAACAGATGGTAATTATTAAGTAAATAAAAATAATGTGTTAATTGATTGAATGAAAAATTTGATGAACTGAATTAATGAAATTAGAAACGAATTCAGAGTAAGGAAGAAAAATATAAAATCTAAAAAAATCTTGACAAAATGATCTTGACGATCGTCTCGAATAAAAAATATAAAAAATAAAAAACCGTTACAAAAAGAAATTGAAAGAGTATCTTCTTTATAGGACAATAAATTGAAAAATAACAGCATCATATTTCCATTCCGAAATATAAGCCGATAAAATGTATTGGACGCACGTCGCTTTTCACAAAACATATATATGAATAATGTCAGAGTGAGATAGAAAGTAACTGAACAATTATAATCCTTACGTCTGTTTCATTTTTCACATAATGTCTACATTTATGTTTAAGACATAAGTACGCATTTCGCCTACGAAAAGCAATTATGTTCTTGCGAGAAGCTTGTATAGCTGGGGGTCGCGGGTTCTTTTCCTATACCTATGTCACGAGTTCGCTAAGACTCTACGGGTCACTCGCACAGCAATTATAAAAAGCCGATTGCCTCTCGTTGTAGTGATGAAATGAACAACTACAACAATAATGCCCAAGAAAAATTATCTGTTTTTACGCGGACTTAACATGAAAAACATTCAATAGAAGTTATTATGTTGAACGAAACGAGAAACAGACGTTTTCATTTTATGGAGGCTTAAAATTATTTCACAGTTTTAAGTGGTTTCAATTTGTTTTCTTTTTCTATTGATTTTAAAATAAGTTAGTGGATTACACTAAAATAACGATTTTGGACATTATATTATAGCTTACATATTAAATAATACATAATGTAGAAAAAATTGTAATTTTAATGTTAGGAAATTTACTACGAATATCCAGGTATTAAATATTTCTTTCAGAGATTACCAAAACAATATTACTGTAGACGTTGAAGTATTATTTTTTATAATAATTATATATATATATATATATATATATATATATATATATATATATATATATATATATATATATTGCTTATTTTTACATTTATGATTATTCCTGTGTATAATTAAACAATAGAAAATATGACGCTTCTTTTAGAATAAATTCTAAAATATCTATATTAATAAACTTATTAAAAATAACAGTTTAATTTTCTAATTTTCTATTTTACACATAAAGTCAATTTAATATATTTACATTATATGCTTCTATTTGGTTAGCTATTAACATTTTTTTAGTAAGCAGATTTAGTAGTCCATCTCAAAATATATCGACTGTTTGAAATTTATTTATAACATTTGTAAATAATCTAAAAATTATTAATTTATTTTCAATTTTATAATTTAAATTTGAACTAAGTGTATTGTATAAAAACATACCCTCCAAAAATATTTTCACTGCATTGATATGAAAATTATAGACAAAAGGAAACATCATTTTTTTTTAAAAAAAAACAAATAACATTTTTAATAATTGATTGCTTTTATATTTTCTTTAACAAAACTGAATCATAAAAATAATCTTATATTTTATGTTAAAAATAAAATTAGTGAACACTGTTACTATTGCCTTATAGAAGTTAATGTTATAAATTATTAATAAATTACTTACTTTGTTTTGATTAATATTATATTAACTTGAAATCACAAATAATTATATATACACTATATGTTTATTTAAATATTAAAATCCACTTGTATTCCCTGCTTTAATTTTATGACTATAATATGTATATCTCTTTACAGTATACATACAAATTACACGGGGATTGTAAGCAGCTTCGAATCAAAGTGATGTGAGTTCTCAACGAACGTTACGTTATTAAGAATGTAAATCTATACGACAATTTATATCTACATACTCTTTACAAGAAACATAAACATAAGACTATAAGCTTGATATTTTAACAGATAACAAGAAGGTATGTTTTAAAATATGATTTATTTTCATTTGCTTATTAAGAAGAACGATAAAATGTTAATGATAATTATTGTTATAGGGTATAATAATAAGTTTTAATACTTAAATATTTAGAGAAAATATTATTTTAAGTATTTGTTTTTATGATTTCTTTATTTTAAAAATTATTATAATATATTTAAATAAATGAAACGGTAAAAGTTTACTAACAAAAACTTAATTGTATATAAGATTAGATTTTCAAAAATATTTAAAAAAATAAATATCATTTTTTTATTTAAAATGATTGATAACAAGTATGAAGTCAATAACTGTACACAAATTTGTTAACAAATATATACACACACATATGTATATATATATATATATATATATATATATATATATATATATATATATATATATATAAAGTACCAAAAAGGTGTTGAGTAAATTTGTGTACAGATTCAATGTTGAAAAATGAATTAAATACCTCAATCGTTACAAACTCAATTGAGTTAATAATTAATGAATAATTACTTGAATAAAGACTAAAAAATATATACCATATAAAAAAATATATCTAAATTAATTTTTGAAAAGATAAGTGAAAGTAAAACGATAAGGGATGTAATTGATAAGAATGTAAACGCAGGAATTTAAATTGAAAAACATACATACTATAAATTATTCAAATTGTAATCATGGGCCCTTTTTATTCTATATCAGAGGTGAGAGAACGACGCAGGCTGCATAAAAATGTCTCAAGAGCTTTTGAATAAACGTAAACGACGATGTCGATAGAGTTTGCTTTGCATCCTATTTTTAAATGTTGATCTGTGTTTACATTGAGATCATTTCAATTAACTCGGTCTCTCTTTTAGGAAGAATATTGATAAAAATATTATTGCTTCATTAGTAAACTGTGTCAAAAAATTGATATGGGAGATAAAGAAATATAAATTCATTAGGAATTTAAATTTTAATGAGCGCAATAGAAAATTAGTACAAGTATAATCAGTTGAATCAATATTATAATACATATATATATATATATATATATATGTATATATATATGTATATGTGTATATATATATATATGTATGTATTATAATGAAATACTTTTTGTTTGTAAATCAAAACCGTATGAACTTTTAAATCGGAGACGAACATAATATAATAATAAAAAAAATAAATCTCTATCATATTAATTTATTAGATTTAAATGATATTCATACATGGTAATGGGTTGTTATTTATAGTATGTCTAATTCTAATTAAAATCTTGAATGAAATGAAGTTTGAATAATATAATTATCTATGGGAAATAGAAGATCTTTTTTTATTTATATTTGTTTTTATTGCGTTTATTTATAATTATATCTAAGGAATATTAAATCAGTCCTAAAACAAGACATTTTTCAAAATAAAATATCTTTATTTTAAAATCAATATAAAGATTTGTTGAAGTTTTTGTAGTATTAATTTGATGAAAAGATCTCGTTTTAATTTTTGTTAAATATATTTTTAAATTTCAGGAATTAATCAATATTTCAATAAAACTTAAGCATTATATAAAACTGCTTATTATTTTTATCTCTCTCTCTCCTTATATATATATATATATATATATATATATATATATATATATATATATATATATATATATATATATATCAATATTTTCATTTTATTTATCGAACGAGTTTCCATGTGTACAGCTTTATACGTAGAGAAAAACTGAAGAAATCTAAAAGTTGTCAATATTCATCACTTCAATATAGATAAAAGCCTTGCAATAATTTTAGAAAATGTCGAAATGATTGAATGCACTATCTCCAATAAACTTAATGTACTTTTTGAATAAATAGTGTCTTAAAAGTTATTACATAATAATAATTTATTTTCGTAGAATTGATATAATATATAAATATCATTTCAATGAGATAATAATAAATATCATTTCAGTAGATATATAATATCATTTCAATGTGTGTGTATATACATAACATATATACACATACAAACACACACACACACACACATATATATATATATATATATATATATATATATATATATATACATATCACGTAGAAAACTTAGATAAATATTTTATATCTGAAAATATGATTATTAAAAATTTAAGTATGATAAATATAAAAAAGAACTATAAAAAATAATCATTATCTAATAATATTATAATAGTAAGATTTCTTGATTTGCTTATCAACTTTATTTAGTTTCAATTTAATTTGTTAATAAATTAAATAAGTATTAAACTTAGTAATAACGTTATTATTATAAAACTAACGGATATGTAAAGTATACATTGATTACTTACGTATGACTCATTTTATGACTTTCATTATTTTGAGGAAAAAGGATGATTTATAATAGAAATTATAAGTAACCATATTGTTATGAATGCTGATATACGTTGTTTCATAGTATTCAAATCATTTTACCATTAATATAGAGATTACCCGAAGATAAATAATTCGTCAAAAAAGTATGTTAATCAACAATTAATTGAGGCATTGCAGGTGATATACAAGCATGCAATAACCGTTCAATTTCATGGTCGAACGATCTGGGTTGCATCTTAAGCGGAATTCACTGCTGCGATCGTGTACAGAGGTGACAAATTGTAGCGTAGTCCTTAACACGAATACGGGTATAAGCAATTTCCTTCAATACGAGAGTGTTATTTATCGCATGCTGCAGTTACAACATTTACAACGGATAGTTAAAGTGTTCGTGATAAACAGCTTCGAGCTGTACAGAATTTACCTTTCGCTCGGGATTTCTAAAAAAAGTAGAAAATAAAATACAAAATAAAAGAAGAATGGAAAATTATTGTTCGTTCTACAGTCTGTAATGCGCACAATAATATATGTTTGTTTTAATGTATGAATATATATATATATATATATATATATATATATATATATATATATATATACATATACCTACTTGTATATGTAATGTTTTATTCCATCTTTGACATAAATTGATTATTAAAGTTTAAAGTTCTGCTATTGAGACTTCGAGACTCAATTATATAATGATATATATCATACTTCATTTTCCTTTTCCATGTTTTGCAAGTTATTAATATATATTATCGATCAGCTTTTCATTTAAAAACAATGATTTCAGCTTCGATAACATTATATATTTATTTAATTTTATTTACTTATTGAGGCTGTTTCCATGAAACAATAAGATGATAATTTTCAAATTTTGAGGGATTTATAATCTAAGATCATAGTTAGAAGATGAAGCTGTATGTTTGTGGGTTATTTTGGGACAATAGACCAATAAGTAATTATATTTCATAAATAAATTTTCTAAAAAAATTTTTCGCAATAGAATTATAAACCTTTTCTTAAATATAAGTGAATAACAATCATAATTAATCATTTTGACTAACAAGAGTGATGAGGTTTAATTATTAATAGAGTATATATATATATATATATATATATATATATATATATATATATTAATTTAAATAATTAGTACATGAAAGAACACTTATATAAATAAATATTAAATTATAAAATAATTTAATATTATGAAGTTACACAATTAGAATTTTTTGTTCTATTGATTTTGATTTCTGTAAAAATATGAAACGTTTTTAAAAAATATTAATTTAATTATTTAAAATATTATTGTTTTTTAAAATATAGATTTTGGTATTTTTAATGTTTCTACAGACTAATTATAATTCTTATGATAATTTGAATAGATCCATTATCATTAAATCTTTATTATTGTGAGAGTACAAGTACCCTTAGAATTAATAAATACTAACAAATACTACATAATAAAGAAAAATGAAAGCTTTTCTAAAAAATATCCATACATATTATTATTATTACGAAATAAAAGGTTTTTTTAAATAACAATTATTAAAACCATGATTATAAATTATATATATATATATATATATATATATATATATGTATATGTATATATATATATATATTTGTATATATATACATATATATGTATATATATATATATATATATATATATATATATATATATATATATATATATATGTATAATTCATAATCATACGTTTTTAATAAATAAAATAAAAAAATAAGAATTCATTTCATTAATAAACTATATTAAAAACTTTTCTAAATTAATATTTAACACAAAGTATAATAATAATGAAAATATGCCAGTTTAAGGTAAGTAAGTTTCGGTGAAATACTCGTAAGCTAGTTTTGAAATAAAACTATCATTTATCATAAATTATATTTTCAATATTTTATTTAAGGTACTCGTATAAAAATAGAAAAGAGAATGAGTACAATCTATTTATTTATATTCATTTATATATATATATATATATATATATATATATATATATATATATATATATATATATATGTATATATATATATATATATATATATATATATATATAATACAGTACGTTTTCTATTTATACGATTCAAAAATATGTTCTTGAGATGCATAAATGAAACCACATTTTATGATTTAAATTCGGATATTTAATCCCTTAATTCACAATATTTTTATTAATTTCGGGTGAAAAAATTATGTTTTTTGCTAGAAAATAGTTAAATAATTTATATAAATAACTATAATTAATTTATATAAAGTATTTATGATATGTTTTAAAATAAAATATAAGTAATTATTATTAATGGAGGTACTACGGCAATTTATTCAATTTAAATATATATTAATAAAAATAGAGGTAATAAAGATACCTTAAACTGTATGTTTTCAATGAGAAATGTAATGAACCTTACCTTACGCTTTTTCTTAATCAATACTATGAGCTGAAAGTAAATTTTTCATGCGATTTGATGTATCGGATTGTTAAGTGACATTTTCTGAAATATAAATAAATTATGTTACGTTTTTAAAAATGAAATTTCATTTTTAATATAAAAGCGTGGAGTAAAATAAATAAACTTAAATTAATTATTTGGCTCTATATTAAGCAAAATATTATTATACATTTTATTTTACAAACTAAACATGTATAAATTTTTTATACAACGATAATAATATAATATATTTATATGTATATATATATATTTTTACAATATTGATATAAAAATGTGGAAGAAATATGTAACAGATTCTTATATTCATATTTCAAATGAAGAAGTATACAAATACTCTACACCCTAAAAAAACAAATCGATACTAGCAACACAATCTTCAATATAAAATTGCATAAAACAATACTTTGTTATGGTTACGAAATAAGTATTTCTTATTAAAAAACTTTTTTTAAGATCGCAACTGTCTCTTGTATTTTTTTATTACGTTATCGATTTTAATGTTCACTGGTATAAACGCGAGCTTGTAAATGGAGAAATGAAAATATGAATAATATTAAAATAGTAATAAATCTAAATGTTGACTTACACATGACATTTTTTGGGTAAATCTTAGAGATATATATTTTCGAGATACAAAAACATATTGTACACAGATTGTACCTTATATTGCATTAGCTCAAATGACAATTACTGTTTCAGATTTCTTATATATATATATATATTTATTTGCGATATAAAAATAATTTTAAAAAATGACCAAAATTAATAATTATTTCGTTTTATAAGAGTTTCAATATTATTTTTATGTTAACATTGTTATATGTATTTATAAAACATTTATTAATTAATTTATCAATTTTTAAAATAAATTCGTATAATAAAAAGGTAATTTATGTAAAAAAATAATGTTGTTTTTTCCATAAAGCGTATAATATTCATCTCATTCTTTTAAAAATGATAGATATTTGATGAGCAATTCAAAAATAAAATTAATAAAATAAAAACTGGAAGCCAAAAACACAATATATACATAAATTTCAAGCTTTCCCAATATGGGATTTAAATACCTCAATATATCTACGAAAAATTTTAAATTTTAAGGATGAAAATTTTATTTTTTTTAAATACATTTACGTAATAGATCTCATTTTCATGAATAGTCACGTTTATAATTAAGAGATTTATTTTTTTAAAACCGAATTAATGAAATGGTATAATTTCGTGAATTGAGTAACGTAAAGCTTGTACCATTTGCATTAACGAAATTATTCTACTACACATGTATGATTCTCTAATTGAATTGTAGATGAAAAATCAAAGGGGCAAGTAAAAAATATTTTCCGTTAAAGAGGATGTATAAATATTTTCATATTACTAGTTAATATATATATATATATATATATATATATATATATATATATAATATTTATATATTATTGGATTTGTCGGTATTAAACAAAAATTTTATACGCATATTTTGAATTTATTTTTTTATAATATTTATTGATCACATTATTTGTTTGGTTATGTAATTTAATAATCAGATTATGTAATTTTACAATTAGACTAGCAAGAAGAGATATTTCCTTAAATTTGTACTTCTAGATCGTAGATTTAATATTTTTTTAAGAAAAAAACGTAAATGTACTTGTTAAATTTGCTTGAATACTAACATAACATATTTATTATAAAATTTGTTGTTCCCAAAGAGAAATATTTACATAAAAATGTCATGTGTAAAGAGATTTACCTTAAGCATTCTTCATCAACATATACTCAGAAATACACAAGTTATATATACATATATATATATATATATATATATATATATATATATATATATATATATATATATATATATGTCATCTGAATTAATATTCTTTTATTCAATTCTACTGATATGTATGTACAACAATTATTTTGACATAGATTTATTAAAGGCTCTATATATCCATCATTTATGTACAACAATTTTATATTATTAACATTTGATACACAACAATAGCCTAAATATTTTCATGTTTATAATATTCCCTAAGAGGCCGATTAATTTTATTGACTAATTTATTATTAACTTATAAATATCTTATTGGTAGCTGATACGATTTAAATTATTTATGTAGTGAAATAATAATAGTAATACTAGAGTATGTATTTTTTTTGGTATTTTTATTAATAACACGTTCTATGTTTCGTTCAGATGTACAAAAAATATTGTTTTTTATATGCTTCTCATATCTTGTATACGTATTCATTGTTTTATATCTACTATGTGTTTAGTTTTAAATGCGATATATGGTTTTTATAAACGATTTTTTTCAATCTGATATTTATTACGGATGATTAAATTTGATTTCGAATAGTTTCGTTGCTAGAAGTTTTTAACTTATTTAATATTTATTGATTTTTTACTTTTCACTACAAATTTAATAAAATAAGAGAAAAGTAACATTTCGAGTAAAAATTAATGATTTATTTAGACTTAAAATAGAACTTGAATTTATCTCTTTTAAACTAGTACGTATAAGTGAATATGTACTCCTGCTATAATTTTTTTTAATGAAATACATGATTGCTGTTATTGTAAGATGAGAATCTTAATAAACTAAATGATTATTAAATCTCTTTATAAAAAGAAAACAATGAAGAAGTACTAAAATACTAACAAATATTTATTGTTTTTAATTGAAAATACGTTTTTGTAAAATAATATTAATTGTGATTTATTATAATTTTATAAATAATATTTGTTATAAATAATATTTAGAACAAATAGAAAATATGAATTAAATAGTTTTTTTGTTAACATATATCAATTTTTTGACCTGAAAAATATAAATTGAATGAAAAATATACACACATGCACACACACGTATATATATATATATATATGTATATACATATATATATATATATACATATATATATATATATATATATATATATATATATATATATATTGGGAAATTAATGGAATTATAATCGTTCTCTTTAATGAAGAAAGAAAAAACATATATGTTAATGTTAAATTTTAAAATATTGTTCTATTTAAATTGAGAACAAAAATTTAATAAACATAACATTTTATTACATTATTTATCTCTAAGTATGTTTCTTTATATTGTATAATAACTTAACGTGATTATGAAATTGTTTTCTTAGAACAAAAATTAATTTTTAGAAAAGTATACAAATAATGAAATTTTATCAAAAATATATTTTTTTATTTCAAAAGACTAAGTATTTAATAAAATGTTAGCTATACTTCTTTCTAAAATCTTGTTTAAAATAAATATACTTAAAATTTATCTATATGACACTTACCTTGGTAATATATTTTGTTTTTATTATTATAAGCGTTTATCAAAAAAATAATAGCAAGTCCAGTTTAAATAATTAAAATAAATTTACGAAGTATTTAATTATTTCTTTTATAAAAGTCAAAATAGATTTAATTTAAATTTAGACAGAAAATTCTCATTAAAAATAAATAATAAATATTGAAAGCTTAAAGACGACAAACAGTTCTATTTTAAATCTAATTCAATATAAAACACTTAAATCAACATATCAAATATTTTAAAAAACTTAATAAGAAGACCATGTTACCGACACATTCTACTAGAATCGTCTGTTGTACAAATTCCGTTCGCAGGAGCTAAGAACAGTTTTCCGTCATTGCATACGCATAACTGAAAAATATCTTGGGGTTGCTGTTGCCCTTTGGACGTAGCATCAGAAGATACTGATGAAGCTCTGTGGGCACTACGTTGTGCAGTTGGTAGACCAGGCATTAAAACACTTCCAGCTTCTAAACGAACCGCGCCAGCCACTGAATTTAACTTCATGTCTGTTAGACATGAAGCTGTGATTCCACCTGCTCGTGATTCAATGGCAATCGAAATTGGTGCTCGGAGTTCGAGAGATCGTGTTGGGGATTCTAACCTGGAAAAAATAAAATAGATATTTATTTTTTAGATAAAAGTCGAAGGAAAAGATTATTTAATTTAAAAAGTAAATTTCTATGACATTCTGTTATTATTATTATATCCTAGATATGACTGAATATAATCTATATAGATATACAATGTATATATTCGATTTTTACATTTTTTTTAAAATAAATTGATAAATGTTAATAATAATAACAATTATAATAATAGCCTGTTGATAATAAATCTGTTTAGTGCTAGGGATTCTTTATGGATAAGACTATTATTTGCAGCATATTTTCTAGTTTAGTTGTTTGCTGAAGGGAAATATAATCGATACGATTTTTTTTAATATATATATATATATATAACTTATCTCACTTATGAATATTTCGATAGCTTTTCCATTATTTTTAGAACTGAATTTAGTGCATAAGCTTTTGTTGATCGTTGAATAGTCTTCTTATTATTACTTTGTAGTTTCCGAACCTTTGGAACTAAATTTAATGATAATAAATGTTTTTAACTGAAAGTTAATTAGAAATATTTGTTGTGTATTTTTAAGTGTCTTATTAATTTTTTTCTGTGAATATTGTAGGATATGTGTGAAATCCTTTCGTTAAATAGAGCTTAAAGATGACGAATGTTGAAATAGATAATAGAGGAAAGAACTCATGCTTTCTATAGGATTTGCACAGAACAATTACTTTATGTGTTGAAAATGATAAATTGAAAGGTACATTTACATATAGAAACATGAATATGTATATACATATATATATATATATATATATATATGTATGTGTGTATATATATATATATGTGTATATATATATATATGTATATATATATATATATATATATATATGTATATAATAATTTTTTTCATCGATTAGTTCAGAATGGCATCATATCGTTTATTACAAGTCTTAAACCAGAAATAATTTTAGTACATAGATCATATACAGTGATGTAAGTAAATCAGCAGTGAGATTTTAATTTAATATACTGGAAAAAAATTAAAAGTTCAGGTTCTAATTCAAAAAATGGAATAGGGTACAATAAAATTAATAATATTTTATAATAAGTTCTCTAACTATTCTAACAATTTTTAAGAAATACTTATATATATATACATATATACATACATACATACATATATATATATATATATATATATATATATATATATATTTAAATATATAAAAGAAGGACTTTATATTATTTATTTATTTAATACGAGTATTATTAAGTTGATTTTTTCAAAACAATTTATGAAATAAAATAGAGTTAAACAATTTTGATTTGTGAGTTGAGGTTTTTCAATCAGATTATTGGAGTTTTTAACTGTTTATAATTGCAAGTGTTATATATTATGTATTTTTTTGTCATTTTTTGAACACTTTATCTTTAAAAGATATTTTTAATTATTAGAATTCAAATTTCATTTAAAATCTGTTTAAACCCTACAAAAAGTTCCCGATTTTGAAATTAAAATACCTTGAATTTACTTGAAAAATACATTCTGCCGAAGAATAAATTTTCAAATATGGAATTCAAATGAAATAATATCAAAAAGGACTAATTTGCTTACACTGACTAATCGGATATAACACGAGACGCATGCATGTATATTATCGAATGAAGGTTTGCATAAAGTTAAAATTTCAATTTCACTACAGAAATACTGTACTGCTTTCCTATATTTTGTGAAACAAGTCTTTTCATTATCCTTTCTGGATCCCTAGAGCCTGTTAGTAATTACAACACTGTGAGTTTTAAACAAAACATATTATTTATCATATCAGTATATTCATGTTTTGTTGAGATCTATATGTACCTGTTAATATGTGCAAATAATTTGTTAGGATATATGCAGTCATATATGTGATCCCAGATGACATAGGAACAATTTCATTTTCTAACACAACTTTTGCTCTAGTAATAGAATATACATATATACATATATATATATATATATATATATGCATATATACCCATATATACATATGTATATATATACATATATACATATACGTATGTATATATATATAAATATATATTACAATATTATAACATTTTATATTTACGGCAACATAATTTTCTTATATGTTGTGAATATATTGAAGTCGATATTAAATTATGGTATTTAAAAAATTAATATATTTTATAACACTGAATATGAATTAAAAGACTAGATCTAAAACATATTTTAGGTGTAGATTTACGTTAATATTATCATGTACATATAACATAATATTGTAATTATTGCTGTATTTACCTTATTTGATACAAAAATAGATTTCGATTGATTTAGAATATGAACTTTGAAAAAGCACACATGCTTATATATATATATATATATATATATATATGTGTGTGTGTGTGTGTGGGTGGGTGGGTGGTTGTGTGTGTTAAACGAGAACATTGCATATATATATATATATATATATATATATATATATATATATGTATATATTTAACGTTGCTTTAAAGTAGTGTGAAATTGATATGTGTGTGAGGGTGTGTATGTTTGTATTTATTTGAAATTTAATTCACTGAACTAAACTTTATTGTAAACATTAATCAATTTGGAAATCTCGCATGGAAGTTGTAGTATTGAAGTGTTTCAATATAAAAGTTAGTCTGTAGTGTAAAGAACACATCTATTTATATGTAAATTTACTGTTACAAATTATGTTACAACGTTATATTCTTTTAGTAGTTTTTCTTTTTATTACATTATTTATTCTTTTTTCCAGTAAATGTGTTGATTTAGATTTAAAAAAATTCAATTTAATGAAGTTGTTATTTTTTGTTACAAATTCGATTATCTCGTCTTGTATTTTAAACATTACAATAAAAACTATTTATAGTAAATATTCATTACGAACTAAATGTTCGAATTATATAATAAAGTACTTTATCAGCACTTAGTTGTACTCTACATTAATTTCTATTTTTTATTGGAAATAAATTAATAATTTTTTATTCAAAAAAGATATTTGTAAGTTCATATATTGAATGAAAAGTATTTTTAAACATTTTATAAAAATAATTATTTTATGATTGATATTATCATTATTAATGTATTTTAAAAATAATATTAATAGCATTCTAGTATTTAAAAATGTTTTTTCATAAACTATAGTAACTTTTATGAGAATGCTGTATGATATTTTCTAAAAAATATATTACAATAAATAATAATATAGTTTTAATTAAAACTGTGTACAAGTGTATTTTTTTAATATGAAATTAAATCATTTTTTAAAGTAACAGTTAATAATATAGAACGTAAACGAATGATTTGTTTTACTGTAAATCTTCTTATAATTTATTAATCAGTTACGATCGCTTGTGTCTGTATCTAATTGAATAAACTAATGTTCATTGATTGTTTCGTTGATTTGTTCATTGATCAAAAAGTATACAATAAATATTAATTTACTGTTTACTTTTTGATCAATGAACAATTTTAGTAAAAAAAAGTGAACGCTAAAGTGCTAGATAAAATATTTGTATTTTCACATTAGAATATATTGATCTATAATTGTTTAGTGTATTTTTGAGATTGATTTATATTTGAATAATTCAAGTAATATTCCCTCTTATACATAAAAAAATTATATCAATTTTTGGAAACTTAATGCTTTTAAGAGAACTATTGAAAAATTCATATCAGGTATTCAAAGAGTTAAAAAGTGAAGAACTAAATGGACATACTAATGGCCTGATACATTTTTTTAATATAAAAATTACACCTTTGTTAAAACATTATGGATAATTCATCGCCTTTCTTATGCATTTATATATACTGTAGACTACAATTTAACTTTGAGTGGAACTTATTTATTTTTTATGACATTATTTTGTTTAATAAATATACATTTTCTTAAAGCTAGTATAATTGTTTTGTGTTCTCATTTTTTAAAAGAAGTAAGATATATTTGTTCTTTTTATAATTTCATTTGTCGCTACAGATGTTCTTTTTGTGAACGAATATAATTCATATATTAAGTTCGTATTTTAAATAAGACAAAATTTAAAATGATTCACGGTATCTGTTACAAATATAAACCGTACAAAATTACGCGAGACATAAAATACAGACGAACAACTGACGACACCACGCCATATTGGTTTTATAATAAAATTCAAAGCATCCGTAAGAAGAAGACGAAGAAGTAGAAAACTAGATTAATGTGGGTAGTTCTTCACAGATGTCGAACGGTTCGCTCGAAAAATATAAATGGGACAATCTGCATTGGATGAGACTTATGGTGAAAGTCATTCAATTTATAGAGACAATATTTTATCGGCCGTTCAGTTTTATTTGACGACACGCTCGTAATTAGTTCTAAGATAATGTGAATAAATTAATAGCGACCGCGCGTGAACAGCTGTTGAAAACGAATCATTTTCGGTTAATTGCGGTGAAAAAGTTCTCGTTTATGCGCTTGTATCATAACAGATTATATACATTTCATTACAACTTATTACATATTTTCATCGGTCATTTTGATATTATATATATATATATATATATATTTATATGAGCGATTTCGTATATATGTTTCCATTTATTGGCTGATTGAAAAATATTTCATTAAATTTGTAGACAGTATTAAAAAAAATTCTCTCTGATTAATAATTAATTTGAAAAAGTTAAAAAATAATTGATTTGAGAATGTATATCTAATTGTTGTGTAGAAAATATATAACTGTAGCTTCATAATTGTATTTTTTTCATGTTAATATAATGTTCTTCTATATTTTTTGTTAAAATTTTTATGTAAAATAATTTCAAAGTAATTAATTGAATGATTGTAAGAATTGAAGTATGTAAATATTAAATACGGAACTGTACAGGTATATATTTATCCACCAATCTCTCTATCTCTCTCTATCTTTACATATACCTATATATATATATATATATATATATATATATATATATATAATTACCGTTTTTGTGCCCAACATACACAATAGCTTTTTATATAAAAAATAAGAATATTTAATGCCCTTCTACACAATGTTAAAATTGCTGCCTGAATAATATTCTTTCAATATATGAAAACACTAGATTGCTTATTGTGGGCCAGTTTATATAAAAAATATTACATAGAATAAAATCGTATTGATTTTGATCTTGATTTTAATAAATTCAACAAATGAAATGAAAATAATTCAGTAAAATATTAAAATATTTGAAAGATTTAATCACTTAAGATTATCATAATATTTTTTTAGATCTATAACATGTTAAAATGTACATTATTTATTTTTATAATATAAAATCCGTAGTTTATATAAAAATATATTTCTGTTTTCTCCATTACTTTCTATTCAACGACGATACATATATTTCTATCCTTTTTATTTTATTAACATTTTTATTGTATTCCACATATAAATATTAAGTGTGCCTTGATCAAAGTAATACACACTTTTAATGATTATACGCTGCGCATGCTTTGATCTTCAATTTAATATTCAGTTATGGTCGAATTATTGATGTGTGAATTACCAGTGTATTAAAATTACATGTATAAACTTTTATTCATGTGATTATACGAAAATAAATGATTGATCAAGTGAATGTTTTAACGTGATCCGTGCATATCTAATTAATTAATACATTGTGTCTGTTCGATTTTTTATATTCTGTTTGTAATAAATATTTGCTTGCCACGTGGTGAATGTACTGCATGTAGTAAAAGTGATGCGCATTTATTTGACATTTCGTGTAATGAATTGAAGGTGAGTTTATGATAATTATTTTATTTAATTTCATTGTGTAAATATTTTTTTATATCTATACTTTAAATATTTTGTAATATTTTAGTTTTTTGCTTTAAAAATGACAGTATTTACATGTTTTCCAATATTAAAAATAAATGAAGTGAAATATATTCATTTAATAAAATACAAGATTTTCATAGAATAGTATCAGTCATCTAGTAGTTTAATTTTTCTTGTTATGATAGTCTATAATTTTGTTTTATTAATCTTAATAAAACTATTTTCATTTCTGAAATATATATTCAAGAACGTTATTCAATTGAAAAGATGATACGTTTAGGTTATAGTATTTTTAAAATTACAAGTAGAATACAATAGATTATGATTTACATTTATATTAATTTTATAAAATTATATTTAGACTTTTATGTTTATTTTATAGATAAGTAAGAATTTGTCAAAAAGAGAACATACTTTTCAATAGGGAAAAAATCTTTATTTTTTTGTCATGAAATTTATTCATTACTTTAACATCATTAATTCTCAACTCCAGTAGGTCAAAAATTTTTTTTTGCAAAACATATATAATATACTATATTTTATTTATTTAAAGTTACTTTTAAGTGTAACATTTACTGCATCATTTTAATCTAGCCTTTATTTTGAAAAAAAAATATAATTCTTTTGTAATAAAAAAGATACATTTAAGTAAATACCTTACATGTATTGGCCTAACTATATATTCTAGAAGTTAACATTATTACAATGATTTTTGAAAGCAATGCTTTAATGGAATTGATATTTTTTATTAATTGATAATTTTTCTAAATAAATAAATTAAATGATACCCTGTATACAAACCAATTTAAAAAAATTAAGTATGTTTGACTTTGAGTTTGTTAAAATTAAATTTTGTGGTACATATTACAGTAATGTTACAGTAATATTACAGTAATGTTGAACTAATGATAATAGTGTCTCCCTAAATAATTTGATAAATCAAATATATTTTAAAATTTTTATAACAGCTGAATAACGAAATCATCCTTGTTTGAGGATCATTAGTTAAATAATTCGTAAATTAAATTTTATAATTCCCAATTTAAATAAAATAATGGAAAATAGAAATTAACTAATGAGAAATAAGGCGCAGTTATAATTAGGAATATGATCCTAATTATTTATCTTAATTAAATTAAATAGATTAAACCATAAATTCCATTTATTTGGTACACTAAAAATGTTTATACACGTATATATATAGTGCGTGTATATATATATATATATATATATATATATATATATATATATATATATATATATATATATATATATATATATATATATATGCGCATGTTCTGTGGAAGTTGAATAAAATGATGATACTGAACACAGCACCGAAATGTTATACTATTCACTTAGACCACCAATAAGAACAAAATGACACAGTCTTTGGTATATAGCTGTTTGTTTTCTCCCTAATAACTTACGTCTTTATATGGCAACTGGTTTTACCCAAATGTCGGCTATATAAAAATAAATAAATCTGTTACATTCCCACAATTTTACAATTATGATCTTTCCATATGCTTCTTTAGATTTTCCATCTGGTAATATATATATATATATATATATATATATATAGTTTTATGAATTTCTAGATGAATTCTTTTCTGATTTAATTTCTAATGTTTTTTGAGTCATCAAAGTTAATAGTAACTATTTTAAGAAACTTCTAGTCGTTGAAATTTAACCACAAATCGATTAAAACTCACATTTTGATTTTCATATTATAATACATTATAATAAACAACATAAATTTGATAATTTGATACTGCGAAACACACATTTTGCAATAAATTACGTCATTTGAAAAAATGTTATAAAAATAGACAGATTTACTAATTTACTGATGTTTTAGGTAAAAGAGAGATAATGATAACTTGAAAATATGTTGATTTTTTTATAAATACTGTTATATTATATAGTAATGGAAGCGATACAATTTTAGATATTACAAGTACGAGTATATTGTTACAATCAAGGATATAAATAAATGTAATAATAATATTTGTATTCACTTTACTCGAAGAATACTATTTCTAAGATTTAGAACAGAATATTAATCTTCAAGCAATTAATAGTAATTAAAAGAAAATTGTTACATTAGTAATTACTATATTCGTAAATTATATTAATTATTTATTGCTGAATTAATTAATTTGATCATTAATATGATCAATATTCATAATTATTTTATTATTAATTTTTTCTGTGAATATATATATATATATATATATATATATATATATATATATATATATATATATATATATATATATATTATTCATGTGCTTAAAAACATTTCAAATTGGGTGTAAAATAACCACTTTGTTATAGTATTAATCATTTTTAAAACTGAGCCGAAAAACATAACTTCTTATGCATTTAATAATCCATTTAACCACATTTTAACCATATCAATATAGTCTGTTTTACATATTCAACCGTAAAGCCCAATAAAATTCACCATTAAAGTACATTATAACAATACGAACGCGTTACATTTAATATCAAGAACATAACATAGCTCGTGTATAATATTATAAAAACGGTATCCACTTATTAAATTCACACACTCGTAGACAGGATATGTATATAAAATGTAAAGACGTGGCATGCGAAAACGACTAGATGAAGAGGGTTGTGACTTTTCGTTGGAAGCGCACACGCTACTTATATCGACTACAAAGACGTTAGCTTTTTTATGACTTTTAAGACATTGATGCATTTCCAAAAAAGTCCACCGGGTGCTATAGAGTTACCTTATACAACCATTTTCGAGTTTGTTCGTTTTGCTATATATGTGTACGGTGCAAGGGTTGAGCAAGGAAATGTGCTCTCTAATAATATCCACACATATATACATACATATGATACCTACAACGCATATTTACTATGAATAGAACCAGTATATGCTTTATGTAAAATGATATATTTAATGAATCTACTTTGTATTAAGGAACATAAATTACTTTTTATCTCTCTTTGCATCAATTATGAATTACATATTGTACATTATATTAATGGAATAAATCAACGATGAATATTTCTACAAGTCAATGTAAAATAATAAATTAACTTAGTGATAAGTATTTGTATTACATATGACAAACATACTAAAAAAAAAAGAATCGAACATTCTTGTAAAATTTTGAAGATATAAATATGAAACGGAGAAATTATAAAAAAAAACTTAAAATAATAAAATTAACAGAAAGTGTTACTTTTAATAATCGTATTTAGATTATTCTTTTAAATATTAATTTGGTAGAAAAATAATTGCGGTTCATTACCTTCAAATTCATATATTTGTCAAGTTTTTCGATTTTCCTCTTTGTTTAAGTGATTCAGAACTGTTGGATGACTAACGCCAAACTTTTGTGCATGTTTCCAAATTGTTGTGCGTGGTTCTGATTCAACCAATGATTTCAGTTGGTCGTTTTGAACTGAAGAAGAACGCCCACGACCTTCTTCATCTTCGAGGTTCTCGTTTCCAGCATAAAATTTTTGGAACCACCATTGTACTGTACGTTAATTAAAAGTACCCATACCAAAAGTATCGTTCAGTTTACGAGCAGCTTCTGCTGCTTTGCCGCCAATTTTGAACTCATACAAAAAATTATATTTCCTCTTATTTGCTTTGTTTCCATTTTTAATTCAATAGCCTAATTTGAAGTAAAATTAATAATAAAACTAAAGTCGTGTTACCAAAATATATATCGAAAATGCTGTTAAATGCAAAATGATATTAATTAACACGATGAAATTACACTTGAAAAAAGTAAAGTTAGAATTCAGAAATCAAAAATCGCAATTATTTTCCTACCAAACTAGTAATATAATTGATTGTTTTCAAGTCAAAGAAAATACATTCGATAACATCAAAATATATAATTGTTCCGTGACTTTGAATTAACATCAAAATTATACTTGAATATATTATTTTTTTTAAATACATACATATATATATATATATATATATATATATATATGTGTGTGTGTGTATGTGTGTGTGTTTATGTATTACGTATGAATATTATATATACGAATATTATATATGTATATGTATATATATATATATATATACATGAGTACATATATATAAATTTAATTAAATAAACGTTATTTGTGTAAATTTAGAGTTTTACAATGTTTATTTTTTATAAAAAAGAAATGTTTGAAATTGTATACTGTACTGTTTGATTTCGAATTATATTAAAGGTGTTCATAGTAGAAGTATACTTTTTATATTAAATATATTGTTATAAATTTATTTTACGTTTTTAATAAAGCAGGTAAATATTCAAAAACAACACATATTAAAAATAACGCGACATTATATTTTATAACATTAAGTTTACTGAATCGCTGCAGGAAGTTTGTACATATTTCTCGAAGCTATTTTGAAAACATATTTTTTTTAGAAAAAAGTTTTCTTTGATAGTGCTAAACTTTCTTAATTTAGATTTTGTTGACTTTGATGCAAGGCATAGATTTTTTAAACGAACATACGATGTATGTATAAAATTTTTAAATGAAAATGTTCATTAAATATTTTAATCTCGTCAACACATATTTAAGTTTTAAAAGTTTAAACTTTCTTTATAGTTCAAAGTGTATTTTCACATACACACAGATGTATATCTCTTTTTATATTTTATGAGAAAGGGAAATATATCAAAAAGAATTTTTTAATATTACATCTTTCGACTTAATATAAATTTAGTATTTATACCGTTATGAAACGAATACAGTTACACTGATTAATAATTTACTAATATATACTATTTTTACTATATTAAAATTCCTTGTACATACACACATACACATACATATTTATATATTTATTTATTTATATATATATATATATATGTATGTATATATTAACCCTACGTTTTTTGATAAAAATAGAAATATAATTTCTTTATTATAAATTAACTTTTTCACATACATTAGCATTAATCAATTTTTAACTTTCTTTTGATCGTATATAATGTCCATTCAATACCATCATACATGTCGTTATAAAACATTAAATATGGCACTAGTACTAATTTTAGTTGTATTGAATAATAAGAGTTACATTAAATTTAAAGAAAATAATACATGTGGACATGAAAATTATTATATATATTTTTTTTATAAATAGACGAAAATAAAAGATTATTTCTTGTTAAATGGGATTTTAATAAATTAGCAATTTGTGATTTGTAAAATGACTAGTTTTTCAGCAAGTACATAAAACATAATACCACTTATTTATTAGATTGAATGATTTATAATTCCTAATGCTGAAATGATTGTAACTGAGGTGTCTATACTTTTTGATAAAATATTATTTTAAATATATAATTCAAATAAAATTTAAAAATTATAAATAACAAGAGAGGTGCGATAGTTCCTTTTCTTATATTTTTTTTATGATCAAAAAATCTACAATTTACTTTGTATTTTATAAATTTTTGTTTCTTAAGTTTCGTGTATACATTTTTGCTACTTGTTATTGTCTGAATGGTTATATTTACAATCTAAATGACACAGGATATTGAATTTAAATTGAATTTATTTAAATCTAAAATATGCTATATTATTAGAAAATATAAATCGTTTACCTTAAGTCATGAGCAGCTTCAGCTCGAACTAAGGGTGTTTGAACACTACCATCAAAAACTGCTCCTCCAACACCCGTAACACGAAGCATATCGGCACCAATGGCCACTTCGTGACGATCTGCAGTGAAAACAACACCTCCTCTTTCATCAGTTATTCGAAATGTTCGAGCCGCACACTCGAATTTGTCATTTCCTGAAAATAGAATTGAAAAAAATCAATAAAAAGATACAATTTAAAAATGGTTCCATTTTCATGTTCATTTTCATTTTGAATAAACACTTATGGAATATCTTTCATATAGTGTTTGTTTAATAATAGTTATTTGTATTTTAGGCATTTTAAACAAAAATGTGTTCCGTTTCATAAATGTGATATTTTTTTAATTATATAATATATATTCACTTATTGATGTCAAAACACATTAAAAATACTTCTCGGAGATCATGAAATCAATCATTTAATTATTAATTTTATTATATGATTTGATTACATTTCGTGCAATATTTTTTCAAATCATTATGAGATTAATTAACAATGATCAAAATTAAATTGACTCTTGACAAAAACATCTTCAATGCTATTATTTGATTCAAAAAAAGAAGTGTAGAAGTGTACTAATAAATTTCATTGTTGTATGGTGATAAATTGAAATCCATTCATCAGACTGTCACTAATATTTTAAAAGGACTCGAAGACAGAAAGAGGTTGAAAATAAAATGAAATAAATTAGATGGTTTATCAATTGTCGACAATTCAGATAATAATTTCAATCATTTATATTATAAGACATCAATATGAAAACTTTTTATAAAATGACTTATAAATTTAAAAGAAGAACATTAAATTAGGAGAAAACAGTTAAAATAAAATTATATTTTGGTGTTAAATAGTGAATAATATTGAATTTTATTACCGGTATTTTTACTGACATTTAGTAGAATTTTTATTTGATCGAAATAATATTTGAAATTAATAATTCTTATTTACATTTCTATATATATATATATATATATATATATATATATATATATATATATATATATATATATATATGTGTGTGTGTGTGTGTGTGTGTGTATGTATATGTGGAGACTTTAAATATATTATCAACATTTACCTAAAAATATTGTGTTGGATAAAAATCCATCACGGTCTCTCGTAGAAAATGTTAGGTTTCTACTTGATTCTATTGTAATTGGTTGTCCTTTCCTTGATCTAATTGTACTAGCGATTAAAGCATCCAACACCATTGCTTGTCCATTTAATTGAAGACCTCCAGGCACTATTCGTAATTGGCCCATACCTTCCTGTAATTGAAAGAATATACTTAATAAACAAATATTTATTTACTTTTAATTTATAAAAAGAAAAATGTAATTATAATATTTTATTAAAAATTATGTATATTTTAATATAATTTAATATAAGAGATATTTTTCTTATTAGTGTTTATTTTTATTTAAATAATAGTTTCTTTATAAAAATTTAAGATTTTTTTCATTTCTATACTATAACAAAAAACAATAAATACGTGTAATCTTGTATATAATTTTGTATTGATCTAAACATTCATAAGGAAACTGATTCCTTTCAGAAGTTAACAATTATATATTTTTTATCGAATTAATATAATATATAAATAATAAATATACTTTTAATGTATACTAGTTTTTTTCTCTAATTGTTAGGTATGAACTTTAAAATTTCGATTGAGTTTTAATAAAAGTATTTATTAACCGGGGCTGTTATCTTTTTGTATAACTTTTATAAATTGAATCATCAGTAATCAATCTTTCTTGATAAAAAGGCTAGTACGCAAATAAATGAAACTATAAAATAATAATAAACTAATATTTAAGAATATTCTATCTGTCGCTCTCTCTCTCTCTCTATATATATATACATATATTTATATATATATATATATATATATATGTACACATAATTGAATATAATAGAATCAATATATGGTTAAGATATTAATGAATAAATATGTAATAATTAAAATCAGAAAATTAAAATTGAATAGATAGCTTATTTATAAAAAATAAATATATTTCTTTCATTTCGAAGAAATAAATATGAAAATTTTACAGAGAATTATAATTATTATTTATTTTTCATCAAATATCCATTGAATAAGGAAAATGTTTTAAATTTCTATGCTGTAAGTTCATAAAAAATATTTTTTGTTATGAAAAATTAAGGAAAAATGTGAATTAAACTAGTTGTTTATTAAATAATCAAAACAGAATCTATTTATCATAGCTTAAGTCTTTCTATATATATATATATATATA
Organism: Acanthacorydalis orientalis; assembly: GCA_034766995.1. Classification (NCBI taxonomy): domain Eukaryota; kingdom Metazoa; phylum Arthropoda; class Insecta; order Megaloptera; family Corydalidae; genus Acanthacorydalis; species Acanthacorydalis orientalis. The sequence goes on along the minus strand of CM068313.1, from coordinate 31,848,990 downwards.
TATATATATATATATATATATATATATATATATATATATATACATTCTCCGATTAAATATGAATTTGAAATAAAATATTATGCACAAGCAAACAGGATATTTTTTTTTAAAAAGAACACGTGCTGAATTAAATATTAGAGACAAAATTCATTATTTTCAGGTTTATACATTATTTATTTATTACTTCTAATTTTGACAAGAAGTAACGTTATTATAAAAATGTGCATATAGGATATGTTTTAGACTGTCAAAAATTAGTTTTAATACAAACGTGATATAAATTGAAAATTAAATTTTTATCAGTGCACTTAATCGTTTGTAATTTGTAATGAGGATTTATACAATAACAAAAATATTAATCTATTTTTTTTCTTAAAAAAGGAAAAATAACTAAAAATAATCTGTTTAATAACTAGTTATTTTTTAAATATAACAGTAAAGTTATATATATATATATATGTAAGTCAATATAATAAGACAATTTAAAAGTATTTTGTTACTGAATTTAATCAAGAAGAATTTGAATGTGCTGTTATATATATATATATATATACATTCTTTTTGATTAAATTCAATAACAAAACAATGTTGAATTTTCTTATTATATTGATTTAACAAATGAGAACACAAAAATATATGATAAACATAAATAATTCATCAAACAAAAAACAAAAACTATCACTATCTTGTGTTGTGCAATTACGTGCATATATGACATGACAAACTACAACACATATTAAAATCAATACAAATCCAAATAAATTACTAAAACATAAAAAAATCAGTACAAATTCGAAGATATACATCATTTGATATAAATTAGCCATTTGCACAAAATATTGCCATCCAGTGATAACGTTGGTAAACGTCCCTTGTTAACATGACGATACACAGAAAATTCTCACCAGATTAGGTATGGTGGCTGTGTGGCGTGAACAAGGAATGAGTTAATGGGGTGTGAGACTTTGGATATGGGTTTGTATGCTGTTACGTATCTGCCGGTCGAGATCGGGGAACGAGGCTAGCCTCCGGGTCTAATTAACAGTTGGAATCCTCCTCGGAAACTGTTGCAGCATCGTAACAGTGGTTAACAGTAGAACGAGGGAAACGATATAATTGATTTTGGATAGATTTTCCGTTGCGTCACTGATGTGTGTATAAAAATATGAAACATCTAAGGTGTTTTTGTTGCGGTGTTGATTATAGCGTCAAACTGATTTCTGATTTTTATATTTATATGTCATTAAACGTTGCCTTCTGTTTCTACTTTTTATGGTTCCTTAATTTTTAATGATCATAAATGTATATATATATATATATATATATATATATGCATGTATATAAATTATTACTAAAATAACTAAATGGTTTGAATTGAAAATAAGTAATATTATTTAAGTACATCGATATATTTATTTTAAAAATTAAAGTAGTTTTTTTAAAATGTATATTTAAGGCTATTCCTTGAAAGATATTTTAGATAATTAATATAAAATTATAGATGAAGAATTAATAAATTATAGTTAAATAAAATTAATGCATAATATATTGTTGGAGAGTTTACAGGTAAAAAAAATACCATTCAATTATTAGATTTTCTTAGGACTATTTGCGAAAATATTTGTTTAATTATGTTTTAGCATCTCTTTTGATGTCATTTCAATGAAGAATTCCTATTTAATAAGTAAAAAAGGTATTCTTAAATAAATCTTAATAAAATAAGTAAATAAGTATCTCTATATGCAAAAATTGGTTAAAGTATTATTCATTTAAATTCTTTAAGAATCCGTATCAAATGTAATTATAGAGATTATTATTTAGTTCGGTCGTGCATTTGATTTTATTTGTTTTTTTCATATATAAAAACATATATTTTAAATTTCTTAGAAATTAATGAAATATTTTTGTGATCTTGTATTAAATAAAATTTTATAAAATGTAATTTTATCACTGCTTTTCTAATATTTTATTAATGATAAATTTAATAATTATATAAACAAAATTGAGATAAGATTTTTTTACATTATGAAATGTTTTTTATATTTAAAAAATATATATATTTACTTATTTTTATTTTTTTTATATATATTTAATAGATAGATTTAAAAATTTGAATTTTATTAAAAATACATTTTATGAAATAGAAATAATTGAGTTAGTACTTTTACAGTTGTAACGAAAATAGAAATATTACGATATTTTAATTCATTTATTTTTAAATATATCAGAAATTGCCAAAATTAATTATTCTCATTATATACAAAAAGTTTACATATTAGGTAATGAAAAGCTTCACAGTTCGGATATAAATCCTGGCTGATGATGATCTTTCACCAGATTTGTAACCAAGGATTTGCTTTACATTTAGCATAAATGAATTATATTTAGATTCATTTGAAAAATATAACTCAAATTTATGTCGCCTACAGTTAAACTCTGTATCTGTTTGGCGTTTTTTTTCGATGTTAATAGACCAGGATGGCTATTTGGTTAATTCTTTGCTTAAAAATTCTTTTTTGAAGTATTTTATCAATTTACATGAAGTATAATAGTGGTTATATAGGGATTCTCATTACAAAACTCTATCTTTACGTTTGAAAATAATGAATTTTCTACGTTTCTTTTCTTCGTAACAAGACACTAGAGCTTCACGATATTTATGTGAAGATTGTTTTAAGATGAGCTCATTTCATTCTACCTCCTAGAAATATTAACATCAATCAATAATTTAATTAAAAGTCAACTAAATTGAAAATTTTAATTTGATCGTCGACATTTAAAACAGTAATAATTTTTCGCGAAAAGTAGGTAGCTAGAAAATGTTTTATACCAATGAAAATTCAGAACAAATATCTTTTGATTTATAAATTAAATTGTACGAAAAGCCAAATAATAAATCAATGTTCTCTTTGATCCCTGACATGTATGTGTGTAAATATGTATGTGTGTACGTATGTATGTATATATGTGTATAATATATATATATATATATATATATATATATATATATATATATATATAAATGGAAATATACTTAAATATAACAAATTTACTTTACTTATAAAATAAAGATTTTATGTAAATTGACATGAAAATATGATGACGAAACGATTACTTTATTTAGGATCAATTACAAATGCTAGTAACGAAAATAACGACAACGCGTGACGTTGCTTTTCTACAAAACTCATTATCTATTATCAGTAAATGGGAAAGAATTTTCTATAAACTTTTTATAAACATTTAGCAAAGACTGTTAAATATATTTTATAAGTGTAAATAAATATGACTTTAATGAAGAAATACTTGTGTCTGTTTTGAATTGAGAATAACATTTTATTTTCTATTCAATAATCATAAATTACGTTATAATTATTTATTTTACAATTAGAAATAACATTATTATATATTTTATTGTTTGTTTTCTTTGTGTCATTTTAAAAATTATTGAAGTTTGAAACAGCTCAAACAATTTTTAATAGAAACTTAAATGATTTCCTGACGGAATGTCGTATATTCTTTAAAGCTAAATTTATGTAAATAATGTATAAAACATATCTTGACACTATTATCTTGAATCAGTTATATTAATGAATATGTTAACATTTTTTGAAAGTAATTACATTACTATTAATTAAATAAAGATACTTATTGTTTATAATATTAAAATATACTTTTCAGAATCTATTTTAATAAATTGCATTTAGACGATAAAATAAAAAAAGTAAGTTAAATATATGGAATGAATTTATATAACGAATAAAAAATATTAGATATATTTCTTATTCAAATACGTTCGAAAATAGATTCAAACACAGATGTTAATTTAAAATGTGTAAAATAACGCTTTTTATACAAATATGTAAATTAAATATTCTTTTCTATTTTCATAAATTGGTTAATTAAAAAAAGGGTTCTGCTGAATAGCTAGTTGTTAATAGAAATTATTTTTTTTGTAAAAACAATATAAAACTAAAATCAAAAAGTTAAATAATGAATATATCAATTATATGTAAATGAACGATTTTTTAAATTTTTTTTAATAATTTTTAAATAAATCTTTCATATATTTTTTCTAATTACATATACAAATACATATACATATATATATATATATATATATATATATATATATATATATATATATATATATATATATATATATATATTAATATATTTATAAAAATAGAAGACAATCATAGCCTAAGTAGGAAAGTAAATGTTTTTCTCTGAACTGTATTGAAAGGAAGTAAAGCGTGTGTTGGGTACTTTGTATGGACACCCAGAGATATCCTCGTCTAATCATCGCACAATGGGACGAATGGTAGAAGTGTTATAAGAGACAGGCCGTGTTCATTACAAGCCACGTAGCGGCCGACCTCAAGTGTAGATAACGAGTTGTGTGTCAAGATATTAGGTAAGTAACCAGTAATCGAGAACTCTACCAGGAAACTAGTACTGAAAGGAAAACTCACATTCAGTTATCGTTTTGTCCCAAAATATGTCGATTGAGTTGGTTTAACATACAAATTAAAATGCAACCAGTATTAGTCACTATTAAAAGTATGACAATTATTTTTATTATATATATATATATATATATATAGGATTTTGGTTTTTTTATAAATAATTTAATATGTTCTTATTTAAAATAGCAATGACTTATAGATTATCAATAATCATTAATCTCTCTTTTTTCAATCGTACATGTATTTGATATACTTTCAAATATAATGAAATTTTTTCTTTGAGGATTTAGTTTTATCTTTAATTTTTATTATATTATATAGTTTTTAAAAAAAATGTGCTGTTATATATATATATATATATATGATATATTTTTTGGTTGTATGCCTTTCTAGTCTGTAATTAATTTTCTATGTTCTTTAAAGAACATTTTCAATTTATGAATAAGAAGATAACAAGGAAATATGTAAAAATCGAATATTTGTGATACCTCGAACGCATTATTTTATGAGTATTTAAATTGCAAACATAATGCTCACATTACTTTATTTTAAAAAAAATATTAATGTTAATAACGAGAAAATGTGAAATGAAAAATTACTTTATATGAAACGTAAATACATATGAATAGATATGTGATTTTATTTCAGAAGCTTTAATAAATACTCAATTTGTACCTTTGTGTGTAATATAAGCTTTTGTGCGTGATACAAAAAAACTAATGCACATTTTGAAAAAAATGAACATATGCTTTAATTATAATTAAATGAAAAATGAACAAAAAAAATTAATACCACAAATCAGTGAGCTAAAAAGTTATTATAAGGATTAACTTTTTTAAATACATTTATAATAAAAAAGTATAATATAAAATAAAACATCGTGTTGATAAAAAAAAATATTATATGGTTTCTACTGTCAGTAAAGTGAAACAGAGAGAGATAAACGCAGAGGTTGTCACTGAACTAAGTCCTGACGCTCGTATATAAAACGCAGAACAACGAGGATGTCGACAGGATATAAATCATGTGTGTAGTATGTTTATCCTTGTTTCGACGTACTTAAATATGTTTACGTTTTATCTAAACATCCTTCGTTGAGATTCACTGAACCGATAAATAATATAAAAGGCAGACTTTATTATGAGATTTAATGCTTATTTAACTTCTGTTTAAAAGTATTAAGAAGATGATTTTTGGCTGTTGCTTTGTATAGTATAGGGGGGGGGGATCATTGTATTATAACTCTTGAGTGTTTCAGATTAGAGGCAGGACAGGGTGCTGTTGATTTCATTTACATTTATTAAGGGGGATTTTTTTTACAAATATAACTTTATTTGCGTTTCCATTTATTTATTTATATATATATTTATTTATATATATATATATATATATATATATTAGTTTGAAAATTATATTTATTTTAACAGTAAAATATAAATATTATTGTTTAATTTCTGTACGTATTTCTATAAATATACAATATTATTAGACGATTACATGTAATTATATAAAAATAAACTACACTATATTTTAGTGGTAATCGGAACATATGAAGTTTTAACAGATGTTAATAATATGGTCTAAATTGAAAAACAGAATTCATTATTAAAATAATTACTAGTTCAATAACTGTTCTAAAGTATTAATTTATACAATAAAATTATAAAACTTACTTTATAAAATAATTTAAATAATAAATTGTTGAAGATTTTTGTTAAAATTATGTTATAAACATTAAACACGTCACTAGCAATTGATAATATTAAATCCAGTTTTAATGTTAATCAAAAATATTCATTAAAAATATTTTTTCTCGTTATATAAAAATATTTATTTTTGTTAATACTAATTGCTTTTATTATATTAAGAAATAATATTTTATATCACCTGAAAAATATTTTTAAGACTTATAATTAGAAATTGAAATAATCAAAAAAATTATTATAAGTATTATATATATATATATATATATATATATATATATATAATTACTTAATAAATTATTCTTTACTTATTTGGTGTTATGTTTATCAGTTAACGAGTTTGTATAAATAAAGTTTCAAGATGAATATATCTGAAAATTGTTGAATTAGTAACATTTGTATGCATTAAGATAGATATTATTTTTTTAAATTTGGTTAGCAAAGTTATTCTCATAATTATATAAAAAGTATATTATTCTGTTAATAATATGGTCATGGCTCAAATGTTTAACTAACTACTGTTCTTTAAATGCATATTTAAATACTAGACTTTCAAGTAAGAATAAATTATAAAAATATTACATTTCAAGTACTATTATTTATTCTATCATAGAACTTAAATATAACAGTATTTTTAATCATACTTGTTAACTGATCATGTTTATAATTTTTTGGTAACATTTTTAACTCCCACGTTTAAAATCTGCAAATAATTCTGTGCGTTACGGATATCACAATATCCCGGTTTTATCACATTAAAACTGCTATAAACTTTTCTACCGTTTATAACTGTTGTTTATGTTCTTGCCACATACATGCACGTGGTTCTCACTCATAGAAGTTTAGTGGTCAACAACGGATTTGATCTGTGGTAACAAAAGCCGCAGAGGTGTATACAACGATGCAACTATATAGATAATACTACCCACGTATTGTAATATAAATAACTAGTATTATTTTCAAGTTAATTTGTTTCTTATATTTTTTTGATTTCTTATATTTTTTTCTGAAAATATGTATTCACGTATTATATATATATATATATATATATATATATATTTGTTCAATCGTAAATAAAATGCTAATAATTATTAATTTTGGAATAAAAAATAATATTAGCTGATATGGCATTGAAGCTGCTAATTTTTTTTCCTCCTAAAATTTTCCACACAATTTATTTTAATACCTTACTTAAACTTCTAGTCTGAAATCTCTATTTATAACGAATCGAGTAGTTTTTCTTTGTATTTGTTCAATATATCTCGTTTTCGTGGCTGTATATGGATCTTATATGCTATTACAGTAGGTTCTTAGTTAATGATTTAACTAAAGACAAATAAGTAATTGATTTCTCTAAGGAATAATATTTACTCTCATTGGTTGTCATTAAAGAGTATAGACTTGAATTACTTACAATATATTTAATATGCTAACGTGCTGAAGGGCTGTATACATGAATCAGTGGTTACTATTATTACATAATTCATAAAATAGGTTAGAAAGGTATATTTTCGTTGATTAGTAAACCTTAGAAAAGTATTTTTTAAAAGGTTCAATTAAATTCATTTGCAATTCATCGAATCAAAAATTATATTAATAGCATTTTTGTATGTAAAATACTTAATTATGTCATAAATACTCTGTCATTAATATAACGTCAACTGAGATATGAATTCTTAAATAAATTTCATCTAAAAAGTATTAATAAGTAAGATGAACGGATGAAAATCTATTACTTTATTCTGAGTTATCCTTCTATGTATCGACATTTTATCTAGAAATATAATTTTTATTTTTACATTTTGATTTCTATTGTAAAAATATAGGATTGATTAATTAATTTATAATAAATACGAACAAAATACAATTTATAAACACTTACTGAAGAAGTTTTTTACAAAAAAATTTAGAAAATTTTTAAATAATGTGTGAAATCTTCATTTTTATTGAGAAAATTCTATAAATATTGAACTTAATTTGCTAGTTATAATTCATCTGAGTACGTAAATCTAAATCTCTTACGATTTTTATAAAAATATATTTCAGTTTGTATTATAGTCTTATATAATTACTAATTACATATTTTATATTTTACAAGTGCAATTAACTTGACTAACTGACAATTGAATATTAAAATTTTCTAGAAAATAATTTTTGCTTTCGTATTAATCATTTAATACACGATTTTAATATTTTTTTAAAGAGAACCATAGGTATAAAAGGATATATAAAGACTCAAGAAAATTTAAAATTAAAAATCAAACTTACCGATGAAAATTCCATAACTTTGAGGACCCATAATGTAAGAGCTAAGTTTATTATGACCATGATGAGTAGACCTAAGATGAGTAGATATAAGCATCTTTTTCTCCAACCATATATACCGATTTTGAAGTTGTATCTTGGCTCTGTTCTGTGACTATGTGATGGTGTGGCACTTCCTGCTCTTCTATCACAATCTTCAGACCAGTCGTCTCCGCTTCTTTTTAATCTATAAAAAAATGATTATTTTTATATCTTACAAATGTAAAATAATTAAAAAATATGGATATTACAACATTGAGAATATTTGTAGATGTGTGGATAAACTCAATGATATAATAGAGAATATTCGATTAATATTTTGATTAAAATACTAATTTTTCTACTTTATTATTGTGAGGTAAGAAACTAATAGAAATTAATGAAAATTGCTCTTTCTTTCCATTTTCCTATCTCTTTTAATATATATATATATATATATATATATATATATATATATATTCGAATATGTGTAAGTATATTTATTCATGATTATAGATTTAACTGTTATTTTTATGAAATATTATTTTTAAATCCATAAAGATTTTGATAAGTTTCACCAGCTCTCTCAAGTTTATCAATGTAATGTGTACTGCAACGAGAAGTAAATGGCTGTATATTTTATGTAAAATGTTACATGAAGTACATATATATTTTTATTCATATACTCAAGATACAATATTTTATCTATTTTTATTTTAGAAAATAGAACATGAATTATATATCATTTGTAAGTAAAAATCTTATAGGTAAATTAATGAATTTTCTAAAGTCAACGGATATATAATTATAATTTAATATGAAATTATAAAAAAATAAATAACAATTTAGTTACAAAAATTAAACTTTTTAATAATGTAAGTATCAATACAATAGAGTAATAAAGTAATATATAATTAGAATGTAATACAGATTTCATTAAAAATCATGTCTAATTGCTAAGAAAGTTTATTTACTAGAAGTGAAATATTTAATTATACTTTTTTTAAATAATCTTAATACTTATACTAATACTAATCTAATACTTTTTTTTAATAATTACAAATTTAAAAATATTTCCTAAATATTATATATATATATATATATATATATATATATATATATATACATATGTATAAAGGAAGAGGGAGGAGAGGAGAGAGTGATAGAGGGAAAAAGAAAAACAGCGATAGATAGATAGATAGATGTGTGTATATATATTGTGTATGTGTGGAGTGTAAGAAAATAAAAAAATATATTAAAAATTAAAATTATTATAAGGTATAAATGGTTTTATAAAAATAATTTTAATCATAAGTGAGAATTATAAAAAATAAAATTGGTTTGTATGTGTTATTTGTGTATTTGTATATTTGTCAATGTGTGTGTGTGTATGTATGTGTATGTGTGTGTGTATGTATGTATTTATATATGTATGTATGTTTTTATATGTTTATATATATATATATATATTATATATGTATATATTCTAGTTATAAAATTAAGTAAAATAAACTGTTACAAAGTGGATATAAACTGTGAATAATGTTCTTCTATGAATTATAAGTCAAAATTTGTATGTAACTTGTTTTATTAAGAGTCTGCCTTTATTATTTCTATTAAATTGCATATCAAAAGTACGTGATCCATATTGTTATTTCTTCAATGTTCGATTATTCTTGTTAATTAAATTTAGTCGTGTAAACATTTCGATGAAATGATTTAATTATTGCATACGTTTGCATACTGCATTTAGTTAGAGTGCTTTCTAATATTTGAATAAATATGTAATTTAGTTATGTTTTTTTAATATGACAATGTACTAAATTTCATTATTTCTCTATTTGTCATTAAATTGAATATTAATTTAATATTTTCTAAAAATATGACTAGCTTAATATTTTTTTAAATTTTATTTATTTTCAAATTATTTGAGCAAAAATTAAATACTTTAACAGTAATTGAATCTTAAACGTTTAGATTAGAAAGTAATAGAAATAAAATGTATTTGGATTAAAGCTGCTATTTATATATTAATATACTTATGTCTAAGAGTATATATGATGGTAATTATTTTTAATATGATTCCATATTAATGTAATATGAGTTTTTTTCAAGTAAATAAAATTGATTTAACAAAGGGAACTATTAGGAAATTAAAATCATATGGAAGAATATAGCTTAAAATATCAAACAAAAAAAAACAAATTATAGTGACAAAAAGAAAATTTAGTCGATAAAATAATTATGAATACAATGAAAATGTATAGAATTCTGAAAAATGAGCATATGCATATTATTAATTCACAGATAAAAATATAAGATTTTGAATACTGGTTACCAAGTTACTAATGCTGTTGTAATAAGAACGATCTCTGACGGTTGAAGAAAATAAGATTTTTTAATACAAGAAATTAGATTATAATATAAAATCTTATATGAATAGCTAAGATCAATGGTTCTACATGGAAATAGAATGATAATGGTAATAATACAAATTGAATTATATATATACATATATATATATATATAAATAAAAGTGTTTGCTTACAAAATCTAAAAGAACAAAAATATTATACGATAAAAATGTATAATAATGGATTATATTTATAAACATTTTTAAATTATTTAATTATTGTGTAAGAAAATATTATTATACAGAAGAATTGAAAGGTATTTTTATAATTATGATAAACAAAAAAATGTTTTCAATATTAAGAGTTATTACATAAAAATGAATGAAAAATTTGCATAATAAATACACTAAAAATACTGTTATAATTATTCGATCATATGTAAATTTAATATAAATTGGTTCTAGAGTGCAGATATTCATTTTCAATATTAAAGAAAGCACATTATTTAATTCATTTAGACTCATTTTAATAAATATATACTTCGTGAAATAATAGATATGTAATAATATACATGATATAAAAATCAGATTGCAAATCTACTAAAACATTTTAAATTATACAAAACAAGTCACATAATACGAATAATATTTTATCGTCATTGACATAATAATGTATCATAGCAATGGCTTTAACATTCGCAAGTAGGAAAATTTGCTCGTAAGCATAACTGTCATAGTTATTCAATTTTCTTGAAAAGTTTTGAACTTTAAACGTAGGTACTTGATTCCCCAATGGCACTCTGAAAACACAGACATTTATGAATGTTTCACATATAAGCAAAGTATGTAACTTTAAAATAAATTATTCACGTGTTAAAATACTTTTCGGCGGCACAATATTGTATTGAGAACATACAACACCAATTGTTGATCGTTATCTAATTTGTGTTTACAATTATATAGTCGTATTTTTTTAATAATAATTACAATTTTAAAATTTCAAAGCATTATTAATTAGGAACATTATTTTTATTTTAAATGGTTTTCTTTTAATATTAAATATTTTGTATTATTTAAATATATCAATGATATAATAGAATAGATTTTATAATTTCGATGAAAAAATGTCAGAAATGATGTATAGAAAATTAAATGAAGTACACTTATAAAAAGTATTATTTTTTTAAAAAAATATACATTTTTTCATTACAAATTTGCTTTTAAACTTATAACAACTTTTTTGTTTTCTTAGAAATAAATAATAACATATTTATAGTTGCATGTTTGGTTCAACTTCCTTAGTGCAGAACACATTACAGTTTTTCTATTATTCAAACTACTACAGTTCTTGCAAACATAAAATACTATATCTATGGATGTGTTCGCCAGCAGAACGTGTTGCAGTCTGGGGGATCATTTTCTGATATAATATAAAAGAAATCGTCTAAAGTATCATCATCAAACGTTAATACAATGACTTATTGTTTTCGGCACGTGACTTTACGTACTGATAGTGCCACTTCGACATGTTGCACGTCTAAAACATAGAGTTCTTTAAGAATATGTACTAGTTTTTAAGTTTTTGTTTTATAGAATATCAAATAGTTTTTTAACTAACACGTTTATAATTTAGTAATACTTCTTATGTTTTAAAAAAAATGATAAATGATTATATGAAATATTATCCATTAATCAGGTAAAAAATATATAAAATCGACATTATTTATTAATTTCATTAAAAAGTACAAATATTTAAATGAAAATAATTATAAAAATAAGATGAATTGATATTCAAATCTAAAAATAGGTGTTCTGTCCTTTTGCAAAGAAAAAAAGTTTATACTAATATTTTATCGATATATATGGTATTTAAAAATATATTATGTTATAAAATTTTTAATAATTATTATTTCTGAAAGTCTTTAGATTAATGATCTAGATTTTTTGATATAAATATCTATCAGTAACACGTTAGTTGATAATGGTTTATTTGTTTTTTTTCTGTATAATTCCAACAGATGTTTGTAAATTAATTTTCATTTTCCATAATCTCGCAAATTTTCTGTATTTCGGTAACTATTGTACATTTATTATATAATAATTTTACACAAACACACACACATACACACATACATATATATAGGGTGATATAATTCAGGCTTCCACATGGTAGTATTAAAAGAGGGCGCAGAGGTGTTTTTTTTAAAACACAATTAAACTAAAATACTAAATGGGGAAAACATGTATTTTTTAATATTATCGTGTGGAAGCCTAAGTTGAATCACCCTATATATATATATATATATAAACTTCTTAAGATAGATATTTACTATGCTAAATTATAAAATATTTCTAAGAACTAAAAGTATGATCACCGGTAAACGAAAACATAATACTTTATTAAGAAGATAACATACTCCTTAAATATTGTATGTCATGTTTAATTCACATTCATATTTACTGTTAAATATTATATTAGAGAAAATCGAAGAGATTATAAATACTAATTCATATCTCAAATATAATTTTAAGCTTTTGTTGTTCTCAGACTAATAATCGATGCTAGTCATTTACTGCTTACATTACATAAATTATATTCGGAATTTTGAAAAAATATATTTTTGTTGGAAAAAATAAAAAGTATTTTCTCTTGAATTAAAAATATATTATCCTTACTATATGTTTACAATAAAATATTCTTTTTTATTTAAATAATGAAAGAATTTTCAAAAATATTAATACATTTATTTAATTATTAATATATATTTCAAAACAGAAAGGTTTATTAATAATTAACATTAAAAATAAATTTATTTTTATTACTTTATTAAATTCGTTACTAAAATTTCTATACTGGTTTAAAATAATTGAAAACAATATTGATTTAATGTCTACTATTTTTTAAAATAGATTTAAAGAGTAGAGGATTTTTTTAAGCTAAATATTTTAATACTATAGTTTTTTTTCTTAATTAAGGTTTATATTCAGAAACGATGATTAAACCGTTCCGGGATTTTTAAAATTAGTATTTGTTCTTAAATTAACTATTGAAAAACTTTATAAAATTATACTTAAATTAATTTATATCGGATTTTTATTGTTCAAAATAAATAGCTGCTTTTAATAATTTATATATATATATATATATATATATATATATATATATATATATATATACTTGAGTCGATTTTAACCAATATAATATAAATATCAGAAAATGTAAATATTTAAAATTGAAATTGTATGTTTGTTAAATATAAAATTAAGAATCTATACATTGTAAGAATATATATATATATACATTCAATAAAAGAATATAATTACATTTTTTCCTGGAAGAATTCCAAGAAGTGTGAAATTAAAACTTAAGATTAAAGTACTTTAGTAGGTAAAATTTCATAAATAATACTCTGTTGTAATAAAAATTATATTTACAATTAATTATTGACAAAAGTTAATTAAATTTTTACAAATTGTTATTTCTTAAGGTGTAAATTATATTTTGATAAAGTACAATTTTAAGTTTTCTGTATCGATAAATCATTTAATTACTTTCTTAAAACACTTACAAATAATAATTAAAAACATATTAAGCGTGAGATATTTCCCAAGGAAATAACATTTCGGTTATTAATTCTTGTAGATACGTAGACTTCATCTGATAATGGTTTTCTTGGACACAATGATAAAACATTATTTTTGTTAACGCGATCAATATTCTAATTTTTCACAAAGAATCGAATACTGGAACACTTATCCACACCCATAGAAGTCTATATATGAGGCGAACATTGGGGCATTCGACGCGCTATTATTTTTAGTGGCATCCTCAACAATAAACAGGGGAACGAACGGCCATCGCCGGAAACATGGCTTTCGCATTGCCTCTACCCATTTCCCATCCGGACTTCGAGTAATGTTTGTAGTCTGTTAGTAGCTGTAGCTGTGAAACGACTATAATACGCGATAAATCGAATACACAAACAGAGACGACTGTAGTGCAATGTCGGAGTATGTATATTTGTCTTTGTTTTGAAATAAATTCGTGTTTGTTGCAAACGGAATCAGGCCAGAGAGCTGTTAATAACACTGATGAGGTGGGATAAGTATAGGGTTTATATGTTGGTCGAAGAAAGATATATATCTTTGTACAGTGGACTGCGAAGGAGTATGTTTTTGTGTGGAAGAAATTAAAGATTTATAACCGTGTGTAAAACCGAATTATACGAAATTTATTTAAGATTTTAGTATAAAGACTTATAAACACTTACATGTTGTTACCTCCTCAACAATAAACGAAATACACAAGCATTCTTATATATATATATATATATATATATATATATATATATATATATATATATATGCGTGTTTCAATCTAATAAACTTTACATGATTGTACGAATTTTTGCAATTTTTTAGTAGTCTAGAATTGCTAAATAGGATTTATTAGATACGTGATTAATAGATTTATTATATTTTCAAACAATTTATCATTTTGAAAACACTGCATAATTGCAATTGTTTGTTTCATTATTTTTTTTATATCATTTGTTATTTGTCATTAAATAAGTGAAGTAAATAAAAACAAGTTAAAAAGTGAAGAGGGAAAACATTTTGTTATATATATACATATAAATTTTTACTCACTGAATGTTGATAATAACATATTTTTATTTTGTAAAACATTTTAATATTTTATTCTGTTTAGCAGTATAATAATTTAGTCTAAAGAATAGCACTATAAAATGTGTTAAGAACTATATATGTTTTTAGAACATTATTTTTAAATATTGTTGTAATTCCAGATTTCCACAAATATTTTAATTGTGGTTTATTTTATTCGTAATATCTCAGAAGATTAATTGTCATAATATATATTTGTTTTCATTATTTTCCCTTTTTTTAGATATTTAAACATATATTTCTTATATACGATGTTTGAAAAATATAGGTTAAGCATGACATTGACTGCATTATTTTTGAAAATATTTCTGTATAATTTGTAAATAAAATCTCATGTGATGAATTTATATTATTGTATATATATATATATATTAAAAAAGTGAATATCGTATTTTTTTCGAATTTCTCATTTCTAGAAAAAAACTAACTGGTGTTATATATAAGTTAATCACATATTTATTTATTTTCTATTATTTTAATGAACTAATTGATTAATATCACTGATAAATTATTTAATTTTTAATTATTATTATCCATATTTGTTTTATTAAATTTATAATTTTTTATTGTATTCTTATATTTCCTGAACGAATAATAGTTATATATCATTTATATTTTTTTTCGAAATTTACTTTTTTCCAATGAACGATCAATATTAAACAAATCAAATATCAAAAATAAATTTAAAAAAGAAATAATTATATGTAATATTTTTTGACTAATTTCTTACTTTTTAAATTTTTTCAACATATAAAATGTAAATAAAATTCATTTGTGATTATACAGAGAATACCTTTGATATAAAAACAAATAGTATGGAATCAATTTCCTTTCAGAAGTTTTTTTCATAGGGGATGCGTTCTAATCAATTATAATATATTAAAAATTAATTTACAACAAAGTCATCTTTTCGCGTATACAACACTCAAATAGTTCAAGTCAGTGACTGATGATCGCTTTATTGCATGCTGAACTGAAGAGCATGCCGCATTTTCTTATGTGACTAATTCGACCGTTTACAAGATAATTTATCCACGTGAACCGGGCCATATTTCGTCTCTTTTACTCTTACTGTTTTCAAATAGCACGTGTATCTTGTTACCACACCGCACTGTTCAATGGTATTCTCACGCGAAACGTCAGAAAGTACACGGTATGGGATGGAATGCATGCGTACAAAGAGAAGGCAGAGCAACGAGAGCAACGTGCTGCTGTGACACCTCGACTGATGACATGACAAGGGCTAATGTCGAGTTAGTACTATTGCAACTCCTTTGAGACGATATTGCCTGTTGGTCTGGAATTGTGCGCTTACGAAGACTTTAACTCTTGAGAATTGGTTGACTATGATTTTATTCTATTTTTTTATGTACAGATACACAGACTATTTTTCATAAAAAGTGCCGATTTTAAACATTTTATTTTAATATTGTGTACTTTTTAATACGACCCTAATAACATATTCTAAAAATAAATAAACAAACCAAAGACAGTAGACCGAGATCTAAAAGTCAAAATAACATAAAGTAAGAAATGATACATGAATATTAACAAAATTTCTGAAATGTTGAAGTAATTTATTTATTATATTTATATAATTAGCACTAGTTCTTTTTCTTTTATTATATATTTTGTGCTTTGGTTATACAAAATTTACATGAATTTCCAATCAAATTTATGATATATTGAATGATAAAATTTAAATATTAATTATTGTTAGAGTTAAATATTTATTATTGGTGGAGTTTTCTTTTTGTTTAATTTTATTCATAATAAAAGAAAGTATAGTTCATTGTCTTTTTTTAAACAATATTGAAGGGATACAAATAAATAAAACTTAATATAAATATTTTGATATTTTCAAATTAAGTACAGTTTTATATATTTAATTTAAACCAAATAAACAATAAAAAATCAAATATGGTTCAAAAAAAAATTTTAAAAATAAAAAAGATAAGGAATTATAATTTTTACATATACTCGTATTTTAAAACTGAAATTTATTTCCATTCCAAATCTTTTAATTATTGTAAGTAAGAATTAAATGCCATTTGAATAATAAATGACAAAAATGTATCAAATAAAAAAATTTAGCGTATAATCCAATTAACCTTTTATTCTCCTACAGTGGAATAAAACATTTCATCAATGTAATAAAAGTGGATATTTAATAGATATTTATTATATGTCTAGTATAATGAATAAAAATCGTATCTACATAAAGAGTAATAGTTATATATGTGTGTATATATATATATATATATATATATATATATATATATATATATATGTATGTATAAAATGTATAAAAATGCTTATTAAAATAGTATTACAGTTGAATAAATTATCTCTATTTTGGGGTATTATATTTTTATTTGAAAATTACAGTTCATAGTGCGACTAGAGGAAATATTATATTGTTTATCTTATTTTTTAATCATGTAAGTATATTTTTTAATATTACTGATTTAAAAAAAGCTATACAATAAAATTAAGAAAAATTTAATAAATTGTAATTATTGAGAATTATATTACAAATGGTTACACCAATAATATGATTTTTTTAGTCATATGATTACATAGAACAGAACTACAATGCTTTATAGTGTTTAATATAAAAAATATTAAATGAAAAATAAACAAAATGAATGAGGAAACTTGGAGCAAATATAAACTTTTGCCAAACGTTGATGATCAACAAGAATATGATTTGTTAAATAATAGGTCAGATATGGTCTGTTAAGTTAGAAAATACAACAAATACGTAGATTAAAATGTTTCATGAACACAACTCTGTGTTTTATATACTGAGTATCTCTCTGCACGGTACTATCAGGAAGACAATGATGTCGATATGTCAAGAATAAGAATTATGCTTCTAACAATTTTTTTTTCTTTTTCTTGATAATAAAAAAAATTATGTATTTTTTATTTTACTTTATTATTTTGGTTTATTGGAAAAAAAAAGAAAAATTTGAAATATAACTTGAGCAATAAAATAAATTGTAATTTTAATTACTCGCGTGTTTACTAACTATAATTCCATTTATTGTTACTATGTTTGTTATTCAGTGAGTATGAAGAGGTGTATATCTATGAGAATATGACTAAACGAGTGCCAATTTTAGAAAGGCGAAGCTATATAATAATGGATATGGATTCAAAGTACGAGAAATTTTGTTTCGATTGTATAAGTACTTTTTATTATTTCATATATTTTTGATGAGCCAAAGACAAGAAATAATTATATTGAATACAACCATATCTTTCGTACATATATGGACAAATGAAGTTAAAAAATATCCACTCAAAAATGATATAGAATACAATTTTCTTTATCATTAATAATGTTTGTAAAGAAAAAAGAATTATTAACATTTTAGGATAATAGATATAGAAGAGACATAGAAAACTGAGGGAAAGAAAACCACAAATAGAACATTACAATTTTGTGTGTCATATTTTGTCTTATCTAGAAAATTTCGGTTTAAATACAATATTAAATGATATAGAATTAAAATAATTGTATATGTATATATATATATATATATATATATATATATATATATATATATATATATATATATATATATATATATATATATATATATATATATATATATATATATATATAAGGCACGCTCTATGATTATTTTCGTTTGGTAAATAAGTTATAAATATATTTTATAAAAATCAGTCATAAATTGGATAAACAAAAGAAAAATAATATTACATTATAAAGAAATAACAGTTCATATATATGTGTATATATATATGTATATATATATATATATATATATATATATATATATATATATATATATATATATATCAGTACATAAGAAAACTCATATGAATCAAAATCACGATGTGGGGAATATAAGCGCTTGTTGCCACGAGTGAGACTGCAGACTGGCTCATTCTCCGTTCAAATCCACCTGACTAATGTTTTCGCTCAGATCAAGGCACCAATTCGCGTTTATCACGCTGTAAAGAGGCAAAATGTTGTGATGAGAGAAGCCAACAGAACTAATACAACTACTATGATGACAACGGAACCAAGAGGCGGAACTCATAGTTGCCTTAAATGTAAAGTCGCATGTATGTACGTATAAGTGTGTGTGTAAAGTGTCCGGATGTGTGTGTGTGTGTACATGTCGGTACGGATTGTGCGCTCATCTACTTGTTAGAGCGGTCACACGTTTTATTGAAGTTTAAAACAGTTAATTGAATTTTGTGAAATTTAATTTGTGCCATTCAAAACTAATAATCAAGATTTTTTTATTTGTTGTTCGTTTGGTAATTACTGTTATTAATACATACTCGCATATATATATATATATAAATATATATATATATATATATATATATATATATATATATATATATATAAGAAGGTTGCATTAAAAGCCGCTTTTTTCGTATTCTCTGAGCATTTATTTCAATAACAAAATGTGTGAAAACATATTCGCTTTCTAAAGTCATCTACACGTGAACAGCGCGTTTCAATGCAACCTCCTACTACTAACGTTTCAAATTATTTCTTTCATACTGAATCACTGAACTGTATATCTGTTATTAAAACAGCTCAATTTCCTGCTTTCTATTCTTTTACAGAAAATATGAAAGTATAACATTTAAAACATTATTAAATATAATTGTCGGTGATATATTTATCCCAGTATAACATTTTATAATAAATTTTTGATATCCTTCGTTTATATTAAGAAATAATTTTAATAAATTCGTTAAGCAAAAAATTCGCTTTTATACATGTAGTTATGTTAATTGTAATTGTTTTTTGCTTGGTCTACTTTAAACATACTACAAGATTACAATTGCTGAAAACTTACAGGTATATAAGATATATCATGTATTTTTTTTATATTTGGTAATAAATTCAATTGAAATAAATGTATATTTGATTACAAATTGTTTGTATGTATATATATATATATATATATATATATATATATATTAGATGCAATCATGTAAAATAAAATTGTTTGAGAGCAGACGTTTACAATTTGTTTCTCATCTGAAAGCTTGGAAATTAAATTTGTATATTGTATAATTTTTAATATCACAGTATTGATAATTATATTTATTTTTATTTTAATCTGAAACTTATCTTACTACAATAAAATATTTTATTTAAAAAATAAATATTAGTAGTAGTAATAGAATATAATAAAAAAATATATAACATTTAAATTCTTGTGTCTTATATTTAAATAACAATATGTTTTATATTTGAAATTTATATTTAATATATTTTCTTTTTTCATTGGAATTTAAAAAAAAAACAAGAACTCATTATTATTAACTAATAATTTTTCGTCATAACCGTATAAATTATTTTACATAAAACTATTATTTATGATAAAATTCTAAAAAAATATTGAAATTAAATTGTGTACATTGTTGATTGAAATTTTTTATGAATTTATTACAAACTTGCTTCATATTCTGTTTCCGAAACACAAAAAACATAAAAAAATATGAATATTTTTTAATTTACATGTACAATATGACATTATTGTAATAAGTTTTAAATGACTGTATATAAATTATTATTTCATATAAGTTGAATACTGACACATCGGTTATGTATCTAGAAAGCGAAGTCATGTACATAAGATTAATATTTGTAAGAATAATTAATAATATTCATAAGATATTACAATCATATATATATATATATATATATATATATATATATCGCTACTTTTAAAATGTCAGAACTGTTTTCATGTTAAAGGAAATAATTTAATTGTAAAGCCAAAGAACCAAGAGCATTTTGTTGTTCTTTATAATATCAACTTTTATTGCTTTGATTAAAATTCATTGTTTCAACATATATTTTGACGTAACTATAAGGTTATCTTCAAGAAAACTGTTAATAAACAGTGTTAAGAAACAAGTATATAAAAATATATGAGACGAGTATATAAAACAAGGTATTCCGATTACGTACCGATTCGAACTGAACAACTCAATAAATCCTATAATCGAATTTGTTTGGAATTCGAACCAGTAGTAACATTATATCGTCGCGAATCCGTGCACTATAAGGTTAATGTCTAGGGTTTTGTGGAACGCGTCTGTTAACAAGAAGATTGCAGAGGATTTTTTCCTGCCTGACGTCCGCCCCACACAGCCAATACCTCTCTTGCCCCGTCCATAGCCACTATCCATCTACAGACCCCCTCGTAGCGACTATCGCGACCCACCGATGTTACAGACGCCGCGCTTGATACTATTGCGGATGCCAAATCTCTTTTGTGGTCTCTGATATCGGTATCACGTGATGGCGGCAGAGAGCTACGCATCGGAAGATTTTCAGATAATTTCATTTCGTGGCTTTACACGGGTCATATGACAATGTGCCTTGAATACGAATTGAGTAATACTTATACGTGAGCTTATATATATATATATATATATATATATATATATTACACATTAGACATAAATAAGCAAATACACATAAGTATATATATATATATATATATATATACACAAACATCTGTGTTTTTTCTAATAATTAAAATAATATAAATTAATTCAATGAACATTAATAAATTACTAATAGAGTCAGTATATGAATTAATTGATTATTGCTTCTGGATGTTATGAGTTGAAATTTTGCATTTGTTCATTTAGGGATAAAAATAATAAGTTTTATTCAAAAAATCACCAACCGTATGACTTTATCAATTTTAATTAATTATAAGTTAAGCAGTAAAAGTGGAAATAAAAAATCTCTCTTACATTTAGTAAAAATGATTGTAAAGTTTAAAGATCACACTACATAAAAAGTATTTAAAAATACAAAAAATAAGATAAAAGTTTGAATTATGGAGTCTTACGGTTTGTTATTTTTTTTTTTTTTTGAAAAAAATAACGAGAATTTAACTTATAAATTTTATGTATTATTACTAATATTTTATATTTTTAACGTATTTAATTGTATGAAATTTATTTATTTATCAATTGACAGATGTCTGATTTAATATATTTTTATTTAATCTGATATAATTAAGAGAAAATTTACAAATTTATTTTGTATGTAAATTGATTCCAGACTGTTCAAAAAATTAAAATAGTATATATATATATATATATATATATATATATATATATATATATATATATATATATATATGATTCTTATTTTAAGTACTATATATACGTATCTGAAATATAGTACTGAAACTATATAAAAATGTTTATTTTTATGATTCTTATATTGAATTGTGGCCGAGCAAGGATGGATATAAAGAAAATTACTGTTTCATAAAAATAGCAAACGTAACTGATTTTTTCCACATTTGTTGTCTTCCAGTAGATAGTATAAATATTCAAAATATTGCTAAAACATACATAATTTTATTGCTATAATAAATATAAAAAATATATTATTTTTTAATGCAATCATTTTTTTTTCATTTTAAGATATTTAATTTTTATAAATAAATACAATTTTATTTTTTAATTAAATATTTAAGTAATCAGGAGTGCCCAGTTAAATAAAATTAATAAAATAATTATGGAAAAACTTAGAAAGTATTTTATATTTATAATTTAGTATAGATAATTATATTATTTTAAACTTAAAAAAATAAGAAAATCAATTTGTTTATTTCAACAATAAAGGAAAAGATCAAAGTTAAAACAAAATACATGTACAACAGAATTCTTTTAATATTACTCTTTAACATATGTGTATATATATATGTATATATATATACATATATATATATATATATATATAAATAGATGTATATATATATTTATATATACATACATATATATATATATATATACATATATTATTAAAATGGAAACGACTATACACAAAAATATTTATAAGAACATCGTAAATATGAGTGCAATTTTCTGAAATGTGTTATTTTCCATTAAAAGTTACAAGGACAATATTTATTGATAACATTTATCACATTATCATCAAAATTTAATAAATAGTTTTTTTTACTAAGATACATTTTTCTATAAACGGTTGTTAGTGAACAAATATCTAAAGGAAACAATTTTCAGTAAATCATTGATTACTGTATAATTTTTAATATACATATAATCAATTTTTAGTCATTCTGATTATTTTCGCAGTGTGTATTTAAAGAAGAAGAACATTAAAGTTAAAATATGGTTTTCGTTTAATATATAAATAACTTTATGTTAGTACTTTTTCGACTCCACATTTCGCATTACACTTATACAATTTTATTTGTAGTGGCATCGACGTCTGTCATATGATATGCTGTATTGTATAGAAAGAAGATTTGTAAGTACATATGAAAAGTTTTGTTACTGATAGTATGTAGTTTATATCATCTAGAAATATTTATAATCCCAACTATCCAATAAAGATATCTTTTTTCTGTCATTTTTACTATAGTCAAGAGTTTGTTAACAATAATTATTTTCATTCCACCGAAAGTGGTAAGTTTACTTTTCACTCATGTTTATTTACTATAATCGTTATTCTATCATTACAATTATTATCAGTGCTTTTTCTCTCATATATATTACAAGTATCTGAATTCATTTGTATTCCACTCATGATATAGAAAAAAGAGAATAAGTTTTTGTTATATAATATAAGTAATTTATACGTATATATTATGTAATTATAGATGAAAACAACCTTCAAAAATATATCTCTTCAAATTAAATTACATTAATGTACAACTTGTTGATAGTGTTGAAAAAATTTTTTAATATCTGATTTTAAAAACCAAATTATTAGTTTCTTTATAGTATATGTTTTCATAATGATTTATTATATAAAAAATTCATTTAAGCACAAAAAATTTGTATACATTATGAACTAGGTATAAATACGTATATCGTCCTCTTCAAGGGAGGATATTGTGAAAAAAAGACGTTTTTAAAATCTTTTATTGATTTAAATTCCTACAAATATTTATCCTGTTATTAATTTTTTTCCAGTATTCTATATTTAGTCTATTTAGTGGTTAATTTTTCTATCATACGTATTATTCTTTATACTATAGAACGTTCATCGATATTCAACTCAATAAAAGATATTAATAAAAATATTCCTTAAAAATGTCTGCCTTCTAGAGAACGATACATATTTTGTAGTACCTTATTTTGTATTTACATATATATATATACATATATATATATATATATATATATATATATATATATATATATATTTATATATATGCGTATCAGGAAAGTAAACGAATGCTTTTGAATTGGAGTTTAAATTTTTGACATATAATTATTACGAAGATATTGTTCTTATCGTAGTATGATTACAAAATATAATATATATATATATATATATATATATATAAATATAAGCGTATATTTCGATCTGTACAGAAAAAAATAAATAATAATTAAAACTGTTATTTTCAATCGCCTTAATTTAGCATTCTGTTTCACAGCAGACATTTACTGTAGAAACATTTAAAACATTTGTCAAATGCGAATAAAAAATATATCATTTCCTATGTACATGAGAGTTGTGATAAGAAAACTAAACGTACGAACGAATATTCCGCTATATAACAAACACATCAAAATTACATTCACGAATACTCAACGGTAGTTTATACAGACATAATGTATTTTTATGTTATGTTGCAAAGAAGAAATCACAGCATGGCTAGAACAAAATATAACATTGGTAAACAATAAACAGTGCCGTTCACAATACATTATAGCTAAAAGGCAACGAAGGTCCCAAATCCCAATGCAGACACAATATTTAACTCTTAACCAATTTTCGTATATCGCTGCGTCCTTGCTTTACGTGTATTTCTGTTATTCTTACTCTTCATTACTTTTTGATATCTTTTGGGATGCAATAACTGTAGGGAGTAAATTATTATTATTTTTTATTGTAGTGTTTTTTTTTCTATAAATATATAATTTTTTTAATAATAAATTCTACAATGATTTCCTTCTTCTTCTTTATAATCAATAATTAAATTTATTACTAACTACGTACATAAACACATTATAAGATTGATAACATTTTCATGTACAAATAATATCTATTATTTTTCAAAGTAAAATGTTAAATTTAAACATGTTTCTTTATCGAGAAAAAACAGATTTCTTTTGATTAGTTAAATGATCACTTTGATATATACACACACACACACACATATATATATATATATATATATATATATATATATAAGTGTATAAAATATATTTTTCGTTTATTATCATTGAAATTTATAACAATATCAAATAAATGTTATATTTTAATTTGAATACAGAAAAATATGCTATCATTTTTTTATATTTTACGTACGAAACATGTCGTCGAATGAAAAATAATAACAGTGAATATTTTATTTTTAATAACATCCTGTTTCTGTGATCAATCATTCCGTTAACACATTTTTTCATATATAGGTTTGAAATTATTCAAAACAGTATCGTATCATAATTAATAAAAATATCGTTATTATCAAAATTCTTCATGTTGAAATTTTTTAAGGTAATAAAAATTAAATGTTAATTGTATTTGCGATTTATTATTTTAAAGGAAATGAAAAAGAAATGATTGTTACAATTTCTATAACAGATATTATCTCATAAATTATATTTGAAATACGACAAATTAAAACCTTAAATTTTATTATCAGTTATGATAATACAATAAATTGAATTATTTTTACATTATTTTTTTAATAACATAATTTCAATGTAAGGTGTTTTATAATTATTTATTTACTTAATTTAAATATTAATTTTGATTCGTTTTTTTAAAAGAAGAACTTTTGACAGATTTTTTTATTTGATTTATATATTTGATAAACATAAATTAATATATATATATATATATATATATATATATATATATATATATATATATATATATGTATCGATATATACTTACATAGAACTAGTTATTATTAGGACGTTTTCAATTTAATACATTTATTTTCATGATAGAAAGAAATTAATTAAAATAGTATAATTTACTTGTAGGTAAAGTAGTTTGAATGTAACTTATTTTTTACATATTACTTTGTTGAATATTTATCATTTTAATGTAACGAAATATTCATATAATCTTTAATACTGCCAGTATTTCAAATAATGATTATTCAGGTTTATATCGATCGTATTAGGCTTATACTGATGAGCAAATAGTAAAAAATAGTAAGTAAATATGATAAAATATAATTAGTATATCTATTAACAGTAATACGAATCATGTGATGTCTGTAGAACCTTTATTAATAACAGGAAGTTTTCTATAGGACTCTATACTCGTATGAATGAGAGCCAATTATTATATTTTATAGTTTTATTTTGTTATTTGTGGCAAATAAATATAGAACTTTTTTAATAGGATTAAAAATTAATAACTAAATATGAAATACAAATCTATATCACATTTAAAAAATTGTATAGCATTAAATGAGAGTTAAACTGTTTTTATAATAATAAATTATAAAACACATATTTGTATAGTTTATATATTATGGTATAAACACTAATGCATTTATTTAAAACTGACAGTACATACAAAATTAATAATTTATTTCTAAATACATAGTTTGTGAATTACGGAATGGTGTGCAATAATATATAACTATTTAATGAATTTATAATCAGAATATGAATTTATTTAGTTATCAGGATTTAATAGTATGTTAATATCTTGATCTAATATTATTTGCACATTTCAAATTAAACGGTAATATACAAAAAATCATATATTGTTTTACTCAAGTTGTTTTTAAATATTTTAAGAGAATATGTTAATAGACAATAGTTTCATTTATTAATATAGAATGTTTCTACTCCTACTTATTCTGCAATGAATATTTAAGAAAACTTTATATCATTTAATATATATATATATATATACATACAAATACTTAAGAATTATTTCTTGAAAAATTGATCTGAATTTAAACATGTTATTAATTAATTGTATTCCGTCGTTATTGATGCAATTTTAATCGGTTATATATATATATATATATATATATATATATATATATATATTCGGAATGTCTGTCCGCTATGTGTATATATCCTCAGAGGGTGCAAGCCTCAACACCCTTGGGAAATCTGCCGATCACAAAGCTTACCTCCATTCTACCCGTTCTTCTTTATCAGTGGTAGTCGAATAGTGGTCTATGTATGTATATGGGGTAAGTGGAGGTAGATAGTCAGCCATAGGGCAAATTACCTCCCTAATACTTCTCTCTTGGTGATCGTTTATTTGCTACAAATTGTATCGTGGTGTGTATAGCTCTTAACTCAAGGGAACCAGTCGAAACGCTGTTACTTGCTGCTACTGCTACGATAGCTAGACTTGTTTGCTCGCTCGTTCGATTCTCTCCACTGCTTTCGTATTGCAGCCATATATATATATATATATATATACATATACATATATATATATATATATATATATATATATATATATATATATATATATATATATATATACGTACAAGCATACTGACGGACTGACTGACTTCGTTGCTTACTAGACGTGGCTGCTTATGGCCTGCAGCACTCGATGGTCAACTTCTGAGTGAGATATTGTGGCGAATCCTGAAGGAATATCGGATCATTGAGATATCCGTTTCCTCGTGTTTGTTGTTTGTGTTGTGTAAGTGTGGCTTTATGTGTATGTATTTCTGTTGGATTTGTTGGTTTATCCTTCAGGTCTATTGTTTTATCGTTATGCTGTTATTGATATGTTCAAATGATTTTATTGTTGCCATAAGCTCTTAAAGTGAGGCGGTAATATGAATGACCATTTTATTTTAGTTTCAAAGATAATTTGATAAAATTTAATGATTGAAACTTATATCTGAGTAATAAAACTTAATTTGATGTTAGATAAAAATAGTTATTAACTATAATTTTGTTGTTTTTTTAAATAATAAAATTATATTTTCTTAAAAATCAATTTAACTTTTTTTAAATTATTAAATTAAAGTATTTATCTACATTGACTTCATAATAATATAACGAAAATTTAATAAACGGCAACACATACATGATACTAGTATATAAAACTTATACATATATATGTATTTTTATATAGTTTAATATAGTAAAGTAGAATATAATTTAAAAATAATGTTACAAAATTAAATCATTCTTTGCTTTATATAAATTAAAAAAATGTATCAAAATAGTTCTTTATTTAAGAACAAAATCGCATAAAAAATGATTGTGATATCAATTACCAAACTTAAGTACATATATATATATATATATATATATATATATATATAGATATATATATATATATATATATATATATATGTATATATATATATATATGTATATATATATATATATATATATATAAATATTATATTTTGTGAAGTTTTTACTTATTTTATAATTATTTTGTTTCGAGATATGTACTATTATGGTTTTATGAACACAGTTAATAATCAATATATCAATTACTACGATATTTGTTTCAAACACATGTTTATTCTTTTTGAAACAAAAAGTGACTATGTTTTTCTTATTAGCTATTTTTTATTTTTAATAAATGTATGATTCCAATGACATTGGCAGTTTGATAAAAAATAATGTAAATTATTTTAAATAAATATATTCACAAATGAAAAATAGAATTGAAAAAGTATTTTGTCGGATCCAAATTCTGTACAAAATAAACTTTTTAATATATTTACACAATTCATTTATTGAATGTGAAAATAATTAACATCAAACATAAACTTCATAAATAGAACTTAAAACTAATTATTAACAGAAAATTCTAAATAAACATTAAATTTCCCTCTTTATAACAAACATAGAACCTAATGGGCTTGTATGACATGAGAAAGCAACGGACGTTTTCCTTCCTGTTAAAGTCCGGTGTCCACCCAAAACCATTTTACGGGGGACACGAAACGTCGCCAGTCAAAGGAGCGTTGTGTTTCTCAGGTGCGCATCAAGCAGTATTAATAAGGGAAGATTATAAAATTAATTTTAATTATTAAAATTTTGTAATTGCAATTTTACACTTAAATGAATATAATTAAGATATAGTAAAGAAAAGAAAGAAAATAAATTAAATAAATATATTTAATTATATAAGATACTTTTTTTAAAAAAAACATTAAATAATTTAGTTAGTAATATAAATTAATTATAAATATTTTTGAATAATATGTGTAAGTAATACATACAATTGTTATTGCACCAATGATACTTTAGATATATATATATATATATATATATATATATATATATATATATATATATTGTATTTTCACTAATTATTTATTTAAAATTCATTCATTCAGACTTTAATTCCACTCACATAGTTTTCAATCGAAAATAAATAGAATTAAGCGAATCCGAAATTAACATGTCTGATTATTTTTAGAGATATATACGTAACAAAATTGTCATATAATTATTAAATACAGTAATGTAAAAAAATTATAAAAATTCATTCTTTAAATTATATAAGAAATATATCATTTCAAAGAATATAATAAATATAAAAAAGAAAAATTACGTTATATATAAGATATAATAAAAAAAGATTAATGGAGATGCGTTAAAGAAAAAGATCTAGATAAGTAGAGATTTATAATTAAAATTAAGTTTACAAAAATAAATGTTTCTGTACATTATCACTCTGAAAATGATGGCATCGGAATGGAACTACGTACACGCAAGAATTTATGTAAAAAATAATCAATTATTTAAAATATTTGATAAGAAAAAATATGTGTTCCGAGAGACTGAAAAATTTATTTGTGAAATTGAATGTAACTACAGTGATAAATAATTAATTGTATATTAATATTTGCAATATTTATTAATAAATACATGAATAATTATCTTCGAAAATACATAAATTAGAAACTGATTGTTCCATGTTTCGCAAACGAATAATATTGTCAACACCAGTACTAACGAAAAATTTCATTAATTTTGGATTATTCTTGGAAAACATTAAAACTAAAAAATATTATAAAAATATGAATATTTTGTTTCAAATCATTCTTTTCCTTTACAATATTTTTATTTTAAGTTTTAATATAAAACTACAAATACTTTATATATATATATATATATATATATATATATATATATATAATTACTCTGATCGATTGAAAGAATAAGAACAAAAAATAATTTATGAAAAATGATTCTTCTAAATAAAAGACCACAATAGTAAAAGAGATGTGATTTTAAACCAGACTCCAACAGGCTTTAGTGCTTGGAAAAACATTTCTTTCGATTTCTGTATACATTTTTATTATTATATGTTATGCGCATTTTCACAATCGTGGTTATAAACCATTATTTCAACATAAAAGAATCATAATTCTGAAATATAATTAAAACATGTTTTTAATTTAATAAATATTTTAAGTGTTTCAGTAAAATTTTAAAAAGGTCATAAAATATTTATTTATTCAATTTAATAATATAATATAAAAATCACATTATCGGAAAGAAAATAATGAATATTTCAGTTCATTTGCTTCCAATTTTGATTAAATTATCAAATTTGTTTAACGAAATGTCTGTTTTAAATTACTGAAACCAATCAATAAATAAATGTATTGTACTTCAAATACATCACAATTGATTTACGTAACATTGTTTTATAAAATAATAAAATATTTATATTCTAATTTTCATATTATTTGAGTAATTCACGTGCCAGTGTTTAATTTATAATTGTATATTCATATGTTTAATATATATATATATATATATATATATATATATATATATATATGTGTGTGTGTGTGTGTGTGTACATGTGTGAGTTTGCGTGTGCGTGAGTATGATTGATACATATGTATGTGTAAAACTAGATTTATAATATGAATTAAATTTCCCACAATATATACGAACCTGGTCTCACAAAAGTCATTCACAAAGCAAATCCTGATTTCATGTTGAGGGTGCAGTTACAACCGATTTTAGTGCCATCCAGCTGTGTTAATTGATTCCTGTTTATTTATCTATTAGAGACGTGACTATAAATGTTACAATGAATGATTTATCGATTTCAGACTGGGACATTGTTTTATAGAACAAACAACTGGATATTATTACAAATAATTTGCAAGAAACGTATATTATTTGGTATACTATATAGAGCAGTAAATTATGTTTAACAGTTTTGTTTGTTAGTTTATTATAATTAATGTTTGATCAATTACTTGTTTTTAAAATGATATGATTAGATTTTTTTAAATAAAGTATATAATAAAAAAGTATACTATAAATATTAATAAATATAATTGTCTTATATGTAATATAAAGTAGAACGATAACGATTAGACTATCATTAGCGACAAATTTTAATTTTAAATGAAATATATTGATATTCATTTATATTAATATTAGAAAAACATATATAATTTAAGTTTTTATGTTCATATTCTTAGATTATGTTAATGGTTAAATACAAAATTAAGGGGTGAAGTGCACGTGAGCTTTAAAAATAAGCAGAGTTATTTCAAAATATTTTTTAATTTAAAATATACGTGTTGTTAAAATAAGTCAATAATAGATGAGATTTACTATATAAACTTTCACAAAATATTAACATTTTTATATTAGACTTTTATTCAAAATATAAATTAGAAGATCAATTAAAAATTGTTCTGATAATGTAGTATTCGTTATTATAAAACTGATTTAGATACATTTTTGTATCCAAAACTAAAATCATTTTATAGATCAATTATTTGAGATAATAATTGAAACCGAGTATCTAACAAATAATAATCTAATAAACAGTGGCTTGAGATAAGTTACAGACTGTTTATATATATATATATATATATATATATATATATATATATATATATATATATATGTGACATGAACACACTCAGAGGGAGACTTACATAATATACGTATATATATATATATATATATATATATATATATATGCATATGTATATGTGCTTGTAAGTTTGAGATGAAAAGTCGATTAAAAAAGTACCATAATAATTATAGTATAAACAATGTCAAAGTTTAAAATATACACCCTGAAATTAAGTACATACAGCTCACACATTGTTAAAATAAAAATAAAGTTAAAAAATTAAATGACATACTCACTCCTCCTTCGTTCCCTTTATAACTGGCCATCAAAACACAAAACAACTATATACATCATATTTCTCGACGAAAATGCATTCTCACAGCCCCTCGTACGAAACAGCGACACGCTGTCATAAAATAAATAGCAAAAAACACGCATCTTTTCCCCCCTGCGGCACGACATAATACCACATATGTATAGTGTACACCCAGTGATACTGTCCATCCCTTAAACTCACACTTAAAAGCATTGTGTGAAGCAGTAGCGGGCGGATTATAATAAAGTGCGATACATGAAAATAAACATTTCTATTACTTTATTATGAGGTGTTTTATTTACCTTATACATTGAGATTATTGTTCGAAAATTTGTTCGTTTGCGATTTCATTATTTTAACAGATTGTCATGAGAAATATAATACTGCAGCATTAAATTATAATGTACTGCTTATAAAAGAAATGAACATTCAGATTGTTGATCATAACACATTTATTATTAAATATATTACTGTGTGAATATATGAATTATGAATTAGAATATATATATATATATATATATATATATATATATATATATATATAATTATTTCAAAAGTACATTTTCATCAATAATTTGAAAAACTAGATATTGAAAAAGAGCCTAGTTTTAAGATAAAAGAAAACACTTTATTTTAAATTAAAATTTTCTTGTCAATCACTGAAAATTATTACATTTTTTTAATTATTTATTATTTTATTTGTTATGCAGAATAATATATCCCTAATGGATAACAAATATTATTATACAATTTTTAATTAAATATTTCAATTGGATAACTGTTACTAGAATGTCATTTTTTATACGTTTCTAAATTAACTTATTTCTTAGCAGTAATATATAAAGATTAGTTAGTGTAAAAAAACCAACAACTATTTTATAATGTTTCAAACTAATTTATTTATAAATAAATAGATTTTAAATGACAACATAATTTTTTGCACTGTGTATTCATTTTTCATCACTTAATTAACATTTTAAAAAATGTTAATTAAGTGATTATTGATTATTTTTGATCTCAGATTTTTTCGTACCTTAGTGTATTGTGAAGGATGGCGGTACTCTTATTGAAATACATATATGTAACTATCAAAAAAAATCAATAATCAATTGTTAAAATTTTTTTGATAAAATAAATAATTTGGAGTTTATTGGTCAAATTAAAAATATTTTGAAATTGATATTCGATTATTTAATTACTAATTTACTATTATAATGTTTTCTTTTATAATTTTTTTAACGCTAGTTTATTTCTTAATAACAGAAATTTGTTCGTCATTATAATTTAACAATTACTTTATATTTTTGAATTAATGAACAATAACTACATTTAATGTTTAAAAAATTACATTCTATTTCCTTGTAACCTGAAAATGTCAGTAATACATGAAAATATACAAAAAGTCCTAGGTATGTAATTATTATCGTTGATATTTTTGTGTAAAATCGTTTTTCAGTATTTTGAAAGACAGTTTTTTGAATTCTATCAACTAGTGCACATTTTTTAATAATTTATTTAATATCAACATATCTTAATCAGTATTTTATTTTATAAGTTTTATTATTCTTTTTAAATTCTAGTTGTCTATTTTCCTAACAATTTATATAACATAAGCTTTTTTAATTTTAATTTGACATACACACACACATATATATATATATATATATATATATATATATATATATATATATATTTATATATATATGATATTAATCTCTCCTTTTCTTTCTCTCTCTTTATATACACATGCACACACATACACACATATATATATATACATATATATATATATATATATATATATATATCGATAAATTATAAATTTTACATAAATATATAAAAACTGACACATTTTTATTATATATGTTAAAACTAATTATTTTTTTACTTATAAATATATAAACTATAATACTGTATACATTAAGAGAAAATGAAAACTAAGATAAATGATTCCTATTAAAATTTTAAGAATTCTTTCCTGAAAACTTACTTGTTTTCGACGTGTCACTTTTGTTCTCTAGGTATACAATATCAAATTATCGACTACTCAGTTTACTATAATTGTACTGGAAATGTTATATATTGAAATCTGTTAATATATAAAAATTATCTTAAAGTCTTTTTTAAATAAACTTAAAAGAAAAAGGTGTTTTAAATTCGATAACGTTATAAAACAACTTAAATAATAAAGAAGTTGCTTGTTTTGTGACTATGTTATAAAGATTTTCTCATGAATAACAATGTCAGTGAAATGTTACTAACATTCTTAAAGAATAGTTTTTAGAAAAATATAAAAATAAAATGTTAATAGTGAAATTAACTTGCTGAAACTAATATTGTACCGCCACTGGTGATGAAAGCAGACTGGATCGCGTGCCGTTAAACGAATGGTGTCATATCCATATAGCGGTGGACACTTCACTGCTAGAGTGTCATTAAATAACGTAGTCATTGTGTTGAAGAGTGTAAGGCCACTATGGCCGTGTCGATAAGTACGATATCTAGAACTAGTTATTATCGCTTTTTTGGTTTAATGTAGCACTTGAGCATTTATAGCTGTTATTATAATAATAACAAGTTGATTTTTTTTTATACCGTTTATAGAACATGAATGAGAAAGATCTCATTTTAAAAAAGATATGTAATCATATGTAACTGCTTTTAATTTATTTTTAATGTTCGTACGAATGTATATATTTTGAAACATTTATTGATCTACTTTTGATTGAAATTTTCTTTATATATCGCAAGTTCTTTATTTTATGTTTATTGCTGTTCTGTGATTATTCTTTTTGTCGTATCAAGATTTTTTTTAATTTCATTTGTATATAAGTGTAAGCGTACTTTTAAGGCATAAATATATTTAAATAATTTTTTCTTTTTGATTTTTTTTGTTATATAATTATATTTATATAAAAATTAACATAGACGGTTATTTTTTATTTTAAGTCGAACATTAAATAATCCGTAATACTGGCTTTAATTAAAGAATTGATTATTACAATATTTTATGAATTATATTTTTAAATTATTATAAAAACAAATGTTTATGTTGTTTCATGTTAAATTAAATCTAGGTAAACGAATAAATTGATTACTAAAAGTATAATTTTATAAAAAAAACTGCAATTATTGTATATATTATTTGTAGAAATAGGGCAAAAATTGTTTTACGAATGATTTCGTCATTTTAAAACAACCATAAATCAAATTTAATTACGTACTTACTTTTGAGTAATTGATCCGGCGTTTGCTTTAGTGTGTATTTTATTTATAATATGAACAGATCAAGCTAAAATTAATAATTGTTGAAAGTATGATGAATTTTTGAATACAAGATGTATCCGTTTTGTTGTACCATATGATGAAAATAATGTGTATTTATACGTAAGGTATTAAATTCAGTACTTTATAAATAGAATAAAATACTATGAAAATATATAAATTTTAAGAAGACTTCGTATCTGTAAGTAATATACTGCTGCTAAGTTTATGAAATAGACGTTCTAAAAAATAAATATTCATTGAAATAAAACGAAAATATGATACATAAATAATTTTGCAATATATATATATACATACACAACATACAAATATATACATAGATACTTACATATATATATATATATATATATATATATATATATATATATATATATATAGATATAGATATGTAGTTAAAAGAATTAAATATTCTGTTAGATATTTATTTACTGCTTGGATATTTAATATTCATACTATTTTCAGTCTTATCCTATTTTATTCGATGCCCTATTAAAAATTATTAATTATTAAATTTTCTACACATTTATAAAATACTTATTTTACTATAAATTGAAAATTTATTTTTACATAGGTATTATTGATTTTATGTAATGTAAATATTGTCTATCTATCTATTTATATGTATATATATATATATATAATTTTTGATGCATTGTCATACGAACCCATTTATTTTAATTATTAATTCAAACGAATTTAATTTATTGAAAAATGTAATTTATTTAATTAAAATAAGTAGTAATAACTTAATTTGTTCTAAGGATTATAAGTTATTTTATTTTTAAAATACGATAAATTGCTTCAATCATAAAACTTCCCAAAAACTTATCATGTGAACTAAATTTTTGTTAAGATTTTGTTTTTTTTTTGTGGGCTATTTTTTAATAGTCTTGATAATTTTATATCCATATATATTGACAATATTTCTTTTCTTTATCGGTTTTAGTGAAATATAAATGCATTTAACTTATAGATAATCTTATTGATTATATGATTGTAGATATTAATAATATTAACGTGAAGATTTAGTATTAATATGAAAGAATATTGTTTTTCTTCTTAATTATGTCAAATGTATTAAAAAGGAAAGCCATATTCTTATAAAAAAATCTCATTTCACTTCTTCAAATTTGATTCGGGGTCTCTTAATATCGATAAATTGCCTATAGTAATGCTTTGAATTTCAGACTTTTATTACATAACATAAACTTATTCAAAACAGTTAAATATTCATATAGGATATAATTTAGGGAAATTGGAAACTGAACCTAAAAATCCCTTATGAATAAAGCTGTCAGATTTTTTACATGGATTGGCAATAATTTT
This sequence comes from Acanthacorydalis orientalis, assembly GCA_034766995.1. Classification (NCBI taxonomy): domain Eukaryota; kingdom Metazoa; phylum Arthropoda; class Insecta; order Megaloptera; family Corydalidae; genus Acanthacorydalis; species Acanthacorydalis orientalis. The sequence goes on along the minus strand of CM068313.1, from coordinate 31,811,750 downwards.
ACGGTTCTGTTACGAAATATGAGTCAGTAGAATTTTTTATAAGTATAATAAGTAATGAAAAATATTCTTGAATGACGTGTTACTATGATTGCAAGCAATATTGGTAATTAAAATAATGGACCGTATTCATAATATTTTAGAAAAAAACTGCAAGTAGGTCTCAGTAGATAGTAGTAAATATTTAATCTAATCAGGGTTATTAAACTCATTGAGAGTAAGTGTATAAGTATGATTAGATGTAGTGGTATATAAAGCATTATTAACCAGTGAGATATAGTTGCAGTACATAGTGAAGGATTATGCGCTTGGACCAATATTTTAAAATAGGCGCGACTGCCTATATAGTGAACATAATCTATATTTTTAGTAACTGAAGAAGTTACAAATACTAATTTACTAAAAAGAAGTGTATTGTTTCGATATTTTTGGAAAATATCAATAAGTTTATTTATTATTTAACCCCTTAATGCACAATTTTATATTAATTTGGGATGAAAAAAAATCAATTTTTTTTCTGAAAATTATAGTTTAGGCTTATTACAATTCATTTATTTAAACAAAAATATATTTAAATTTTAATTGAAAGTTTAATTCGGTATGATACATTTTAAAACATGGTACCACACAGATTCCAGGCCTTTGAAAAAAATTCTACTATAATTATATAAAACTATAAAAACATTTTTCGATAACAGAATTAATTATAATTCTCTTTAAATAAGTGTTAATAATATAGATATTTTATTTTCAAAACAAAGATTAATTTCATTCGTCGATATAAGCATATTTATGTCAATAAAAAAATTTAATTTGATAGTCAGCAGTATGTTGAATATTATAGCGACAACTTCGAGTAAAACCAAATAAAGCCGTTGTTTGAGAGCACAGCAAGGTATTTTTTTATTTATGTTGTTATCTGTGTTGTAGTCAATGTAGTATTATAATCCAGTATAGAATTATATTGAATTTTTTTTATTAATAAAAATACAATTTATTTATATATTTACAATTAATGTTCTACTTGATTTATTTTTATCTCACTATACTCTGATTTTAGTTGTGTTATTTTTTTATGTAATTTAAATGCTATTTTTATCCTCTCCTCTGTCTTGATAATATCTTCGGAACAAAAAAAAATAAACTGATGACATATCTATACACTACCAAAAAATATATCAAAATAATTATATAGTATATCAAGAACATTTTATTTTTTTTTATATATTTTGTGCTATTTACATGAGGTCAATTTCATTAAAATTTCATTAAGGTAATAACATTAAAATTTTCTTCAATGATTTAATGTTAAATATTATTGCAAAGTTGCTTTATTAGAAAAAATCATTGAATTTAAATTTATTAAATAATTACTGTATTACATTATTAAATAATTGAACTTTTGTTACATGTAAAATAAATATTAAAGTTTTACTTTTCTACGCTATATTTAGAATTTTAAGTCATAAAAAAACTAAATACTTTATTATATTGCATATATTTGTCAACTTGGCTGTATTTTTTAAATACAATTATTTTCAGCATAAACTTAGTATACGAAAGAGTTCATTTATATATTCATTTTGAGGAATAGAATAAAAAAATCAATGTATTTTACTCCTATCTAGAATATAAGAGAACTTTGAGCAGTAAAAAAATAAATCTAATGAAAGTCGAATCGGAAGATAAAATCAATAATGTAAGGTGAATAACTGGCCAATTCTGATAAAAAAATATTTCTGATAAAAATCACTAAAAAATATTAGTATTTATTAGTAATGTAAACATTGAATGAATACAGAATAATTGCTTATTTTTTATAAAATACTTAGTATTTAATTTCTTCAGCATATTATTTTTTCTACATTTTTCTTATATTTATTAGTGACTGAGAATTTATAATTAACACTGAAGAACTTGGTTGATAAAATTTTGTAGTTATATTTACCTCATAGCAATCAATTTATTTTTTTCTCCAATACATATTAAATAACAAAAAAGTTATATATACTCATATATATATATATATATATATATATATATATATATATATATATATATATATATATATATATATGTAGATGTGATCCAAATAGATTGTTGTTGTTTGATCATCCTATATCTACAAAACTAGTGTTGTAGATTACTTCATTTTAAAGATGAATACAAAATAGGTGTTTCTATTTTCAGTTTGGCCGAAGTAAATGTATAAAATAGTATAATAAAAGGAAAGCACTGTTCGCATGGAACGCTACTCGAAATATTTCACATTCATACTATTCACATATCACTCTATTGCAGGTATAATGCATGAGAATGAAAGTGCTATTCGGCAGTCATGATAAAAGATTAAAATCTCTGCATGTGTATTACGGTAGATTGAACGAACGGCTATATTCAGCAAGCCTATATACTTGAATGTAGGCTATATATGTAGGCAGACAAAGGGCAGTATACGGTTTGGTTAGCTGTGCAAACGGTCATGGAGAGTGCGTGTTCAGTTCACTAGATTGCATTAAACTCTAATCCGATGACCGAAGTAGATGCATTTCGATAAAATTGCATGTGCATAGAGAATAATACAAAAGTAATTTTCAAATGATGATACATTTCGTCATAAATTATACATGCCTTTTTTGTCGAGTTCTATATTACAACCGAGACAATTGTTTTTTTTTCAATCGTAGACAATAAATAATTCTCTATACCGGAAAATATGTGTTGTTACAATATTGTTGAATTGCTCACAATTTAAAACAATATAAAGTACAGTAGCGGAATATAATTTTTAAATAAAAATATTAAATATTTCAATCTAAATAAAGTTCAATTTTACAATCAGTTCAATAAGTTTTTCACAGAATTCTGAATCTCAGAATATTTCAATTTGTATTAAAAGAAAATTAGACATTCTTCGGTACTTATTTATTGTCTTCTCAATTTGTAGGCAAAATGTTTACCATAATTTAATTGATGTTATATTACAGACCAATAAAATAGGTATAATTTAAGAATTGTTTATTACTGTCTGTATCTATATGTAATTTATTATAAAAGTGTGTGAAAATTCATTTTAATCTAATTATAATATTTAATTCAAAATTTCTAAAATGTTAGAAAAATAAAATATTATAGAAAACAGAGATTTGCGGTTTAGAGATGGGTTGGAAGTTAAAAACCTTATCGCCCGAATACGAATATAAAATGAAATCACATCTTTGACTGAACTGTTAACTTTGAATTACACCTAATTTAAACCTAAACTAATTCCATGTTTAAATGATTAAAAATAAATCTAATGTTAAAAATACAAATAGAACTGAACTATTAAATTTTTACTGACCTTGATCGGACAACCTATCAGGAGTGCTTGAAACTCCGTACTGAATCTCGTGATGCCCTTGATAAAATCACTAACATCTTTTTTGATGTCGCGTAGTATATTCATTTTGTTAATTTATTAGATATTTAACTAAAGTCAAGACGTTTAATATTGAAATATTTTTTAACACGTGGACACAAATATTAAAACCTAAAATATATATTTATTTGTATATTTTGATTTTTATTTTAAAATTAAAATTGTTTCCGTTATCTTAAAATTTGTAAAACTATTATAATTTCTAATCAGTTTTCAAACCATTTTTTTTCGAGCGCTAATGACCTTAGCTGTCGAAGCGCCTTAAACCTCCAATAATCAACCAACTATCAAACCAATTTCAAATATAAAATTAATTTTCATTAAAACAAATATAAAATAATAAGAAATTTATGTATAAAACACTTTTTATATAAAAAAAGTATCTATTAAAATTTTGTAAGTATTAAAAAAACTTCTTAAATATTATCTAAATTAGTAACTTTCGGAACTTTGTTGTAGTTTCGTAGAATATTTAAATAACACGCCATCTAAAATTTATAAGTGAAATAGCGTATCATCTATATTAAGTGAATACATAATGAAGACCGGAGTTAAACGATTAATAGATATACAAGCCATATTTTCTTTTATATAATGTTAAATAAAACATATATGGAATTCAAATCTATAACTTGAATTAGACATTATTTTCATTGATATTTTTTAAATAAATATTCAATTCTATAAAAGTAAGTATCAATTATATTTGAAGATAGATTAAAATAATGTGATATATAAGAAAGAAGTACTAAGTAAAATATACCCATTTATACTTTTTGTATTGTTTTGATTAGGAAACAATGTAATGTTATAGTTGTATGAATCACTAGATAATTTTTTTCTTGATATTTTTTAAATTATTAAACATATTAATACTTAATATTTAATAATTATAATCTATAAAGGTATTAAGAGTTTTCAAGTAATAAAAAGAAAAGAAAATAAAATATACTTACATATTCAAATAAAGTATTAAAATATTTAAGAAATATATTAGAAAAAATAACATTCGTTACAAAAATTATCATTACTATAAGTTACACTATAGTGCTCAATAAGTATATCATTTTAATTGTTTCACGATCTTTATCAAATTTATCAAATCTCGTTAAATTAAAAATTGATACTTCTACGTGCTTTTCCTATTTCATCTTTTTTCCCTATTTTTTATATTAAACGCATTTTCTAACATCGCAGGAAAAACATGTCAAAATTTCATATACTTAGAAACGTTCTTGAAATATACTATGACATTTAATAAATGAAAGTGATGTAGGTCTACAGTGAATTGATTGTTGTCTTCATAAGTTCATTAATTTATCAAAAAAAAATATTGAAAGTTTTTTCTATTACAACGTATTGGTTCTAAGCATGATGGCATCAGCATTGAAATGCGCATAAGCAACAATCAAAAACGATCAATAATAATTTATTGAACAGTTTTAATCAAAGAAAATTTTGTGCTTTGGGGCCTGGAAAGAGAATTCATTTGTAAAAAATACATTTTTATATCTGATTGTAAATAATATATTATATATATATATATATATATAATATATTTTATATATATATATATATATATATATATATATTATTAACTATACATTTAAATTACCAATAATAAAAGAAAACTTTCTAAGGTAATATTAAAAAAATACTAAGAAATAAAATAAAAATAGAACGGTACAAATTATTCTGGTTTGTTAAAAAATGTTCATTATTTGAATAAATTTTAATTATTAATCACTTATTGATTATTATTAATTATTATTCACTTGAGTATCAAACGAAAAAGTTCTTAAATTCTTTTGGAATATCTTCATTCAAAAATTCAAGAAATATTTCTTCAATTTTTTTTCAAATTATTATTAAAATTTCTTTTTATAATAATTTGTTATTATGTATTAGGTTTTTTTTAATAAGTTTTTGTCAATTATAGCACATCATATAAACATTAAATAAATGTATGGATTTTCATTTGTTATTATGTTTTATTAAATTAATAAGTTTAATTTCTTATGAACTGATAAAGTGTGAAATTTTATATAACATATATATATATATATATATATATATATATATATATATAAATACTTTAAAATTAATCATAAGTAAAATATTGGTACATGATATTTATATTATATAATTAATAACTTAAAATATTTCACTAAGAAAAAAAACAATTTTATTGTCAATAGTGAACAGTAAAGATATGAATTGTATTTCAAAAAATATATTAATTTATTAACACATTAAAAATTAGACTCTTTGGAAATAATGAATTTTAAATTTACTTAAAAATTAAAATTAATTATTATGAGATTTTCATACTAAAAAAAATATTTGAGGGTTTTTTCAAAAATTTTTAAATGTTTCAAAACACACACACACACATATATATATATATATATATATAATTAAATACAACGTTAATCGATTTAATTACTTTAAAATTTTTCAAAATGACTACTAAACAAAATTAAAATTCATTAAATTTAAATGAAAAAGTAGCAGTTTCTAAATATTTTAGTATTCAAAATCAATTCGAACCTCTAATTACATATATCAGTAACATCTCTGAATTCATTATTCATATTTAATTTGAACTGGATAGCACTTTACGTGCTAATAATTTCACACTGCTGAAGTGAAAATAGTTTCCTGCGCAGCTTTTCTGTTTTCACACTACGTATTCTGAAAATGGAATATTTCATATTCATAAATGTACGTTTTCGTTCTTTGTATACAGTCAATATGTTAATTGACAACAATAAATTTGTACCTTTTTTGTATGCCAGCGAAGTAAATTCAATTGAATAAATATAGACAAAGAATAGAATATTTTCTAAGGAGTTATTTAATTTTGAAAGTCAAATAATTTGAAAAACGTTTTTATTTATTATATTTTTGTTTACATATATGATTGAATATTAAGGAACATATAATTATAGTTTGTATGTTAGAAAATGTCTAATAATTCATATTGTTCAAACGTTCATCTTTTCAAAAACTATAATTTAAAAAAATATGATATTGGAAACTAACATTTTCCGATTTGGCTCATAAATAAAATGTCATTGTCTTATTTTCGTATTAAATTAATTTAGATATAAATATTGAATGTAAAAAATCCCAAAGAATAAAATAAAAACTGTTGAACAAAATAGGAAGGTCGAAAAAATAAATTTAAGGAGTTAAGAGGGTTAAAATGGGAAATATCCTTTTAATATATTCTTGCATATTTAAATATTTACACAATGATTTTAATTTTTATCGAATTGGTAATATTAAGAACATTGAAAAATAAATTTTATTACAACACAATCTTAATTTTAAATAAACGAAATTACGATTATTTATTTTCTTAAAACAAAAACAAATATATTAAGAATTATTTTGAAAGGAAAATGATTTGGTTGTTATAAAATACAAATTTAAATCTTTTGTTAAAACAATTATAATGTTAATAGAAAAATAATTGCGGTTTATTACCTTCAAATTCATATATTTTTTTTAACTTAAGTGATTTTAAGTGGTCCAGAACTTTTAGATTACTAACGCCCAACTTTTATGCAAGCTCTGGAAGACCTCTTAAAATCTGAAGTATAATTTATTATAATAAATTATTAAAACTTGAAATGATATAAAGACAGAAATATTTGATTATTATTTATACAGAAAGAAATTCATAAACTAATCAAAATATTTGTAAATTCTACATTTTATATGAATAGTTATAAATTGAAAGCTGCTTGAAAACTGTTGTCTCTTCTCTTTAATATTTTAGCTCGTTTTTAGACTTATTACACCTATTAAATATCATATATACTTTCATATTTACTGATCTTGTTAAGAATATTATAATTATTTTCACATATAAAAAATATCTTAAGACCAATTATGTTTTAATATTTTAAATAAATAAACTGAAATTGTTAAGAAGACTAAAACATATTTTTAAATCGTACTTTTAGACGCTCTCTTAATACTATTTTATTTTCATAATCAGTAAGTATGAAGTATCAGATTAATATTTTTTTAGTAAGCACTGTAATCACTTTCATTAATAAAACATTTTTTACTTTTTTAATTAAATATGTAAGAAAATTATATAATGGGCAGTATAATGATTTTTTATAGAATATATTAAAAATTTCCCAACAAAAATTAATTTCATGTCATAACAGCTCAACAAGGTTTATTATTAATTTTTAATATGGAATTTTTTTTAAATGTTGAAGAACATAATATTATGCAATTTTACTAATTAAAAAAATGAATAATTACTTTTTCTAAGATACTTTTTTTTCTTCTATCTGAATATTCTATTCGTTAAATCATAGCTTTACACAAATAATAAAGTAATATTTTATCTTTTTTTCCATTAGTTTTGTAGTTCACGAGTACTTAATTAAATATTAATATAAATGAATTAATTAATATCCTAAATCTATATTTATTTAAATTAATCATTTATTAATTTAAATAAAAGGAAAATTTATAGAAGTTTGTACGGTAAATTTATTTAAATAAACATGTTAACTACTTAGATATGTCTAGAATATTATTTAGTTTCTACTTAATTTAATAACAAAACTTCAGTGTTTTTATTTCAAATTTGTTAAGCTAAATATTTATTTAATATGGATATCAAGAGTTTGAATACACGTTTCTGAATATATGATTAACTATCTTTATATCGAATATGTTTTACCAGTATTTTTATTTACTTATTGTGTTAATGAATAATAATATTATTAAAAATATACATTTTTCAATTCCGTACATAAAATTAATATAAACAACCCATGAATAATATTCTTGGTTAATGATTAATTAATTATTATTTGAGAAGTAACCAGTTAGCTATAACAATAAATAAACAGTACTCGTCGAAGCGAAAGTTGACCAGTCGTTTATAAAACGGCCAAATATCGATTTGAGATTATCCGGTTATAGATATGCGCGTGGAATGCAAAACTGGATTTTCGGCTTGTGGTTTTGATCCATTATGTTGAAAAAATGTTTTATGTAAATTAATTTTTATGAAGTGAATGATACAAACCGTATTGCGTAGAAAATGATTCAAATAACTTTTAATATATTTTGTTAATCAAATTTGTAAAAGAGGCACGTGTTTTATAAAATTTAATATTTATATATAAATACGTACAATACTAATTATAAACGTTTATATCATCCATCCATCTGTATGGTTGGATGTATTATGATAATTTTTGGATTCCGATTAATATTTTTAAAATTAATCAATAAATTATGAACAAAATGTAAATATTTGCAATACTTCAAAAACAAAAAATAAAAATATATATTTCTTAACGGAAATAAATATATTAAAATATTGAACAGTAATATATTTAACAACTACTTGCCGTTCATTGCAACTAGAGTTGCTTTTCCTAGAGTTACACAATTGAATTAAATAACATTTTTCGTTTCGTAAAATCTGTCACATTGACTAAGTAAATAATTATCTATGATAAAGAAAGATTAGTAATTAATATATTATAAACAATTAATAACTTTAATTTTCCTAATAACTTTCATTTATTCGATTTTAACATTATCTGTTTAAACATTTTTCTAGATGAATTGGCAAATTAATTGAAATTATTGTATTTATTTTGTATAATAACTAATTGTACAATTTTAAATTATTTTTCAAAAATTTTCACTAATTAAAACTAAAAATTAGTTTGAATATATTTTTTTGTCATTTGTTGACAACTGGTAACTTTTTATAATTTAATATGAAAGTTATTGTACTTTATTTACAATCGTGATTATATGTGGGTAAATAATTATTTTTAATAATAATAGCAATTAAAAAATAAAGAATAACATATTGTAAACTTGATAAAAATTCTATAATGTGAGATTATAAAATGACTTGCAACTTTCGCGAAAATAAAAACTATTCGAAAGTCTATTTTTCGACCATTTTTACTGATAAATTACAAATAATAAAAATATAAATGAGGTTTAAATTGAATAGAATATAATTAATATGAAAATATTAACAATAGCATAAAGACTTAAATTTATTATCATATTATTATTATCATCATTAAAACTATAGAATTATCTACTGTTAGACGAATTATCTGTAAAATTCTCATATAATCCTGATTTTAATTACACATTACTCTTGAAATGTTCTCATCTAATATTCACTCAAGTAGTAGTAGGTAGCTCAGCTTCAATGCTTTCACGATAGCTGATATTTTAATATGCACTAATGTATATATATATATATATATATATATATATATATATATATATATATATATATATATATATGTATTAAGAAATAATTTTATAATAATGGCTTTTAAATAATAGAGTTTCTTGGAAACATTTATCCAAAAATAATAACTCTTAATATCAATAGAAATAAAAATACAATATAAAAAAAACTGTATACACAAAATTAAATAATATAAGGAAAGAAGTATCTTATTAAAAAGTAGAAAAAATATTTTGAGTAATATAAGTATTTATATAGCTGTAAAAACTGCAGAGTAGTATCTAACAGTTATTTATAAATGTGATGTTAACCTTCGTCGTACTACTCAAGGAAGATATATTTTATTTTCCAATGTTAAACGGATCTTCACATTATTCTTAATACATATTTTACTATTTTAAAATAGATTATTAAAACAGTTACGTAAAAAGTTTAATTCCTAGAATTAAGTATTTGATTTATCTGTTTTATATCGTACGAAACTTGAGAATAAATCACTTTGTTTTCAATAATGTAATATAAATACAGTGTATTGATTTCACTATCGATTGTTGAAATAAAGCATGTTCTTAATAGGGACTACACGAAATTGACCAGAAGAAAATGGAGATAAAGAAAAGGCACATGCTTTAACTCAGTTATACAAATAAACACTGTTCGCTTATATTCACTGTTTATACAGCACATTAAGATATTTCCACGACGTTTATTTTAGGCACAGGACGCTAAGTGGTGTCTATTTTTATAACAATGTATTCGTGTTCTTCTTCCTCACTATACTCGCCTAGTTTTATTAGGTTAAGTTGATACGTAGTGTGTCAGTCTGTAAATATGACATTTTTGTTTATATAGAAATATGTATTCACTTTAATGACATTATAATCACAGTTTATAGACTTTAAGTCATATACTAATAATTAAACAAAACTAGATATATACACTCATATATAGGTGTATATATATATATATACACATATACTCGTACGTTGTATATATAACGCTTTTCTTTCAAAAATAAGATTTATAAAATGAATATAAATCAATATTTTAAGCAAATAACTCGCGTATAGATGTTTTGTAAACATTATTTTCATATTTTATGCACGGAAATTCAATATCCTGCAGCTATTATTAAATGAATGTATAAGTTATTTATATCTCAGTGTCATTTTAGTCAATTGAATGTAGTTGATATTATTTTATTTTACATCATAGAATTATTATTTCAGAATAATAATAAAAGTTCGATTCAATTATTTGACCGTTGAATATAAATGGACTGTCATTTATATTTGTGGTATTTGGGAACAATATGTTATGATTTCAATATGAATATATTTATATTTAAATTAATTTTCCAAAATTAAATTAAAATACTTTTCTTCATTAAAAATAAACTTATGTATTTAATTAATAATAATGCGAATTTTACTTCAACTTATATTGAATATTAAATATTTTTTCTACACTTCGTGTTTTATAAATTATTACTTTCATAATATTTAATACCCAAAATATTTTACACATAATTACTAAATTAAATATAAAAAAATAGTTTTTTGAAATTTTATGAGAAAAAATTATGGAAATGTGTATAAAAAATATTTATTATTTTAAAACTAACTTTGTCATTTTGTTTAATTTTCTTATTTTGTATATTTCAGTGTCGTTTAATATAATTAATGTTATACTTTTGTTAATCTATATAATATAATAATGAGATTTCAATAAGAAATAAACTTTAAGACATTATTTTTTATAATATGTTATTTTTATATGCCTCTTACAAAAATAAAAATAATAAAATTAAAATAATTTGCAGACAAATAAATCAAATTATTTATATAAAATTTCTTAACGCAATAACGTAAAAAATATTAATATCATATGGAATTTAAGAAGAAATACTCACTTATTTATTGGGAATTTTTAATCTACGTAATTAAGCTATTTAAGATAGTTTAACCTTGGATATTAATTTTTCAAGCATATATTTAGAATTATTCCTGCTGAAAAGATTAAAATTGTTCTATGATGGATATAAATATGATATATATATATATATATATATATAAATTATTTATTTACATTAAATAATAATATTTGTGAAAACATCTGATTAGAAACTTCTAGGACAGAGTCTCTAATAAGGAACAATGAATATTTATTTTTAATTTCCTTTCTTCTTTTTAAAGTAACAATACTATTTCTATGAACAGATGTTATTTTTAAATTAATTTAATTTATTGAATATATTTACATAACAACAATTACATTTTGATGTTATTTTTATGTTAATATTATATCAGCAAACACAAAATCATGAAAACAATTCATTGAAACAAACTCATTGGAACTTGTTGATTGCAAACAAAATATTTCCACTTGTCGACGTATTATATACTATCCAAATGTTTACTTTCATCCAGAGGTTTCTATATTATTTTTTCGAGAACAATAAAACAATTTTCAGAAGGTACAAGGTTAATATATATATATATATATATATATATATATATAATATACAATTCGCAACAAAAATATCATAATAAGAGTTTTTATGCCTGTAAACTACAATTGATAAACCACTTATATTTACCAATGTTCGCTAAAGAGCTAGTTTTTATTTTCATTTGAATACTTTTAATTATTATTTTTTTATTGAAAACTTATCTTTAAAGATTTTTAGGCACAATGGAAAGTTACGTTTGAAAACGCAATTTTTCAGTTTATTAATGTTCTTATTCAGCAGAAAACGATATTAAAATTTGAGTCGTGATACAATAGTTTCAGTTAAAACAGTTGTTAAAAAAACAGTGAAGCGAAAAAATTAGTGTCAGAAATTGATAGTACTTTTTTAAACAAAAGCATATTATCTTAGACATAAATAAAATTTAAAATGTCATAATAACATCATGTCAAATTCTGAAAATTATAAAAGAAAATATCTTTTGGAAACAGCAAAAACCTTGCGTTATAAGGAAAGTTGTTGAATTCTACATAAAGAATTCAATTATTTACTCACAGATTAATAAATCATTGAGCGAGCTGCGGCTGAATCTGATATTAATAAAACATAAAGGTATTTTTTTTATTTTTTAAAATCTTATAAGAAACACATCATCACCGAATAGAATTGCAAGAAAGTTGTACATTGCATGATTAATAATATGTCATATTCATGGAAAAAATGAATGATAATATTTTTGAAAGATAAAAAATAATTTAAATGTTTGAATAGTTGATTGAGTATTGCGATTTAAGAAAAAATGGAAATATTTCTAGTAGATTTCAGAATATTAGATGATTATCAATAATATAAGGAGTAATTTTTTAAGGTAGAAAATCAGAAATGAAATTTGCAGAGACAACAATAAATAATTGAAAAAAGCTACTTTTCAACGTATCATCGTCAATTGAAGATAATCTTTTTTTATTCAAAAGGACAATTTGGCAATACATATAATAATAACAAAAAATAATAGTTTAATAGCACTGAATGTTAAACAAATTTCATTGCATTTTTAAGTATTAGTGAAGGTTGCTGGAAGAAATCATCTGGATCTCTGTATGTGTAATACAGGTAGATTGCACTCACAGAGAAATTTAAAACGGCAATAACAGATTTTACGAAAATGCTGCAGACGAATTTTCTATAAATTACACAGAAACACTTGCAAATAATATTTTAAAATATTATTTAAAAGTAATATCTTCTAAAAAATATTTCGTGTGATTAAATATAAAGAGTTGCCAACTAACCATAATTAACATTGTACTATTTATCAAATACACTTATAGTTTCAAGAAAGGTTTTTCAAGTTTTTGCTTTATGGAATAATAAAATATTTCATTATTTCACAAAAAGTGTAAGTTATTTACAAGTAAAATGATTCTTTTAAAATATATATTAAAGAGCATAAAATTAAATGTAGATTTTTTTGATTTACAGTATAAAAATTTTGTCTTTCATAAATATAAATAACAATAACACTAATTTATTATTATATTTATTAAATAAAATAGACGTTACTTATTAATCTTATTATAGTTATTATTATTATTATAGGTATTTCTTTAACGATTATAGAGAAAACACATACACGTTTATTGAATTCGTTGATTAAAAAAAATAAATTTTGAAATATTGAAGTGTTTGTTTCATTATAGGATAATTTATTTAAAATTTTACATTTAATTTTCAACATTTTAAAGACATGCAATGTTTGAACATATGAATTATTTAAATATAATTCATTCTTGATACATAGAAAAGTGAAGGTCTCTCTATTAAAATTATATTTTAGCTTACGTTTCCAGATCTTATGATAATAATATCTCTTGTACACTTTATAAATACTGTGAGAAAACAGCATGTGTTAAATAGTGATATGAAAATCATACATCTCGGAATCACTAATGGCTTATTATAACATGGATAATTAATTTAAAACATTAAAACGTATCAAACAGTGCGAATACATCGCAAATTTACAATTGAAATTATTACTAAACACAATCGTTTGTATCAAGCGACACGAATTGGATATCTCTGTATACGCAGGTGGTTGAGACTGTATAGAAACGAACCTGTTTTACTGACCGAGTACACAGACAAGTCCGTTTGTGGTACTTAATGGTACCACAATATTGGTGCTGCTCTGTACTGTAAGGCAATGTTGCAATTTCGAATTGGACGATAAGCATTAACGTCGAATATGGAGATGTGGTTTGTCTGATAGTAATAATTGCCTGTATACGTAGACAACTACACACGTAAATGATGAGCTATTGTTTTATTAATGTATGAGTGTGTATTCAGTTGATTTAAAACGGGTGTTTGGGAGGTTAGGAGTAGATAGGTAGCATAAGGTAGATAAATACATTCGCTTTGTGACAGATCGAATGAGCCGTTTTGGGGTTATGTTGATTTAATTTTGATTGTTTTACATTATACTGGAGTTATTGTTATTTCAACACAGAAACTAAACAGCTGTGAGAAAATAATTAAAGGAACTGACATATCAAATTCCATGTATCAAAATCTTCGCATATATAAAAGCTTATTTAAACAACTCACCTACTACTGCTTGTTTCCGATGCATTATTTGCCATTTTGTGGTTGGTGATAACCTAGAAAAGACAATTAAATTAATGTATTTGAAAAGAAGGAATTACAATGAAATAACATTATAGAAATATTCTTTTTAATAAATTATTTAAATTATTAATTTTTGGAATTGGATCAATTGTAAAGTTGTTATATCTAAATTACTAATTTTTAGATAATGATTGAATGGTACAAAAAATAACAATAAAATGAAAAGTAACATTTACTTGCAATTGCATTATTTTGAAAATAAAAATTTCTATGCAAGTACCTAATATTCAATAAATTTTTATTTTTACTTCAAATTCTCCAATAATACATTCTCTATAATCATGTCTTTATAAATAATACTTGATTATAGTTCTTAATTGATCAGCTATATAACTCGTTATCATAAAATCATTAATGTATTTAATAGATTAAAAAGAAATTTGAACTGAAATATTATACAAGAGAGTCATTGTCTTCTTCGTATTAATGACATTGACAATTGTATTTTTTATTATTATAAGGGCCACTTCTAAAATTTTCAAAATGTATCTGTACCCACAAATAACATTTTTTAGGCATATGTAAAAGTACAATATTTATTATTATCAAATTTTTTAATTTTATACACATTTTATCACGAAACATTTATTAGCATACTTCAATATTTTGATAGAAAACTGAAAAGAGTATAAATACCTAAGAACTATATTGTATTGTTTAAGTGATTTTTTTAAAAGAAATATTTCTAATAGAATAAAGAAAATAATGCTGAATTTAAAGAATTCCAAAATATTTCTACTTCGTACAAAAAATACTTATTTTTCTCAAATTGTCTATTAGTAAATTTATAAAGAAATACTTTAAATAGTAATATTTATTTCAAACCATTTTTTAATGAATAAATTAAATTACTCTAGCACTTAAAACAAATAAATATTATTTTATAAAATGCATTAATTTACTTGAAAATACTAAAAAAGTTTATTGATAATAATTAAATAATAAATAACTATCTAAAATCGAAAACCAGTTCATAATATAAGCATCAAAAATCTGCGCGTTTCATGTAATCACTTAACACTTAATCCGGTAGATTTAATGGGTGTCTTCAAGTTTGACGATCAAAACCGAAAACCACGTGGATGACGAAGACCATATACCATCAGAGTCAGCCACCTCTAACTTCTTGTTCCGCCGTTCTGTGTAATTAAATTAGAAAAGTTGTAGTACCTCTTGGGTAATTGATTACATTAAAACTAATAACCGTCAGCCGCTGTTTTCTCTTCCCTAAAGTATTCGATAATATTTTGCGGGTAAGTTTTCAACGAAGGTTTATTCACTCACTATAATACAAGCGGAAGTTACTGTCTCTTTCTATGAGAGTATCATATATATTTTCATTTGTTGATAAGTTCAAAGTATTAACGTTGACAATTTTGGCCTTGCAATGTTTTGAAAATTGTTATACTTTAATATTATATATATATATATATATGCATAAATTGTTTTTTTTTTATAAAATGTTTCGTACGCTAATAATTGTTTCTCTTTGTATATTGCAATATTTAAATTAAGGAAATTTTACACTGTCACCCTAAATGTTCTTTGTCGATTTTATACGTTTAAAGCGTTTTTAATTTACTTTTTTATAATTTACTGGAATATACATTAATTCGGTGTTTTTCAAAAAAGATCAAAACGGAGATTTTGTTAAAGTTACACGTTTTTTTCTCTGAAAGACACGTATTCTACCAGACTTCACGTACACGTGTTTTATATTTGCAGCTCGCATGATATTTAGAATATATAAATATTACTTGTCTGAATAAATTTCATTTTTTTATAAAATATAATTAGAGGAATATTGTCGATAAATTCATTCATAGAGTGAAGTCATATATAAATTATTTTCATGAATATATCAAAAAAGTATCATAAAAGTATCTTAAATTGATTTTTTTTTGATATTTTATACTGAAGTAAGTGTTTTAAAATGAATTAAATATCAAATAAATTTTCGACCGTTCTAATTGTATATGTTTTGTTTATAAATTTAACCCTTCATTTTAGTAATAAAACTGTACATTTAATTCATGTATATATTAAATATATATTATTAATTTTAATAAAATCAAATTATTATTTTTAAAGAAATGCTATGAAATATAATTCCTCACAAAAATTTAAGTTCTGTCTTTCACGAGTTTTGAAGTACATTATCATATTTTTTAATTTTAAGTTTTAAATTGTTAGTTTTGATTCGTATTTAATTGTATCCTACCATTTAACTTACAAATAAAAATCCATTAAAAGCATAATGCGTGACTTCTAAAGTGGCAATTACATAGAAAATAGGTGATAATTGAATTACAATAATTAAGTTTGCATGTTTATATATTACGTGATAAAGATTTTACAAAATCACCAGATATATTTATGTAGAAAATTTACTATTACTGTCATTTTTATTTATTAAGTTTTAATTTTAAAATTATGAGTGCAGTGATTTGTGTCAAAATGTATTTTTATTCCAAATTAAAATAATATTAAAAATAAACGAATTTATTGAACATAAATATTATAATTATCAAGTTTATATAAAATTAAAATAAATTATAGTAACGAATATTCATTGTTCTTATGTAATTGTTTGTATATGTTAAAAACAAAATAATTGTTATATTTTTATTAAATCATTATTTTTTTGATAGATAATAGAAATACATATATATATATATATATATATATATATATATATATATATATATATATATACATATATAATACATAAACACAATACATAAATATAAACGAATATAATATTACATAGATCTATTTATAAATATTATTTACCTTGATATATTGAAAATTTGATTTTCATAATAAATATATAAAATACATTTCCACATAATAGCAAAAATATCAACACATTAAATATAATGATTTATTAGTCGTTTCTGCACTCCATAAATGTTCTTTCAATATACGCACTTAATTCCAATTTGATATATTATTTATAAACAACCATTCCGCAAAACACAGAAATATGCACTGTATCATAAAACTGAGAACTGTGAATACATATTTAGAACGCGCGAAACATTTCCAACTTTGTGATATTTATATAATAAACATATGGTCGTGTGGTCATATTTTGACTTAATCAGTGTCATATCTTCGTTTTTAAATACAGCACAGAAGTGTAAATTAGTAAAACGATTGATTCTGTTAAAATATTTTCTAATCAACATACTTTTATAGAAAATGTATTAATTATGTATTATTATCGTGAAAATGTACTAAAACTATTTTTTCCATACATAATTTCAACATAAAAAACCCTATTCTGGTGTAATCTGTGTACAAATAATATTTATATGTCGGAATTTAAGGTTTAATTTTTTTGTTTCATAAATATGGCATGTGTATTCTATATGAAAAAACTGACATTAAAATTTTACTCGAATATTATTATTTATTTAATGGATCCGTAATTTTAAAAGGTAATTTAAAATAAAGTTTAACAAAGACAAAGTTTACGTACGACATATAAGTGCAGCTGCAGTTGTATGTATTTAATAAACAAGCGAAATATGAGCCTGAAAGTTATTTAAACAAACTTTAACCTTAATAATACTTTTGAAAATAGAATATCGACAAAAAAGACTTCTATTATAACAATATGTATTTTATTAATAATATTTAAAAAATATGTTCCAACTTTAATATAATATATATTTTTTCATTTCATTGAAATCTTTCTTTTCACTGAAATCATTTTAATAAGTTATTTCTAAAAATGAATTATTCTTCATATCATTAAAATGATAATTTATATTTATAAATAATTTTGTCGATATACTACATCTATTCCATTCTCACAATTAAAAAAATTAAATACAAAAGTAACATACTTATATTAAACATATCTCAAAATATAAGTATTTATCTCGTTCGACTACTTTAAAAATAAACGATAAATATCTTAATTAATTATTTAAAAATATATTTGATTTTCAAATATATTTATATATATATATATGTGTGTGTATATATATATATATATATATATATATATTTATATATACTTATATATATATATATATATATTTATATATACTTATATATATATATATATATATATATATATATGTGTGTGTGTGTGTGTGTGTGTGAGCCAAGTTATTATGACAATGATACTATTATTAAAAGAATAACATACAGCAGGAACATTTCAGTTATTCAAATTAACATCATCCTTTTTTTGACAATAGTTGGGATAACATTTGCAGAATAAAATGTTAAACATAAATAATTATCATTTTGTTCATTATAATTCATAAATTTAAATGTAATTAAAGAAAATTTCAATTATAATAAATAATATGTTTCATTTTTAGACATTTTAATTTTATATTTGATTATGTTTATTTTAGAAAGATAAGAGTACACGGATGAAATTATTATACATAAATTTACTTTCTTCTTGTGTTAAACATATTTGCTTTTTGCCTTTTGTAGATATTGAGTTCAAAATATCTCCGAAGATAAAAAAAAGTTAAAATCATCTGTAAAAAATATATATATATATGTGGCATCCAGGATATATACAAAACAATTACACATAAAGGGTGCATAGATAAATAAATGATGCTGATTATAATTTTAGACTGAATAAAGTGAAATAGTACGGAATTGAAACCTTTAAGAATATTTATGTTTATTTTTACAAAAAAATATTTTTCGCTGAAGTAGAAGTGGTGATGTGAATTGTAAATGACTGAAATTCACAAAATATAATTTTAAATAATGTTAGTATGTTATTAATATTTTAAGTAAAGAATACGAAAGTAATTTTGTAATAACATCAATTAACGACAGTAATTTTATAATTAAAGAACTACCCTATTTAATATTAATAAGATCTTTGTTGGATTACAATGGAAGTATATCGAGTCAATTTTCTATTATGAAAAGGTATATAATTGAATAAATTAAAAACAAATTAGTATGATTTGTTTTAAATAAACATTTCATGTTGGATGACCCAAGTGAAAAAAATGAAGAGTGGGTGGGAAAATTAAAAAAATAAGAAAACCCGCAACTTAGACTTATACATATATATAAATAAATATATATATATATATATATATATATAAATTATTTGTGATTTAAAAAATGCGGTTGAAGATTAATTACAAAAAAAATTTTTTTACACCAATGTTCAAGTGCTTAAAATTAAATTAGGAATTTACCAAAAAAAAATAATTGGATGAATGTTTAATTTTTTTATAGATGTTTATATTTCAAATTAAATGCATAATTATATCTTATATTTGGTCATCATATACAATGGAATTTTCTATGAATAGGTTGAAGATGAGAATCAGAAAAAAATAGTCTTAATGTTTGTAAAACTCTTAATTTTTTTGAACATATATATTCTCAATTATTATTATTATTATAAATCAAAACTAAATTAAACAATTTATAATAAAATTTGTATTAATTCTCTAGTATTATATTCATATTTTGTAATGGAATATCAATTAAATTAAGCATTGCGCTAAAATTTGGATCAGTATTATGTTTAAATTTATACTAAATTCTAATAAAGTTATAAATTAGCATAAAATATTAAAAATATAAAACAATATAGAGTTAAATATTTAATTACACGAATAAAAAAGGTATAAAAATAATCAATACTCCATGAATATAAATACTATATTTATATATGTTTTTCCAAAGAAAAAAAGTCAAGAAACTAACATGTGAGGTGATTAATATTTAATTTAAATTCTACGCGAGTATTTAGCTGAAAATAAATTACACACATTTGTTATATGAACTAACGGTCACAGTGTGATTTTTTTCTTTGATAAATCAAAAGAAAACAAAATTACCATATGTTAATATATTTAAATCATATCAAAAAAATTATCTGAATATTATGTTTGCAAACACGTTTCTAAATTAAATTGATTTGCTTTGTAAATATATATTCTATATGTCGAAAAACAAAAGTGAATATTTGCAACACAATGGACAATAAATATTATCTTTACTTATAATTTTTTTATTATACATTTATATATATATATATATATATATATATATATATATATAATCGAATATTATTATATTTACGTTTGCTAAAAGACACGAATAGATATAAATAAAGAAAAACAATTACTTAAAAGTAAGTACTTCTTTTAGGAAAATATTTTAAACTTTCAACAATATTCTAATATAGATCATTAAAACTATATGTAATTAAATATTGGATTTTTGGTAAATAAAGTAAGTTAAAAAATAATTTGTTACATAGATATAAAAAATCTTAATATTTTATTATTTATACAATATATTGCAAAAAATAACAGAGTTAAATAATACAGAATCACAAAATAATTCATTAATATTTTTATAAAAAAAAAATAAGAAAATTACATAAGAATATATATATATATATATATATATATATATATATATATATATATATATATAAGAATATATTAATATGTTTTTGTAAGTAAGAAAACAAAATGTGAACCTACTATATACAAAAAGTTGTTAATATTAGATTCAAATCTAAATAAGGATTATGATACAGTATTGTTTACTGTTGAGAAAATATATATTTATCTGCTAATTACAATTCATATGGTATGCGTTTAAATATGATTTAAGTTAAAAGAAATGTTTTTGACAGTTACCTTACGCCAGTTCCAAATTCCGACATTCATTTTCACTAATTCACTTCAATTTATTTGTACAGCAAAAAAATTAAAATATTTTAGGATACACATGAAATTATTTCAATTGGATATATACTTTTTAATTTGATGTTAACAGATTTTAATTAATTTAATTTAAATAACTGAAAATACGAGTCGATGTTCTCCTTATATTCTTCTGAATGAATTTATTTTCGTAATTTCGATTATTATATCATATTTGTATATATATATATATATATATATATATATATATATGTATATATATATATATATATATATATATATATATATTGTGTGTTTATTTATAAATGAATATGTTTAAACTACTATAAAGTGTGTTTATTATTGTATAAATATTGAAGTGACTTGATCTTAAATCACAAACTATGTTATTTAATCACAGAACAAAATTGACAAGAAATCACTTTGAACCCGACGTCATGTAACAAAAATCAATAAACAAAAACGCAAACATATTAAACTTCCAAAAAATTCACCACAAGTGATTCAATAAAAAAAATAGTTTATTTTTCTTGAAGCCAAAGAAGTTGCTTTCTCAATAGACACATAAATACTTGAGTTGCTTATTCTTACAAATGCGGTAAGCAAGTGTAATGTTAAAAATAGTATATTGCTGAAATGGTGCACTGGCAGACCTAACAAACATTTACTGATCTCATGTTCTCAACTGTGTCAACATCTTTTTAATTTTTTTTATTGCTATACAGAACAAAAAATAGACAAAAATTAGGACAATGAAGCGTTAACTTAATATTTGTTAAGCAGTATAGTGTTTGGTATTTTCTATCAAGTAAACATTTAAAATATATCAATTTTTTGTATTTTATAGAAGTATTTAAGTAGAAATATTCCGATTTTTATTATTAGTTGAATATATTTGTGTATATTATATTTTAGAGAGAAATGTATTTCTTAATTATGTATAACAAAATCTGAAATTCATACATAACTTTCCTTAAAGTATGATATTTATGTGAAGACACTTATTTAAGATCTGAAACATGTTTATTTATTAATTAACTATAAAACAATCTAAAGAAGATATATAAACGGCCTGCTTATAAACCCACATTGAAAATGTTTGAAATAGTTTTGTCATTCTTAGAAGTTTAAATAAACATAATATATATCAATTAAAATACAAAGCGTATTCACATAGTTTTTTTTTGTTTAATACTCGCGCGTTAATTATATTTGCTTTGCTTTTCGAAATAAATTAAAATATATGTCCTAATAATTAAACTTTGATTGTAATTTAAAAACTTTTTTAATTTAAAATTTATTACAATAAACTGTTTTTTTTAACAAAAATAATTAAAAAAATAATTAAATATAATAAAATAAATTGTGGATTAAACCAAAAGTGTATAATTGAAAAAATTGTCATTAATTAATATATTTAATGCCCATTGTAAGATTGAGTCAAGTTTATTTTATATATAAATACGATTCTGTTGATATATTGTTCTGAAAATATTTGTCCTTTTGGGCCACATGAGTTTTTAAAGCATTTAGTTTGTTAGTTTCATGTTAATAAATTAGCATTATTCTCTAATATATTTGATTAAACATACGTGAAAACATATATGTATATATATATATATATATATATATATATATATATATATATAATATTAAATAAAAAAATAAATATAATTCCGTGACTCGATATATTTTATTCCACATTTAGTTATTACGCTTTAAGTAAAACATACATAAACGAACCTAAAATGAAACCAAAATTAGCTATAGTTACCTAAAGAGGACATGTGTACCAAAACGAATCGTAGACAATAAAAATTCGTGCAATTAAAATGACCAAGACTACTAAAACAATTTTGTAAAATAGATAATGTTTGGTTTATTATTTTAAGAACAACAAAATACATTTCTACGTACAAATTATAAAGAGAAACAGTAAAAATAATTAACATTTTTAATGATAAATACACTTTTAACTTCTAATAAACTAATTATACTTCTAAATAAACTTCTGAATTTAATATATTTATACATTATATTTAAATTACATATATTTTATATTTTAATTATAATTTAAATTTGCTTTTTTATTAAGAAATCAATAGAATTAATTAAGAAAACAACAATCATACAATGACCATGAAACTATTCAAGAAATATTTTTTTATGCCAAAGTATTTAAATGATTCATTCATTAAAAAAATTTGGCATAAAATAAAAAATGAAATATCTTATTTGCTTATACTCAAAGTTAAAGTGCATTATTTTTTTGTAAAAGAATATTAGAAATATTGTTATATATATATATATATATATATATATATATATATATATATATATATATATATATATATTATAATAATCTGCAATTAAAAGCATTGTACATATATTTTTAAACATTGTAAGATGTAAAAGTGAAATTGTTTTTTCCCGTACAAATTTATCTATTAATAAATTCACATTATTAAAATTATATTCACACAAAATTCTTTTATTTTAAAATCGTTTTCATTACTAATTTTACTCTATGATTTTATCTCTGTTTTATTTTCGAATTGCAACTTTTTAATACTAAACTGATACACCTGCTTTAAATTTGGTTATTGGCATTTACAACAAGAATTTGAAATTTTCCCTTTAATCTATTTTTTTTAATTTAACGAAGGAAAAACGTATAAATTGAATAATGGCGTATTTGTTTATTTTACGAAGAGAGAAAAATAATCTAGGTATCATTTTGAGTCGCTGTTAACTTTGTAATGTATTAATATATATTTATTGTAAAAATATATTAGTTTTATTTTGCTATTTTCAATTATTAATAATATTTTTTACAATAATTGTGAATTTTTGTAAATTAAACAATTTGGTTTTGTATAGACACAAATAAATACTATACCTATATATATATATATATGTGTGTGTGTGTATGTTTATGTAATTACTTACAAATAAATAAAATTAAAATTAGATGCAATAAATTAATTATTAATATATGACTGAATAAACATTTTTCCATTCACTTTTAACATTTATTACAGCGTTCAGGTTATTTTTCTGAACTTGAATAGTTCAAGTTTACTACACATTTTATTGTATTTATTGTATTTATTCTATCATTTCTTGTTATTTCTTCGATATCAATTTAATCATTTAGTGTGCATCAAAATATTCCTTAAACATATGAAGAATCAAATTATTATGTGAAAGTTTAAATTTGTTCTTATTTTCCTATTTCGATATATTTCAGATTTAGTGTTCAAAGCAATATTATCATCTATTTTGTTAAAATGATATTTCTTAAATTTAAAACTAATATTTATATAAATAGAATCTTTGGATGTTTTATAATTTATTATTTAAACCCTCGCAGCTACAAGCACGAGATGTAAAACATAAACACGTGCAACGCGTAACCACCAACTGCGGTGGACGTGTTGATACAATGTCATACTATGTTATATACAGACAATGTCATGCACATTTAAAATATTATTATTGTAATGATTGCATTCTCAGATTTCTGACATATTTTTTTATACAATAGCGTACAATCTTACATCAGTGGTGGAGATACAATACGATAAAAAGACACCTCTATAATACAAACATGTTTACTGATCAAATCAAATATGTTGATTCAGTTTAAATACTAATTAAAGTTATATCCGATAAATCAAAAACATTGTTATATATATATATATATATATATATATATATATATATATTAATAAAAAAACAAATATTTCAGTTACACTGACTACATTAAATTACAAAAGACGTAGATATGTGCATGTATACATATTATTTTAAAGGAATATTATGTACCAGACGCATTTTCTTACTATTTTTTAAAAAAAATACTATTTATTTATTTATTATTAATATGAAAAATGTAGTATTATTTATTAGTAAAATAATTAGAATATAACAATTCATGATATTGAACTTAAAATATAAACTAAATTTCTATCTTGAATAAGGAATAACTAAAAAATAAATATTATGTTTCTATTAAACTATTCCTATGTTGTATAAAATTGAGTGACATATTTATTATCTCTGAAGATGTTTAAATTTGTAATATATCAAATACTCTCTCTCTCCCTCTATATATATATATATATATATACATAACATAGATTAATAGAAAAAAATATTTATACATAATGTTTTGTTGGTGTAATTTCATTGATTTAATACTTATTAAAGCAGTTATTAAAAAATTGAAGTGGAAATAAGAAAAAAGTTCTATTTTAATAAATAAGCTTTGAAAATGAAGTAAAACAAGTAACTCTCTTCAATAAACTAATAATATTTCAGAGTTTCTATAATATTACTTCTAATTTGACTAAAATTAATGTCGCTTGACAGAATGTTTCACTTCGAATACAGGTGTTGTACTTTTCTCTAATTTATAGTTAGTTGGCGTAGACTTTCCTCTTAGAAATCTGAAAATAAAATTATATAGTTGTAAGATCAGAAGAAAACGTGGATCAATAAAAATCTTTATATTTTGATAGAATTAGACTTGGAATTCCTTAAAAGATGAGGGTAAATAGTAGCTGAACATTTTTTGGCATAGTCATATTTTGTTGATAGTATTTGTTTTGCAGCCACAACGTTCCCAACTTTGTCCTGTAATATTTACAATTTGAGGATTTCCACCTTCATCTTTAAAAAAACGCAGTCATTATATCAGCCGTTACGCCACGTAAGACAGTAATCTCTTGTGTGTGCAATAGTCTAGGGTGGATATATCTGAGATTTTCACTTCGCCAGAATTTGCAATTCTATTTATTGGCACAAAGATTTAACTCACAATAAACTTTTATCAGAATTATTGTTTCTGGTGTATATCATCATTATATTGTGCAGAACATTTTTTGTTTATAATATGGTTCCATTTGCTAGTTCATTCTTAATAATTATCAAAAATAAAACGAAAGTATATTAAAATCAAAAAATACAAAGAAAATAAATAGAACGATAACCATTGAAGATATTGTGTTTATATTAAAGTCAAAAGATTTGTTTTTAATTTCTCAGAAACTTCACGATTTTTTAAATAAATTTGATTTTGTGTATTATATATATATATATATATATATATATATATATACATACATACATACATTGTTGACACAATACATACAATTGATTGCACGTTTACTGCTTCTTTCATCGATGTTTTTCAAATAAACAATTTCAAATTTCTATTTGTGCACATGTTCCACAAAGTCGTTCATGAAAATCGTAAAAAAAACTATAACATAGCATTGAAATACATATATTCGTGATGTAGTATTCATGCGAGTTTATACGAAAGCAATAATATTAGAAACAATACTTATACGAATGTGAACAATTTAGTGTGTACTGTTTTATGAATGTTTATTTGGAATCGCTTCAAACAAGTGTGATATGTGAATTTAATTCAGATTTATGGTGTCGTATTTCTCATATATAACATTTTACAATAAATAAGAATATTTCGTTTTGATATATTGAAACGTTTTCTGTTTATTTCCACAACATATAAATAAATTAAAATCTTTATATATGTCTGACATTCTTCACCTGCGATTAATATATCCCTGACAATTTGTTTGTCCGTACTAGCTTTTACTGAACAAATATTTTTTTGTCACTAGGCCTATCGTATATGTTTGGTATTTGTATTTTTTGTGTCGAGTGAAACATTGTATACAATGCAACATTTTTAAAAGGCATGTTGATGATGAAAAGAAGTAAGCAATTTTTTGTTGTTTTTATAAAAAAATGTTTGATCTTTAAATAAATATACTATTTGTATTTGGTGTAGTATTTTGTAATCTAAAACTTTACAAATGCATGTATTTCAATAATCGAAAATGAAAAACATAAATATCCTTAATATCTATATATATATATATATATATATATATATATATATATATATATATATATACATTATATTGATTTTAATGTTAACATTTTTTAAAAATAGATATATTATAGGGATTTTATTTGTTTTGTCATAGATATTTTCGTTGCTCAGGTTGCAGTATATTTATTAATTAAAATATTTTTTTATTCAAATATAATCTTTTTCTTTCTCTGTTCTATATATATATAGAGAGAGAGAGACAAAGAGAGAGAGAGAGAGACAAAAATTGTGATTGTGATAACGTTGGAATAACCAAATATAACCAGTTTACTGTCAGATCAGTAATTGACGCGACTAAAAAGGAGAATAAAAAATGTGTCTCTAAGGTAATTTATTTTGTTAAGTTCATTAGAATATATTATCATATTTTTTTATTGACTATTAAAAATAATTAATAATATTTTGAATATAATTAATAATTATTAAATATAATTAATAATATTTTCTGGCATGTCTTGGCACTTCAAGTGAACAATTATGTTAAGTTTAAATAAATCATAAAATATTAATTTATTACACACAAATTAATGAAATATTGAATTTATAGAAAATTAAATTATTCGACTTTCTTACAAAAAAAAGTATTAAATAGAATATTTGATATTTCTTTCAATTTATATAATAAATTCTTATATATATATATATATATATATATATATATATATATATATATATATAAATATATAAATATAAAAATATGTATGTATAGATGGACACAATAATATTTTCCATTCTGAAGAAAAACGATATTTCAGTGTTTAATGGAATACGCTTGGTATATTGGTATAAACCGTATAAGAAACGAGTGGTAAACAAAAGTAAATAATTCAGTTATGCGTTCTTTTTTAAAGCACTGTTCAAACACCTTTATTTGAAGCGTAAATATTTAATGAAAACAAAGGTAATATATCATTGGTGTTAATCGTGTTATATTTTATTTGTGAGTATTAATACAAAAAAATCGATGACTGTTCCGTGTGATAACTAATATAATTTGTTATTTCCACAAATTTATATTAATTATTTCCTACCGTAATTGTGTTTGAGTATTACAATCAAACGTATGTTCAATCTGTTATAATTTATTTAAATAGTCAGATTATTAATTACCATTTTTGTCATTAAGATTGAATTGTGTTGGTTTAAATTTTAGTGATAATTTATTTTCATTTCAATAGATACATGTGGACCACACATGAAAATATATATATATATATATTTATGCGTTTATGTTTGATATGTATGTATATTAAGTAATGTTTTTAATATACATATCTGAAAAATATCTTGTGATTAATTCCTAAATATTCAAATATTATATTGAATATACTATAAATAAAACTAAAATTTTTATATTATCTATTTTTCCTAGATTTTTTCTAAGTAAAATATTTTATTCTTAAAGAATTAATAATTTTTAAGAATATGAACGTTTTTCACAAATGGTGTTTAGCTTTTATAAAAAAAATATTAAAGGATGGTACACTCATAAGAAAACTTAAGTATATTTCAAGACATAAATTGTATAATATAAACATTTTATTTCATTTTTAATAAAGGAATTAACTAAAATAAAATATTTTTTCCTTCTTTGAGTTACTTTTATTATAGATATTATTTCATATCGTTTCTCTTTTACCCTCATAAGATAGTGTTGAGTTTTTAATTTTTAGTGGTTTGAAGATTTATCATCTATATGCAAATTTTTTTGAATTTGGTTTTGGATTACCATGTTTAAGTTTACCTAGCGATAATAATCAGTTGTAGGCAATAAGAAGAATGACCTAAATTATACAAGTGAAATATTTATTTCATTGATTAGAATTATTAAATATTTAATTTTAGCAAAAACATATTTATAATATAATTGTATGTATATATATATATATATATATATATATATATATATATATATATATATATATATATATGTGTGTGTGTAAGCATATTATAAATGCATAATATAAAATTGTTTATTTATTTTTGTTAAAAACAAACATCTGTGAACAAAAACTATATTATTTAATGTGTTAAATGTGACAAGTACTTAATCTATTGGTTTCTGAATTGAAATACTGGTTTCCGGATTGAAGCTTAATCTAAAACTGTCAATTGTGAATCTCGAGCTTTGTAGACCGTTGATGTTAAATAGCTTTATAAAATAAAGCCAATTGAGGAACATCGATTGTTTCGATACATGTAATCGTGATTGATTTAATGAAGAACGATGCAAATTAATGACTTATAATGAGATGAATTCAACTTTAACGAAATAATTTATTACTACTCATCGAAAACGAATATTAATTAATATATATATATATATATATATATATATATATATATATATATTATAAATTTTAATAATGAATTCATAAATTAAAAGAAAGCATAAAACGTAATTTTATTTTAAGTGTGACTATATATATATATATATTTGTTTATGTATATATGTATATTTGGGTATATATGTTTATATATTTGTGTATTTACACATGCGTTGATAAATAACAAAAAATTATATAGTATTATTTTCTTATTGTTAATATTAGTGTTTTTTTATTTCTGAAAACAGCATTTTATTATACATATACATTACGTTTCTGACCTTTTAAATTGTCTTCATGCACGATAGTTGACTATCATAATTGTTATATTTCAGGTATGTAAAAATCGTCCATTGTCGTGATGTTTGGTGTTTTAATATTATATTATAATAAATTAGATCAATTTGTTTTCCAAACTTATAAATCTAATATTATTTAAAGTATAATTATATAATTATTTAAATAATATATATATATATATAATATAGATTCAATAATTTAAACATTATTTCATATTTATTAAAAGTTACACATCAAAATATTTAAATTAATTTTTAAATCGATTATTAAAGTACTAATAATTACATTTTTTTCAAGATTTATCAAAATTGAAACAATTAATAAATTTGAAAATGTATAATTACATATTTGAAAAAATAAATGTATTCCTTTTTTACAATATTTATAATTTTTCTAATAAAAAATCTGTTATTGAAATACAGTACTATAAATAATATTTTATTAGAATTCAATGTATATATATATATTTAAAATTGTATATTTATCGTAAACAAAGTGATAATCATAAGACAATTTACACTGAAACTATTATTTAACCTGTTTTTCTATATTTGATTGATAGACTTGTTTGCAAAGAATAATTACCTTATTTACGTTATGTAGGGTGAACACATTGGGGTATATTTACTATTCAATTAGCTTTCTTGTTTTTTTAATATTAATGATTTTTATACTCTACAGGGAAAAATAAAATGAAAATATTTTATTTTTAGTACATTAATTTCCAATATAAAATTGTGTACTTTTTCTTTCTATTTCTCTAGGATGCGTTGAAGTATCCTATATAAATATTTGAATTTAATATTTATTTATTCTTTTTCAATAAATAATACGTAATCATAAATATGCACATGAAATATTTTTTATGACTTTCTATTTTTATTTTTCTTATTAATTGTTTCATCGTACAGAAGTGTATATATATATATATATATATATATATGTATGTGTGTGTGTTTTGAAATATATATGTATATATATATATATATATAATACATTTATATTATATAGAATTGTTGATGTTAATTACTAACTAGATTTTATAAAACATTAAATATTATTAGCTATTAAGAATCATGAATAGGAATTGCACATTGTTTCTAAATATCGTGAATTTGGTAGCCAAAATTTATTGATTGCTGTTTCTATTTTTAAATTAAACGTTGGGATTCGTTTATGAATTTGAATGGTATCGCTGTCTATCGTAGCTTTATTTTTTGCAGTTGTTTACTATAATTAACGTGTATTTTTGCTCACATGTATTCATACATAATTGATTCTTCTTGAAAACGCATTATTTATATTTAGATATTATCACATGAAATTATTATTTTAAATTTATGAATATGTGCGAATTTAAATAATTCAACCGACAATATAAAACACTATTATAGAAATAATCAAATTAGATTATTATTAAATTGTTTTTTTTTGAAAATCATTTCATTTGTAACTATTTTTAACAATGTTATTGAATATTCGTAGTACAAAATAATAAAGGGCGTAAACTTCTTATATTTACATTTATTTTGCCTGTTTTAACTTTCCATAATTATAATAATTTATTATTTGAAAGTAATATGAAGAAAGAAAAATATTTTCTAATTATATTAAATTAGTATATTATTTATTACTGTATGCTTCATATGGAAAAGGCTAAAAATATTTTATGTTTGATTTTATTATATTAAATGAAAATCTTAGCCTAAGTAAGACATATATATATATATATATATATATATATATATATATATTAATGTATGTATTATTTATATAAAAATATTTAAAAAATAAAAAATGAAAGAAGCTAATTAAAGAATGATTTTAAAAGTAACTAAATAAATTCAAACTAATTTAAATATTTATATGATTTTAATAATATTATCTCGAACTAGCGTACATGTTTCGTTAACTTCTCCGTTGCGAATGTTGCAAATGGCAAACGATTTAATTCTTCAAGCTGGACATTTCGCAATTTGCATTTTCCATAGCTGAAGCGCAATACTGAATATAAATTGTTAATTGTATTCTCCATGCATTCGTAAGAAGAATCGTTTTTGAACAGAGAGGCTATGTTAGAGTAGAATGGTATAAACACGCCCTTTCTATTTGAAATGTGGTTCCGGAGATGTCTAAGCATTCCAATGTTACATTCATCACGAATCACAAATAATATATTGAGAATCGATAATAATGGTTACTTCTTGGTTGTACTATAATTGAATTTAAATTATTTATGTACTATTAATATTTTCTCTATTATATATATATATATATATATATATGTATGTGTGTGTATGTATGTGTACGTGTGTGTACGTGTGTGTATGTGTGTGTACGTGTGTGTATGTGTGTGCATGTGTGTGTGTAAATGTGTGTGTATATGTGTATATGGTAATTGTTTTGTGTATGTATAATTTTAGAACATTTAGATAAAACCATTTATAAAAGTATTTTTATACGCTACATTTATTAGAAAATAATGATGTACCATCTAATTTATAAAAAATAATAGGCTCTTATTGAAAACAAACACATCTGAATGTTTTTAAACAGTTTTGACGTTTGAAAATATGTCTAAAAATGGAATTTGATTAGGAATATATATGTAAAAAGTAATATAGAGAGATATCGTTTTGTTAAATGAAATGAAAAATGTAAAATTACATAAATCTTATATTTTCCATTTGTCAAATGCATAAATGTTTATTATTATGTTTGCAAAACAATATATAATTTATTACTTTAATTTACTTCTAATGTCTTTTGTGTACATGTAACTCTAATTTTGAAGAGACTATAAAATATTTGAATATTAATTTTAATAGACTGTAAAAAAAATATTTAAATTTTATTTTCAGTGATATTATTTTATAATAAAAAAATAGAGAATAAATCTAATGGAAAACATTCCACTTTTTAATTATTTTCTTTCAAAAAAATATAAATTTTGGGTCTATCCACTATTTTGCAAAAATATTAATCCATCATAACAAGTGATGTAGAATCTGGGTCATACATACATAAGGTAATCAGTATTGGTTGTATGGTAATTACATCTTCATGTTTTATTGCAAAAATCGAAATAGCACTAATAAATCGATATTCTCATTATATATAATACTTAGACATACACACATCGCCCTCTCTCTCTCTCTCTCTCTCTCTCTCTCTATATATATATATATATATATATATATATATATATATATGTATATATATTATTATCAAAAAATGTATAAAATAATGAGTAATAATTAATATATATATATATATTATTTGTTACATATCAACGTTTTTAGTTAACCTGAAATCGTATATCTGAAGCTCATTTCTATATGTACCAGTTTCCAATAATAATGAAACTACATTTAAAGGTGAAATATTCACAAAATTCTAACAAAGTCAAATATATAAAAAAATATGAAATTACAAACATGTACTCCCATTATTATTTATGTGATTTTTTTTATTGACATTTAGATAAAAAACTACATGTGTTTAAAGTCATAATATTACTAGAATAATAATAATTTGAAACAAGTGTAACTTCAACTTTTTTCGACGGAAAATTTATTCATAATTAATTGTTTATTATTAATGTATTTTAGTGCCCTTGTAAATATTAATTAAATAACTTTATTTAAATATACACCAAATAGTTATCCACGTTACCTTAATAATAATTTAAATTATATTTATTTTAATAAAAGTATAAATTTTTACTTCGAATTATTTTTATTTGGTTATAATAAAAGAATATACATTAAACTGATTTTAACGATTATTAAATCTATGTAAATAAATAAGTGAAAATGTATTTCCACAAATATATAAATCCATGTATAGGTTTATGCTACATACATACATCTCTGTATACATATGTATATATATATATATATATATATATATATATATATATATATATAAATTTATGTATACATGTATGTTTATATATTCGTTATTAAAATTTATATATTCTTTTAATAGTAAATTAATTACAACACTTGAATACTTAGGTCATTTTATAGTAACATAAATTTATTAATAAAAACATACAAAACCCAAATCAAATGTTGTAAATAAACGTTACTATTGAAATAAAAAGTTTTGTTGTCTAGCGTAGCATACATTTAAATGATATTGATTTTTTAATAAACCACAAATGAAACACTATCATGCATGTTTTAAAAGGCAAATTTTATATTCAAACAAATTATTTACATTTATTACTTTGTATATTTTTGTTTGATGTATTTCTTTTTATCGAAACATACAACATTTTTTGAATAGTTATTATTTATTACAATTAAAAAATATAATGTAATTGATATCTAGTAAGTGAACATGTTAATTTTATACATATATATATATATACATATATATATATATATATATATATATATATATATATGTGTGTGTGTGGGGGGGTGTGTGTGGGTGTGTGTATGTCTGTGTGTACATATAAATTTAAGAACAAAATGTTTTTGCAAAATGTAAATAGAGAAGTTTTGCATCGAATTTGTTGCACTGAAAATATATTTTATATGCAGTCGAATTCATAGGTACCTCTATAGCCAATCTGTACAGAAGTTATTACTATGGCTATAGGAAGTCCTGGTCTAGTCAGAAAGCTTTGCCGGGAGGCAATTAAGCTTTGCACCGGCTAACACGTGATTTCATGAAAGCATCAGCAGCGCTGTCGGTGGTGACCAGTCGACATATATAATTGCTGGCAGACGTATGTCATACCCAGACGTACGTTTCCTGAGAGAAGGGAATACATTTTGGTAGTCGTAAAATGACGTTGTTGATAATTACAATATGCATTATATATATATATATATATGTAATATTATAAAATATAATCTAGGCGACCCTATTCAATGTAATAATTATTTTTGTTTCCTTTCAAAAAATATTTTTTTCATACTACAAACCACAAAAAAATGCTGATCACAAATAATTAATAAATGATCTTATTGATCATGATGGTCAATAATTATTTATTAAGCATTTCAGAATAGAAAAAAATGTAGTTTGTTGAATGAAAATTTATTTAATTTCCAAAGTGAATTTAATCATGGTGACAGAAATTTATTAGAATTATTTTGATATTATTATTATCAGAAATTAAAATTTTAAACATTCTTTTTTAAAAATTATTAACAATAATCATTTTTATAGCAAAAATTGTGTAATAACCGCGTATGAAATTAAATAATTAAATAATTATAAAAGAATTTCATGTTATTACAATTTAAAATCTTTACGAAGAAAAACATCTTAGTTTATTAGAGTGAACCCATATAATTTAATAGTAGATATATATATATATATATATATATATATATATACAATATATATATATATATATACAATATATATATATACAATATATATATATATATATATATATATATATATATATATATACATATACATACAATATCTAAACAAGAATCAGAGATAATAGGTGGTGAATATATGTTTATAAGATATTAATAATTTTATGAATCCTTACCAAAATAACACAGTACAAAATATAAAAATCAATATATATTCAAAACATAATTTTATTTAAAAAAAATACAAATTAAACAAAAAGAAGTATCGAAAAACTACTAATTTATGAATATATTCACGAATATTAACACAAAATAAGTAAATTTTACCAAGAATAGTGAAAAATTTAATTGAATGACCCAATTCAGTGCTTTTAATCACAGTTTCAAAATAAATACAAAATTAACGGTTATTTGTTATCATTATCAAATATTTACATTGACCACATAACATTTCATTATAAATCAAATTTTATTAGAGGATGTGAAAAAAATAAATATCCAAAGTCATTACCATATTAATTTAAAAATACGCGTAATTAGCAATTACGGTATGTGCGTTTCTCTCGAAACGATAGCGCCGTTTACAACGGTTGAAAATATCAACACCCGCAATAAGCTGTCGTTGAACGATCTTTAGCAGCGTTTAGCGTGCTTAGCGATCGTAAAGGTGCCGCCGTTATACGTTGTAATTATGTTTTAGCCAGTGCCACGGTAATTATTATTTGTAAAACATCTGTTTTCCATAATTTCTTTAAATGTGTGGCTTCCAGGTCTGCTTCGTGGTCGGCAGCGAAACGACAATAAAGTCAAGTCTGCATAACACACTATGAACGTTTGATATACGACTTTTGAACACTTCACACATAGAGTTACCCTTGCACATAAATAATACACGGTATATAAATACATGCAGTTTTATTTACTCTACACGATTCTTAATGAGTTGATAAAATGTATTATAGACTTTAAAATTATATTTCTAACATTTTATAAAAAATAAGTGAGTTAAGTCTATAAATTAAAAGCTCATAAAAAATTATGTAAAAATTTAATTAATTAATTATCAACCATTTCTTTTACATAATATATAAAAATACAATAAAATGAAAAATCTAAAAAGAATGTATTAATATATGCATATATACAAATAAAAATTTTAAAAAGACATATTTTTAGAAATTATTGATCATAAATAAACTAAAATTTAAATTAAATCTAAAAAAACACATATTTTATAACTTATAATTGAACATACAGTTCTAAAAACTGACAAAATATAATAATTTATTATGCTTTGAGGTATATTCTTATACTATTAACTGTTTGAAAAGGTCTTGCTACTGAGTAAACTGGTATATATGTGAAACTTATTTACGAAATCAGATTACTGCATGTTTCCTTATGTTTACTTAATTTTGTACTTATATATTCAGTCTTAAGAGGATCATCAATTTTATGATTGTCTTTAAACCAACTAAAAAATGTTCACTTGAATTAAAATGTAAGAATGATAATGGGGTGTTTAGTAAAATAAGACCAATATATAATGACAGTTTTTTCATTAGAAATAAGGTATGTTTCAGATTTTTATCTTGTTGAATGAATCGATTATGTTTGTAATTTATAATTAATTTGCATTTATTTGAATTCTGTGGATTATAATACCGATAAATCATAAATGTACTACACTTAACATTTTTCATTTAATTCCATAATAGAAAAAATCCGCATTCATATTTACTTATTACATAAATGTTATGTAATTTTATTTTGATGCCTTCAAATTACTTATTCATTGTTTGAATGAAATACATTTGGTTTAGTTTGAAAAACTGATACTTCAACTTCATATATATATATATAAGGTGATACCAGATGATTATGATTATATATATATATAAGATGATTCAATTAAGGCTTCCACGTGGAAGTATTAAAAAAAGGCGCAGGGGTTAAAAAAGTCATGTTATTTTTTATTTAATTTTTTAGTTTAATTAAATGTTAAAATACAATTGAACAAAAATGGGAGATAACATGTTTCTTCAGTTTTTGTGTTTTTTTTAATACTTGCGTACGGAAGCCTAAGTTGAATTATCCCACATACATATATATATATATATATATACATATATATATACGTATACATATATATATATATATATATATATATATATATATATATATATGATTTCCAAATTTTTTAAACATCTTGATTGATGTCTGTTGATGTAATCTTTCCAATTACTAACAATAATTTTACACGTAATGTTAAAATAATTTTGATGGTACGCTTTTGTTTATTTCACACTGTTCATTATTTATATTCCATATAAGGTAATAATTTGTTTCTTGAAGTTCTTTCATATTTATAATAATTTTCATGGTTCCTTCATAGTTTTTTTTTAAAGCATTCTATACTTTGCATACATTTTGTCTATTGTTTTACATTTTGTCGCAAATGTTTGTATACAGAGTAAAATTTTATTATTAGTTTTCAAAAGTTCCGTTTGGTATCGTTTTTAATATATTTTCTGTAGATATCAATTCGTTTAAAATATTATTTGTGAAGATTTAAATTCTTGTTCACGAAATAAAATAATATACAATTGAATATTTCGTAATGTTATTAATAAAAGTGATAGTCATTTTTTTAAAGTATTAACATTTTAATTTTTTTAATTACAATAAATATTTTTTTATTATATATATATATATATTTATAAATATCTAAAACAATAGAAGAGAGAGAGATGCATTCACAAATTTATCGTTACACCATCATTACATAAATATTTTAAAATCCAATGCAAGGTAAATAATTCAAATAATTTCTTTCATTGTGAATGCTTTAGTATCTCTGTTTTCTCATAATTTGTGATGTATTTTCTAATATTGCATGTTCAGTGGCACTTGAATGTTAACTGATGTTATATTTAATACTGACACTTAATAAACACTTTTAATTTGATACCTTCTCTTTTTAAAATACGTTGTCAATTTATACTAATATGTCTTCAAGTTTTCTTTCCTTTTGTTCATTCTTCTCTGATTCTATGTGTTTTAACTATTCTTAACAAAATATTTCCATGCTTTTTTTTCTGTGCAATATATGAATACACTGAATTATATTGGCATTTAAGATTAAAATTCACCTCCATTCACTTTAGATATAATTTGTTTAAGTAAACTGAGGAAATACTTTCTTACAAAGTTAAATTTTCCGTTTAAATATAACAACAAGCACGCTTATACATATATACATACGTACATATATACATACATACATATATATATATATATACACACACACATATATATATATATATAAAGAGAGAAAGAGGATGAGAGAAAAGAGTCACGCTAGATTACATCAGCTGAATCGTTGAATAGTTGGAATACCAAAAATTTGAAACATGCAGAAGAAAGAAATGAAATTTTAATATTTATATCATATCTTGTTATTCATTATATTACTGCAATACAAATAATTATAATAATTATTTAGGAAATTGATTAAGGTTGTCATTTCAACATATAACTACGTTAATTTACTATATCAATTTTATATATATATATATATATATATATATATATATATGTGTGTGTGTATGAGACAGAGAGAGAAAGTGTCTGTATATATATATATATATATATATATATATATATATACAGTAGAATAGATAATCCTATATAAATATATGAAAACATGAATAATGATATTAAAATACAAATAATTCATTATATATATATATATATATATATATATATATATATCATATGGATATTCATCATATGATATTCTTACTAATATTGTAAATTCTATGATATTTTTTCACTAACACTCGGCTAAATTTAGAATATTTACATAACCAGAAAGTGGACGTGAACAGTATAAAATTGTATTAATTTTTCTCATCCTTTTTTCTATATAGAGGAACTTTATATTCTTATCTTTTTTTGCCTTATAAGTTTTATATGTAACTGTTATATAACTACTTGAAAATAATAAAAATTTTGTCATAAATATCACGCGCATGCTTAGTGTTGTCTCAAACATTTAGTGCCGTTAGACGTTGTGTTTGAGAAAATTGTGTGTATTAAAATACATTTTTATTACTTATAAGAACTATAAATGAACAGTTAATCTATTGGACATTACAAAAAAATGCATGAATATTGCATTAATTATTAGATATTAATCGGTTTTCATACTTACATAACTTACAGTAGGTTATTGCCGAGCAAGTGTTGAATATTTGTATTCGCTTGAGTTTTATACAGTTATAACTAGTGTGACATTTTTTGATTGTGTTGAATTCATAAATTGGAAAATAGGCTGATATAAAGGTATTAATTTATATATTTTGTTGTTTTTGAAATAATCTCTGTATATTTAAATAAGTATGAATTTTATATTAAAAATAATATATATATATATATATATATATATATATATATATATATATATATATATATATGTACATATATATATATATATATATATATATATGTATGTATATGTATATATATATATGCAATGAAACGAGATATCTATAACATATTATAGGAGAAAAATAAAATAAAATCCTTTTCACTACTCATTAAATTATATTAATATTTACCTTAAACTTGAATACATTCATATGGAGAAATCAATCTGCTAAATATAAAATATCTAGCTTGTATGGAAATATGAAAATATATTCTTTTTGTATATATTTATAACGAAAAAGAAAAATGAAGCTAGCAAACATATAGTGAAATTCTGAAATTTCTGTCAGATTTTGCACAGTGGCCCATCATTATGCTATATTTCAAATCTATATCCTTTTCAAAAACACATTGTACCTATTTATATACTTTTTTATGAACGGTGCAATGGTTTTCATGCTTTTAGTATAAACTGGTAGGAAACATCGCCTTTAAATTTATGGTATATTGTATTCAATGGTATGATATTTTGTATGTATGTATATATATATATATATACACAGAAAATCATGTCATTGAATAGAATTGACATGGAAGACATAGATGTGAAAAAATTAGGAAATTGGCATTCTAAAATATTTTTAGTATTGAAAAGTGTTTGGGGCTTTATAATTTTTTATAAACATAAAAATCAAACAAATTTAAAATGTGTGAGTAATTTATAAGTGGTCTAATACATAACATGCAGATATGTAATTTTTATATAACATTTTCTAATAAAAGACCGTTGTTAATATTTATTATAGAGCGGTGCATTGAAATGCAATTCTGGCTAGTGTACCTTAAGTTTTCTTTTTGAAAAGGAGGTATGTTACATCGTTTAGTATTCATAGATTTTCTCTAAAAATTATTATCAACTTTGGTATCAATACAGCTCAAAATATTATACGGATATCAAGATGTTTGATATCAATAGAACAAACTAAATCTACAGCGCTGGATTTGAATATCACTAGATATTCTCATATTCTTATATAATATTGTTTGTAATTTTATTCTATATTATTGTAACATTAACAGTAATATTCTATTTCATACAAATACTGTACTTTGTCTTTGTTTATTGCCGAATAGTCGGAGCTGGTAAATAATTGACCTTTGGATGCTAGTTGGGTAGAATCGACAGAGTGAAATATAGAACATTTATAGAATTGACAAGACATACGAGTATATTATAATAGTTAAATGTGTTTGAATATTTTACGAATTGAATATTTTCACATATTTTATTTTAAGATCTCGAAAAAGGAAATTTTTAGTCATTCAAATTTCGGAGCATGGTAATTATATAATTATGAACATAAAAATAGAAAGAAAATGTATAAATAAAAAAATAAATTTATTACATAAATGTAAAATCTTAATTAATAGTAAACAAATGTTAGTTTTATTTAAAATAATCACTACTAGCTTTTAAAAATAATTTATATAAAACTATAGTTCTGTATTTTTATAATCGTAATTCTGTCGATTTATAGTCCTAGTTCTCTTCGTTTTTTAGATTACATGACTTCCTGTTCTTAACTACTACTTTTAGTACGTGTGCAGTCTTCAGGTAGTATTTAGATACAGTATCTTAATTCTCCTTGAAGATGATATCCAATGAAAGTAGTAGTGGGAAACAGAAACTAGTTGTAAAAAAATGAGACCATCAAGACACAGTATTTGTGTACTTTATTTTGATTATTAGATGAAGTGAATGTAAATGTATTTTATTTCTGAATAATTTAAACTATGAACGACTACTAGATATAAATTTTATAAAATTGATATACATATAAGTTTAATATTTCAAGCGATTTAATTTAAATTACACTTTTATGTGAATCAGTCAGGAAAAAATGTTTATTAACCGATATAATTTTTGGAAATTTTGGATACGAACAATAATTGGTCACTTATGTAGTTCATATCGGAATAATTTTAAATTAATAGAAATATACTCTTATGAATTGTAAACCATACTTAATGAATACATTCATTATGTAAATTACTATGCAATTTGTGTTTGATGACGAATTGATTGCAAATGTCATATGTTCTCATCTATGTATGTATATATATATATACACACATATATATATACATATGTATATGTATATATATATATACATACATACATACATACATACATACATACATTAGTCTCTATTCTTTTTTAATAGTATGAATTGCCTAAATTAATTTTTACTAGATTTATTTTTAAAATAGTAAACAATAAGGCTATTGCCATTAATTATTTTTTATAACATTATTTTACTTGTTAATGTCAGCAGTGAGTTGTAAATTAAATTTAATTTCCTTAATTTAATTATATATTTCTAAAGAAATGCATATACCAGAAAAAATGTATATTTTATTTCATGTATATATATATATATATATATATATATATATATATATAGCCACAGTTAAAAACATACTAGTCATTTTGTGGAATCTTGTATTAATATAGATCAAATCTTTTTATTATACAATTCATTATTTAGAAACACAAATTGTTCTATTTATATGAACGATTTTTATTTTGTTTTATGGGAGTATATGCTAAAATACAATAATGAAAATTATATACCACATGAAAATGGGAAAGAGTATTAAATAATAAATGTGATTATTGTGGTACAGTAAATCCCTTTGCGCTGTATTGTACGTACATATATATTAAACTGTTCAATTAATGATAGTGAGGCAGCGAAATTATAAATAATTTTATCTTCCATTGTATTAAATGAACTAACGAAATTATTGTTACAAACTAATATTACTGAATATACCGTAGAACAAATGATATAAATTTTAATCCAGATATTCAACTACATATTCGATTGTCCTCATTTAGTCATATATTCACTTACACAGGCTGATATATATTCACAAAAACTTGATTTTATATCTGATTTATAAAATAAATCTAAGGTACTATTATTATTTTTATTAACATATCAAGGTATGAATTTTTATATTAGGTTTATTATTAAATTAATTCATTAAAATAATTGCGATAATTTTAATTTTGTTTAGAAAAGGACACTGTTCGAGAAATTAATGAAATTCATTAAGAAATTATTTATCACCTCTTTTTTTATCAAATAATGGTTTGAAATAAAATATAAATAGCTGTATAATCAATTATGAAAATAATTAAAGTGAAATTTACTTTTCATATCAATATATTTAAGATTTCAAAAAAAAAATCTTATTATTTAGCTATTAAATAACACCAAAAACTATCTTTATCTATGTGGTTGGTGCAAAAATAATTGAAGATTTTACATGTTTTTAAAATGATAAAAACCGAAATTATTATACACCAACCTAATAATACTGATTTATACGATAGAAGTGAATTTATTAAGATTAATCTTCTATTCTTGCTCTTTTTGGAAACCAATTTGAATGAAATTTATCAGTTATCATTATATAATTATTAGTTACGAGATAGTTAGTTTAGGTAGAAATAAAAGTCAACACTGATTGTTGACTCTTAATCATATTTGAAATTGTGAGATCACATTTTACCGATTTGCACAAAACATATTTTATGCTAATATTACGTAGCAGTTCTTAACTTATATTGTGTAATTTAGTGTAAAATAAAATATGTAAATTTTAAGAGATGATAATAACATTTTATATACCAACATCAACATTTTATAAATAACTTCGAAACTTAAGTACTCATTTTTCGTTCAAAACTATCTTTGATTATAGTGTTTTTTAAAGTTAATTATATTATTGTTTAGTAATCAATACATTTTATGATAAATATCAAATTTTTATTCAATTTAATCAAACTAAAAATGAAACGTAAATAATAAAAATAAAACATATTTAATGATTATTTCTTAATATAAATTTAATTAAATACAATGTCAAAAGGTGTTTCTCTATGTGATTGATTGATATTTTTGTTTTTGGAATTAAAAATTGATTACAGTCATTAGACTTATTGTTGATATTATATATTGATAAAGGTTCC
Organism: Acanthacorydalis orientalis; assembly: GCA_034766995.1. NCBI lineage: Eukaryota > Metazoa > Arthropoda > Insecta > Megaloptera > Corydalidae > Acanthacorydalis > Acanthacorydalis orientalis. Next base: position 31,767,840 of record CM068313.1, on the reverse strand, counting down.
TTAATGATAATGTTATTATGTGAAAAATAGAAAGTTTAAGAATAATTATATCATTTAGGTTTAAGGAACTGATATTTTATTTTTCTTGAATTTTTATTATAATTTTTAATTTTTACTCGTATTTATACGAATATATGCATACGTGTACCGGTCATTTGTTATGGGATCGTTACAATTTTATGTGTTTATTAAAAAAAGTAAACATCTAGTGATATAGCAGTTAATATAAAACTAAATAATTAAATAATCCACTGACACAAAAACAATAATCCAACAAAAATTTCATCAAAAAAAGCCAACCATAAAATATCACGTCGGCCCGAATAAAACATGCATATTCGCACAACACAGAGAAAGCAATCATAAAATTTAATCTACAATGTGTTCTGACCCCACGCAAATAAATTCACTTTTACGGTTGTGCGTTAACGTCAGCGAAATGCAAATTTAATAAACACAAATGGTTTGGTGTATATAATTCGGAATCAGAATTCAGAACGTTATTTTTATGATATGCAAACGTTACGCTCGGAACAGAATATCCTTTTAATGTCTTCCAAGGAAAATGTCTACACTGTTAGTAAGAACACCAGATACCGTCGTGTAGAATTGTATATGACACTTGTTTGTGTGCTTTTACATGCATTCGTGTAATTTACATATATGTATATTATATATATATATATATATATATATATATATATATATATATTTATATTCACAATCATCATTAGCTTTTATCAATTCATGTTTGTTCAAACATCTGGAAATATTTTTCACTTTTATCTTTCATTTTTTAATTTATTATTTCATACTTAACGATAGTATTCATTCAGATGTATATATATATATATATGTGTGTATATATATATATATATATATATATATATATATATATATATATAAAGAGAAACAGAAATAAAAAGAACAAATATTGTTATATATTATAAAAGAAAACGTTTATTATTTATTGGTCTACTACTTTTATAAGTTATTTTAATTGTTTATACATATTTCTTCAATAATAAATTAATTATTAAAGAAAAAATATTAGAAGATTAATTTTACATTGAAAGTTAGTAAAAATAAAAAAACTACAAAAATTAAAATGAATAAAAAAATTGTTATTTTCTCTGATGTATTTTGTTATTAACAGTTTTCGTTAAAAAAATTAATTGGTGTTTCATATTTATTTAGATATTAAGGAAATTTAGTTTTTCCTCATATTTGAAAATTACTATTTTAAAATCGACTTCAATTGTACAATTTTAAGATTATTAAATTTATTTTTGAATGAGAAAGGGTAACTTTGAAACTCCATTTCTGTATTGAATGATAATTATAAAAAATATATTTTTTAAATTATAAATGTTTAATTACTTATATTGAAAATTAAGGATAAACTTAATTGAGAAATAATAACAAATTGTAATCAAATATATATTATTATTTCTTAAAATTATATTTATAATTTTCTTTCTTGTACAAAAAGCGTATTCTGCGAGAAAATACTTAGTGTAAAAAATAATTAAATTGCTGTTATTAAAGGTTTATTAGTTGAAAAATAAAATATGTATTCTTTGTTTAATAAGGTACCAAAATAACACATAAGTATTGAAATATTATACACTGATTATATACCATTAATGATAAGTGTCATTTAACACATAATTGTTTAAAAACAGTTTCAGAATAATCACATATAAATATTTAGTTCATATTTACCATTATGACACTGTATATAGCAGTATTATTAATTGAAATAATTTAAGTAATTAAAAAATAAGCAAAGTAATTTTAATATACAAAACAAATATAATATATGCATACACAAGAGAAAAATATAATCATTCATAAATTGTTTGAATAAATTTAACGAAAATCTGTGTTGGCAACCCTGTACAAAAATATGTCTATATACTTAAAGGTCGCATTTTAACTGTCCTTTTCTCTTCATCTACAAAGTTTTCAGACGTGATCATTTGAGTACGATTAGCATGTCTTTGCTATAAAACTCATTGAATTGTAGCAGCATCACTGCTTCACTATTTAAATAAGACAGTAATAAAAGAGTCTCCACTAATGTTCTTATTTAACATCGGGTCTATAACGTGCACTTTTAATTATATTCAAAAAAGGATATTATTTGAAAACGTATTTGTAAATCTTATATTATCAATACATTTAATCTACTCACGTGATGAAAATATTAAATATTAACATATTTTGTATTGTTTATAAAAGAGTTTTCAGTTTTTGAATATAATTGTATAGAATTTGAATAAAAAACGAGTAATGAAATAAAGATATTACCATAAATGAGATATGTAAGAATATATTACAAAAAATATAAACGTCTACTCAAAGAGTGATGTATTATTGACTATTCATTTTTCAGAAATTTATTTCAGTACCAGTCGTGTTTTCGATTTGTCAATGTTCAAGAGAATCATTGTATACAGAATCAACATCAAGTAGCTGTACAGAACACATATGAAGGAAAAATTCAATCTTTGCGACCTTGTCGTAGACAAATGTAAGAATTATACAGCAGACTTATTTATATCAACGATTTTGTACGATAAAGAAATTCACAAACAAAATGAGATAACATATAGTGACGTTTTTGATTTCTTTTTATATTTTCAACATTTGTTTCAAATAAGAAGTGTTTATCCATTTTCCTATCTAAAACACACACACACACACACACATATATATATATATATATATATATATATATATATATATGTATGTATGTATGTTATAAGGAACTATTTTTTATTTAAGTGATTTTAAAATTCTATAATAAGGAGTTTGATATTTATTCGTAAAAATTACCACATTCACAAAGTAGACACAACATATTTTCGAATTAAAATATAAGTACTGAAATTATTAATTATTTTGGTTAAAACTTTATGTTGTAAGATATTTATTTATATACTTATTAAACATTTTTGATCTACTTTCTTCTAGTAAGTTAAACACATATTTTATCGTTGTACTGTTATGGAGTTCACATTACATTATTTTTAACAGTATATGTAGAAAACAGCATTTTAACCTTGTGTACATAGTACAAATTAAACCGATTTAAAATTTGAATATCTGTAAATGAAAACGATAATTCTAAAATAATTTAAATAATTTCAACAGTTAAGTACTGGTATTTAATAATCTCCAGTATAAAACAGTTGCTATGGAATTATAATTCTCGTTTCATATATGAGTTTAATTTTCTTATTGATTTTCATTGAAGTGATATAATTAATTGCCTTTTCAAAAATATATATAAATTAAAAATTGATACCAATAAATAGATTTTCAATAACAGGCAACGCGATTCAATAAACACGAGTATATGTTTTTTTTAAAAAAAGACCATAAATAAATTTGATCATATATCAAATATCTACTACTGTAATGACATTTCATTCAAAAAATAAACGAAATCGGCTGAAACATATTCATATCTGTATGGAATAAATACCGTCACTGAAAAAAATCAACAATCAAACAATGAATTAACACAATACAGAAGCTTAATTTTTATTCAAACAATGCAATGAATCACAAGATAAAGTGTTTTTTAAATGGTGTAATCATGTAAACCATGTTAAAATGCCTACTTTGCATACGTATCAACTGTTTGTAACAAAATAATGTGTCAGATATAGCCTAGTGATACCGCACTGAGATTATGAACCACTTTTGAATAAATTCATTTAATTCTTCAGTAAATCTTGCCACAGGACACATATAATAATGTAATTGGGTAGTGTTTTATACCGGGACAAGTTATTGCCAGTGTTGTGCAGCTTTTTTGCCGTCAACATTATTTATTCGTAAAATAGAGAAAGTACATGTGTTTGTAATGTTTTTGTAGCGTGCCGTTTGATATGCTTTCATGTTATCTAGTATTTTTCAATATTTAACTACGTAACGGTTTGCAAAATATTCATTTAAATTCACAAACAAATATATAACCTACATATATAGTTTTATATATATATATATATATATATATATATACGCACGTAAATAATCAATACATTTATATTGATTATATGTCAATTATCTATAAACAATTTATATTAGTTAGAATACTTAATAAATTTTAAGTTTTAAATTTTAATGATAATATATTCAAAACGTATTATTTTTCGTATATAAGAGGACATTCTCTAATATTTTATAGCCAGAAATAATTAATATATAATGCAATTTTGATTTATTGATATTTTTAGGAAATTCTCTCAATCGTTATATATATATATATATATTGTACAAATACAAAAAATGAAAAAGTATGAAAAATCAATTTTAGATTTATCTATAAGTTATATTTTCCAAAGTATGTTCAGATAATCCGTTTTCGTCAGCAACAAGTAAAGAAGTTATTCTAAATCAATATCAGGAAAAGCTTTTCCTTTATACTAGTTGTAGAGAAAATTAAATCTACGGAATTCTAAATTATCTGTTATCATTAAAAATGAGTAACTTATAAGCTCGGATTTTACAGTTTGGTATGTAAAGTATAAAACATTTCTATACATTATTAATATTTGTTTGGATTAAATCTGGTGTAGAACTGCTTATAGAAATTCATGAATATTACTAACGGATTTTAGTCTAGGGCCATTAAAATGTATGTGTATATACAACACACACACACACACACATATATATATATATATATATATATATATATATGTGTATATTTGAAAATGGGGCACATTTTAACTTTTCATTTCATGTTAGTTTTATGTATTTTTGTTTATTATTCGAAAACATTATTTATTGAAAAAGATAAAATCGTGTTGTAATCCTTTGAAGCTTGTATATTTTTAGTTTGATATTTTTAAACTGTCTATATTTTATTTTTTATGAGAATGTCTAAATATACCTATTATTAATGATTTGTTAATTTTTGCAGTTCAGATATAATTTTTTTAAAATCTATGTTTCTTAATTATTAATTTTAAGTCAAAAAATATTTTTCTTTTTTTTTATGTTCAAAATCGAACTGAAATATAATAATAGTTAAGTACAAGACTAGATTAAAAATTCGAAAGAGCATGGTTTAAATGTTCTCTGCGAACGTATAGAATGAGTGATTCTTATATAATACCTATGTGAAAGCAATAATGGCACGGCGGGAACAAATAAATGAAAATGGAAGAAAATGAATTTAATTATTTCCAGTTGGCGTTCGTAGCTCAGTGAATAGTAGGTTTAGCGGCGTTGCGGCGTTGACCACCGGCTGTCCCTTACACATACCGTGCACAACGCAAGAATTCCTGCACATTCTCTAATAAAACGGAGCCATATTTTTACCTTGACTGGATAGTCCGAATAAGGAATTTCAATGAGCTCTTCCCTTTTAGAATAAACCGCTTCCATTTATCAACGCGCTGGCTAACGTCGTACATTTTAAGCCGTGCGGCTTGTTGAGAGCTCGCAAGAAATTGTCAGAAGAAAACGCGATGCCACTTTTTCTCGATTTGTTACATTTTTTTCGCCACGTTGTACGTTTTCTGTGATGCCACTTTGCTTTCTTGTCGAGTGTCGTTTACAACGTGTGATATATTTTAATATTAATATATATATATATATATATATATATATATATATATATTATTGATTAATTAAAAAAATTAAAAGGTTAATCTATATGTAAAATAATGGAATTCTTCATTGAATATTTTTATTTTATAGTTATTTTGAAGATTCACTCTTTTGTATAAATACTATTTTGCTAACTTTCTGAAAAAAAATCACCAAACGATAATTTTAAAATAATAATTTCGGTAGCAATAACATTGAAACTTTAGTTACAAATACAGTGTATAAATTTAATTATTAATTTTATATTATATATATATATATATATATATATATATATAAAGAAAGAGAAAGAGAGATAAACGAAAAATGTATTAAAATTTTTAGTTTTTAAAATTACCTTCTTTCTCGTTAAAAAATCCTTGTCTATTAAATGTACCAATTATTTGATTCCTTTTTTTTATAAAAAATGAATGTTTATGAAAAAATGGAATACATATCAATCCTCAAAATAAACCCCATTATTTTATATAACTTTGTTCCATCTGCTGGGTAACTGACGAATCCCTGGTCGAAAAAAATGACTGCTTTGAGTCGATTAAGTGCTAATGCATTTTCGAACCTCTTCTACTGTTTTAACATTTTTTGCATGTTTTATGTGTCACAATACTTTTCCACAGAGTTGAACAAATCATTCCCGCTTCCTTCAGTAGCATTTTTTTAACTGGAATGTGAGTTATGAGTGTGTGTGTATTATTGAAAGTATGCAATATGTAATATGCTGTTTTTCAGATGCCATCGTGTTCTCTTCTGTTTTGTAAGGTTATGTTAACTGCTTGGCCAAAATATATAGTGTTTTAAATGTGAAGACTGGCACTTGAAAATCCTAAAACGAAGAGGAAATATTTAAGTCTGAAACGGAATTATAACTGATTCAATTTAATGACGGTGAATTAATTTTTACACGTAATAAATAAAACCGCAATGTTAATATAAGTATTGGAATAATTTAGTGGATATTTGCTTTTTTTACTGTTTCTATTTGATACCAAATGTATATACACAAATAAGAAAATATATATATATATATATATATATATATATATTCTCATCTTCGTACATAAAATTGGTATCGAATAGATACAACAAAAAAGAAATCTTATACGCAGCAAATTCATTTATGTCCAGTTTTTGCCTCAATAAAGGGAGCCTTTTCATATATTCGCTATAATAAAATGCCAATAGAATATAAATTTTCGAATGCCTCGTGAATAAACTTCTCCGTTTATTAATATTTCTGTAGTATTACCATAGTTCTGGCGTTTTCGCGCTGGTAAAATAATTAACTTTATACCTATTAAAATAAACATTTTGTGTTAAAATTACTCTCGGTTAAGACGAAAAGTTAATAGTTTGAATGAAAATTAACATGATGGTGAACAACAGCGGTATCGTACAGTCAGTGGTAGTCATGAAGAAATGAACAGAACAGAGCAAAACACATAGTAGACAGAGAATGTGGTTTTTATATCAGCGAGCAGGCGCGGCGTAGTTGGTGGTTTATTAGCGCTACGGGCTATATTTGTTGCCTCTGAACAGCATTTACTTAAAGAAAACTTACATGCACATCGGAGTTGTTTAAATTGAAAGTGATATTTAAATTCTCTTTGGTGTTCAACAAAACTTTCTTTGAAATGTAGATACTTGCCAAGTGAGACATTTATCTGTACAGTGGTGTAGATAAAAATATTTTATATTACACTTAGTTTCTTTGTTGTTTTTTTAATGTTCTAATTTGGTAACAATTATTTAATGTAATAAGTTACATAAATTAAGAATTAAGAATGTTTTATTTAAAAAAGAATGTAATGTTTTATTTATTGTAATGACATATTTATTTTAAAATCGATCATAATTTTTATATTGAAAATGTTATAAAAAAAACCAAATCTAGATCAGTGATTCGTTAACCACCAAATAAAGCACTGAAGAAAATAAATATATATATATATATATATATATATATACATAAATATATATATATATATATATATATATATATATACTAGAATTATAAATATGCTTTGAAAATAATCAATATCAAATAGCAGAATTTTGATTTTCTTCGTTTTTTACATAACATTCAGTTCTTCTGTCATTTTTCATATCTCAGCCTTGTATTAAAACAATGATACTATGCATTAAAGAAAATAGTTTTATAATATTTAATTTTTATCTAATATTGTTAAAAATGTGATTAGTTTTAAGTTTAGTCCGTATGCAATGCAAGAAATATGCTAAAACAACGCTGATATTTGTATACTTCTCTTTGTATTATCCATTGTGATTTCCAGATACATATAAGTTAAAAAATGTACTTTATAAACCTTTGAAAAAAACGTATATATTCACATGATTTTTCAAAATACAATATTGCTAAAAATTGTGGATCGTGATATAAAATATTTCAAGCAAAAAATATTGAAAATGGATAATTTATTAATTTAGAAAATCTATAGTTTATAATAGAGGTGACTAGGAATATGTATAAATTTCTTAAAATAGCCGTCGATATAAAACAGCTTATGAAATGAACAATTTCTATAGAACAATAAAAAGTCTATGGGAAATGATAAGAGTTCTAAGAATTTATAACAAAATACACCCGAACACAGTTGGATGCTACAACTATTATACTATAAAAATAATTATAATTAAAACATAAACTTGATTTCGAATCTCAAATTGAACCAGTGGTTCTAAATTTAAAACACTTCTAACAAAAATAAATAAGTTATGTTTAATAACACTTCAAAATCATAATAAATGATGCATATATTCATATTATACATTAAGAAGTAACAATTTCTATGACATATCCCTAGATTATATACATTTATTGTATATTTATTTAAATTAGTTAATAAATGATATCAGTAACTATTGAATGCTACTAATAATGACTAAAAAAAATATAAAATATCGATTTTGAGGAATACATCCTTTCTATTCTAATAAAATACCTGTATATAAAAGTCCATTATTTTATTTTTAATGTAAAAATATAACATAGTTTAACAATAATAATATTACTAATATTAAAGGGTACTTGAATATATAAATAGAAATTATTAGGTCTGAACATTTATCGTAAATTTTGCTTTAACTTCGCCAAGTTTGTTATTCTTACAAAAATGTACAACTTTACAAATAAAAAAAATGAATATATATATTAATATATATTTAGTTATATATATGAAAATAGTTATATTAATATATATTTAGTACTATTTTTTAAGTGACAAACGATTAATTTGTATTAATTTGTCCTTACGGTACTTTTTTAATAGACTGTAATTTTTAAACATGTTTGCAACTACGAAAAGAAACAAATATACATACATACGTATATATATATATATATATATATATATATATATGTAAAAATATTATTATTCATTAAGATAAACTCCGCCGCTGCGTCTTGACTCAGACACGCTCATCAATGATTCGCTCAAATATAAATTAGAACGAACTCTAAGAGTTTCTCCGTGGGTAATCCCCATTAACGGTGATTTCAAAGTCTGTTCTTCCAGTATAGAAAGCAGTCGGAAAGCAAACGTTTTCTTGACTGAAATTCTTCTACTCGAAGACTATGTCATTCACTGTGTCTTCATTAATATGAGATTCCCGTCAAACAGAACGTACATAACGAATAAAGGAATTATTTTTGTACGGATGCCTTTAGAAAATGTTTATATTGCCTATTTATATTCATTTCCGTGTTAAATAATATCGTTTTTAATAATCGGGTACACATTTCAGTGTTTTACATAACTGTATTTTATTTGTTGAAACAAATTTGTACGTGTATTACATACATATTTACTTTATTGAGATAATGAATGTATGTCAATATTAAATGCCGATGTCAAAAATACATGTAAAATTAAAGGAATTATTTCAAATATTTTCATTTAAAATTTTGATTTTAATTAAGGGCACTTTTTTAGTCAGCTTCGTTTTGAAATACTTTTCAACATTTAAAAAATAATTAAATTAAATACATTTATTTTATTATGATATGAGTTTTTATTTGAGAAATTAAATTATTTAAATGTTGGTACTTTTAAGAAACTTTACCATTTATTATTTTTATGGAATAACTTTATTTTAAATATTAACTTTATTATTATTTAAATATTTGTATTATGTTTTTTTTTGTCACGAATAAATGAAGTACTAATTAAGTCTGTAATATAATTGAGATGGTTATCATTTAGTTGTTTACTCCATATCTTTTCATTAAAGCTCTAAGACTTGCAAATTATAATTTTACTTCATTTGTATCACTTTTTTCACTGACTTTAATATAAATGAATATATTTTTATTATTCATTCCTTCGCACTAATTACAATAACATTTTTGGCGTCTGTATGTTTTTATTTTAGTTTAAAGAAAAAAATAGAGATTGTATAATACTTCAAATATTAATTTTCATTTTTATAGTAATATGTATTTTTATTATGTGACAAAGAATGATTTAAAAATAAGTAGGTTTAAGTTAATATTTTTAGCTGTCAAAATAAATTTTATAATTTTCAATTTTACAAATATTTTGAGTATATTTTCTAGATTACTGTTTCGTTATTCTAATATTTATAATAAATAATAGTTTCTTTTAAAAATATAAAGTGTGATTTTTGGTAATATATTTTCAGATATAACTATATACATCTATGTGAATATATATATATATATATATAATATATAAGATATAATATTATATATATATATATATACGCTTCTAAGTTTGCTTAAAAAAAGTGGTATGTTTGAAAACATACCATTGCGATAGAAAGCTTTCGTAATCTACATATATGTGTGTACGATCTCCAATTCCTATTCCTATTTGGGGCATCAAATCGGTCTCTATCTCTATTCTCTATATGCTATAACGCTTACCTCGAATTGTGAAACTTGATAAGGTTTAAATTGAATTATACGAGTATCTAATTTAACATAAATATCTGAATTGATAAAATATTAAAAGAAATATCAGAGTACCTAATTTGAAAATTTGGGATATGTTTAAAAATTTTTATTTGTAGATAAAGCGTTTGATTATAATATTTTAATAATTTTATTATTAGTAAATAGTAGCGCGCATACATGTACAATAATATATATATATATATATATATATATATATATATATATATATATATAAAGGAATAAAATGCTATATTGGATAAAATTACACTATGATCTTAATAACTTATTAATAAATGAACTGATTCAAGAGAATAACTGTAAAATATAACTGTAACATCTATTTTTATACCTACATTAATATCATTTATTTGAATTGGCATGTTAATAGTTTTGTATAAAATTTTTTACAATTTTTATAAAATACAAAAACTTTTTCTTAAATCTCATCCTATTCACAAACTACCAAAGATTTTAATTTGTATTTATATAAGTTAATATAATTTCATAGTCTATAAATCATAGCTGTTTTATTAATATTTTTCATTTGAATTAAAATGTAAGTATCTGTTTAAACATTAAAAAATAAGATTTTCTACATGTACAGTATTATAAAAACTATAAATATATTTGTAATTCTACTCACTTGGAAGAAAATTATTTTCTGTGCATAAAATCAATTTTTTGGAGTCATGTTCACTATGGTCTTTGAATATATGAATTCTAAACATCAAATATTTTATATTCTTTATTTTTTTTTTATATTTTATATATTAATATTTTCTTTCATAAATGAGTCTTATAAGAAAATAAATTTAGTGTTTCAATCATTATAAAACAATGGCGTATTTTAAATAACACACATATACACAACCACCTACCCAAATGTAATATATATAAATATATATATATATTATTCTGTTTATAATGTCATGCAAAACGTATATAAAAAGCGTATTATTTTAATTTTTACTATATTTAATGAGTAAAACAACGCCAAAAAGTTATAAACAATGAATTGAAATATTTTTTGGATGTTTTTCTGGAATTGTAAATCAAATTTGAAATTATCACAATCAATTTGAAATTATCATAAATATTTTTAATCATTGACGATTTACATATTTTTTAATCTATTTATTATTTAAAATATTCAATCTCATATGGTATAGTTTAAAACTGAAACAACAATAAATTTAGATTCGTGATTTTTGTACGAGTACAAATACTTCCATTTACAATTATATGAATATTTAAATAATATTCCTTGACGAAAAACATAACCGTTCAATACATTAAAAAATCCTAGTCTGTTTTCTGAACTGTTGCTGTTTCAATGTTCTGTTCTCATCGTTATTTATACATTATATTTCTGATGGAAAAACGGTGTCGTAGCGCACGGCACAGCTCGTGAGAAATTGTGCAATATGTTGGAAAATTGATTTTTCCAACTAGCATAGGTTGCATTCACACAGAAAACAAACAGTGGTCACAACTGCAATTTATTGCACGTGTTTCCTTTATACACATAGCAGATGACTTTCGTTTTGCTGTGACAGGCAATTTTAAACAAATTAGTGAATAAAATATGCATCGAAAGATTAATAACAACGTTTTCATAGTTTAAATTATTGAAAAATTGAGGAGAATATTTTCTTGCACAAAAAATTAAAACGATAATATTTATCGTATTTATTTTTTAATGCAAATGCATGCTTTTATAAATTGTTTGAAATTTAAAAAATAGTGATTTTTAAATATGATAATTATTTAATATTATTTTCATGCATATTTTAAAAAATCTCCAAATTTAAAAAAGAAATCACAGATGAATTATTTGAAACTGTAATACGATAATTGTGAGAATATACAAACATTTTTTTTATTTGGATAAATTTACATTACATATTAAAAGTACATTCTTTTTAAAATGTTATTAATTATACTTTTTTAAGTTCCTTTTCACATCCAAAAAATAATAAAATATATTTTTTAAAAATATTCATCTTACATACATAATTATTATCAATTTTTTTAAAGTTCTTTTTATAATATTCTAAATTGAATAATTTATTTGCATTTATTACATATTTACTTATGTAATTAATACGTAAACTTTTTTAATAATTTTATTTTCATTATAAAATTTTATACATCAAATAATTAATTCGTCTTAAATCGCCTAGAACATTTAAAAAATCAAGTACAGGAGCACATATATTTAATTATTTTTTATTTAAATAGCTACTTCTTAAATAATTCTTCTTTCTTCAGCGTCTTTTTCTAATTTGATGTACGTATTATATTAATGTGATAGAACTAGTTACTAATAATCAAATTTGGCAAAAAGTAAATGACGTTTTTAATTACAAAGTTAATAAATTTTGTAAAATGAGATGTATCTTTAATCTGATAGATATATACAAATTAATATCATTGTATATTTTTTTCAGTCATGTATTCCGTTATAGAAATAGTGTCTGTGTTTCTTAAAAGTTAATTTAAAATATTCTTATATATTTTTAAAATCAAATAAAATATTAACATAATACTTTATGAATTAAAACTTTTTATCGTCAAAATCGTATATTTAATACCATATGCAAATTAGTTATGCAACTAGAACAGTTTTTATGTTTTCATTTCTTGTTGAATATGATATCGTTATTATTTTTATTTTTCAATTAATATAATCATATATTTACTTTACAAACTTTATCGCAATAGAAATAAATATGTAATTTTAAAATTATCACTATGAAAGAATCTTATTTTCCTATATTGGTATTAAAGCTACAGACACTACATACACCTTGTGATTTCCATATTGAGCCATTTAACATTTCTATATGCATAAAATGTAAACATACATGTTTTGTGTGGCCTTAGTTGTCGGTATAAGTGGTTCGTAGATATGGTGCAGAGTAAGCGGAGAAGACAGGAATGGACGGGATGTCGCGTTAGAGGAGTTGGATATGGCTAAAGTTATCCCGTTCGTTGTTGTATTTCCCCCGTGAATGTCGCAGTTACCTGTAATATCATGAGACGGAAACGTGACGCAAAGAAGCTATAATATATGATGATCCGGTCTAAGAAAAGACGAAATTTCATTCACATGATCAGTTTTTTACGTACGATATAAGCGATTACATTTTTTATTGCACATTATATAGTTTTTTTATCGTAAATTATATTTCATAACCACACTCTGATTTTTTTCTATATCACATTAAAAAGTAATAAATATACAGAGATTTTATACTCGTCTCCTTCTATTAAAACATAAATGCGGCCATATTTTTATTATTAAAATTAAAAATCTCTTCAATTGGCGGTATCTGCTATTATTTTTTCAATTACTTTTATTCAATTAGTTTTTTTTATTTGTCTTATTTGCATTGAAAATATATTGTTTAGAATTCTTATAATAAATTAAATGACTATTTTGCAATAAAATTTATCAATTTGAATGTTTTTAATTTCGATTTATTCCAAATTAATGAAATTAACAAAGTTTTATACAATTATCAGAAATTAATATTTCGTTAGTGTCACAAAATTCTAAAAAATTTTTCTTAAAAACTTTTCTTTGCAGAAAAATTTGTAAATTGATTATCGATCATTTGCGGCCCTTTTCTATGTACATTTCAGTAGCGGTTCCATCATACGTAAAGCATTTCCGGCTAAATTTTCTTTTATAATCTGTGGTCAAGAGAAACATTTGTGAAACTAAATTTAGTCACTATTCCATAACTATATTGCGGAATTATTTAATTTTTATTTACTTGTTTGTATTCAAGATACTTAGAGAATACTGTAAAGACAATCGTTTTTTATATATATTATATATGTATATATACATAGTATTGATAAAAATCAAAAAATGAAATATTTATTTTTCTATTTAGTCTATTTGACAATCGCTTATATATTAGGACAATATATTTTAAACCTGAATCCAATCTACATAGTAAATGTTTTTTTGTTTTTGTTAGGAAAATATATATTTACCCAAAAAATATTATTGCGAAATGTAACATTTGTTATGTTGTAAAATAATTAAAACTCATTTATTATGTAGATTATTTTTATTTTATAAACATTTTGCTATTTAATATTATTGAAAAATGATTTAAAATTAAATGATTTTAAAATGAAATGATTTTAAAATTAAAAATCATTTTTGATAAATACGTTTTAATAACAAAATTTAACACATCTTTCAATTGTGTTTCAACTGTTAACGTGTTATTCAATAATTTAATTTAACGGTAGTACGTAATGTGTGCAACGTTTTGTATTTCTTTTTTTTGATCAAACCTATATTTTTTTAATATAACTGTAATAACTGCAATTAAAAATATTAATACAATGAAACATAAAATAAAGAAAATAATTAGATTTCTAGATTCATTTTAATATATTTAATTTAAAATTTAGTGAGCTTATTATTACCAAATTAAATTACACAAACTGTTCGTAATTGGCGTTATAAGGCTTTACGTAATATATCTTTTTGTATATATATATATATATATATATATACAGAGAGAGAGAGAGAGATAGATTTCTACTAATTTAATTACTTATTATTCTAAATCGGAAAATTATATAAAATAATGTACCTCTTAATTAATAATTGTATATATATATATATATATATATATATATATATATAATATTATTTAAAAATACTTTGAAAAGTTGAGCGATTTGGATAACAACATAACAAAATTAAAAAAATATGTTGAAGTTTACTTAATTAAAATCAATTTATTTAGAGGATTTAATTAATTGCTTTTAGTGTAGTATATTTTTTAAAAAAAATATGAATATACCATTATGAAAATAAAACCTTATTTATGAAAATAAAAGTATATAAATATATATTGTGTATAAAACAGTGGTTAATATTTGCACTTTTATTTACACATAATAGTAAAAAAAATAATTCATGATAAATAAAGTTTAAATGCTTAAAGTTACAAGATCTTCCAAAAATATTTTTAAGGAAGTTTGTGTAGATTATTATTTGTGTATTATCTAACATTTTTT
Organism: Acanthacorydalis orientalis; assembly: GCA_034766995.1. Classification (NCBI taxonomy): domain Eukaryota; kingdom Metazoa; phylum Arthropoda; class Insecta; order Megaloptera; family Corydalidae; genus Acanthacorydalis; species Acanthacorydalis orientalis. The sequence continues at coordinate 31,752,224 of CM068313.1, read as the reverse complement.
AAATATTAAATACAAGTCTTAGTAGTTTGTAAAGAAAGAGATTTCGTTTTGACGTTGACATATAGGAGACATTTGCAAGTTTAATTTGCTGTGATAATTAATTTAGAACATGCAACAACTTATTAATGAATCATTTTATTAAAGTAATATATATTAATAGATCACATTTTTGTGATATATCATTTATATAAAGTTAGTACATACATAAATAATCTTATAAAAAATTGAAATAATTTTAAATGTTGTGATATTAAATTAATCTGCAATAATGAAATACTGTCGTTACATATTTAATAATCATTATAATATAACACGCAATTGAATATATTAAATATAATACTTACACTACAGTAAGCATTTCTATTAGATTCTCCCCTTTCAAAATTTTATTCAATTTGCGAGGTGCGAGGTTCATTTGAGGGTGTATATTTAGTTTTTATAATCGTTCATTAATAATATTAATATAATAATTTCCTAATGAAAAGGTATTTGAGGCAAATTATCTACTATACAAAATCAATATTCTAACAATCTTTTATTTACTGAATAAAAGTAACGTTTGTATAGAAGATACTATAAAGAATAAAAAAGAAGTACATAAATAAATATACTCAATAATTAAAATGTTTTTCTTAAATTTTAAGTCTAGTTACTGCTTTTATAAAAATATCATATAGTGCTTTCAACTTTTTGTTGTAAATTTGAAAAATTTAATACAAATAGAGTTCAGTTTTAAAATGTAACTGATACGCACGTATAAAAAGTATTAGAATGTACATGGTGCATATTAGATAATGAAGAAAGAATAAAAAAAATGGAATAAATAAGATGAATGTATATTTAGTACAGGATATATTTTTTTAAGCGTGTTTGCGCCGGATGATATAAAACAAATTCTGGACTGAATGTACAAAGATAGGTCATAATTACATTGATAATTTGTAAATATCAATGTTTCTTGAATCAATTGTTTTGATATAAACTTAAATTCTTTCAAACGAAATTCTTGGTTGTTATTAATATACTTTCTGTATTATTCCACACAATGTATTATTTTTTTTTTTAAAAAAAATAATATCTAACGAATTAACTATGGTATAACAGTAATTACTCTCTGTCTGTATAAGCGTATTAATCTCTGTATACATCAAAATTTCTAAGTATATTTTTCATTACGAATTTGGGACACATCATCTAAATATTTCATTATAAAATATTAAAGGTCTAGTATGAAATCTAGATATGATACTATAACATTTATATTCTTGATAGAATCAATTACCGTAGAACAAATATTTGATATACGTAGTCTTTGGGTATTCACATCAGTAAATAACTCAAAATATCCTACATGAACACAGCGGGAAGCAATTAATTAATTTCCCTGTATGAAAAATCGAAATAGCTGATGAAAAATGTACATCGTTTCTTCGCATGACAATGTAAATATTAGAAGGCAGTGTACCGTGTGAGTTGATTTATGTCACGCTAAACAAATTAGTGTGTAGTCGTTGCTGCTATAGTATGGATATAGCTGCTTTTTGGGTGGTCTCATCGGTAGCGGAATGGGATATCGGCTGGGTGGACGGTCGTCTGTCCGCCTGGCTGCCTGCTCGGCTGCTTACTTACTCTCTAGCTTGCTTGGATGACTGTTTGGGCGACATTGCGCCGAAACAATGGGAACCCACCAGAACCATAGATTATCTCCACTTATCCACAGTTCATAGTGTCGCCATCTTGTGACATTTTCATGATATACGATTACCGGCCACGTAAACATCACCCAAGGTGTTTGCATAACAAGTTACGTGGTAATGTCGTGGTATGATGTCACATTGTTTAACTACCTTGCAGACATGCTTTGTGTATGTTACTAGTCTTGAATAACGTGACGTAATTAAAATCAATTTTATATATATATATATATATATATATATATATATATATACACGCACATGCATTGAAATGTATGAATGTGTTTATTTAATAAAGATCCCTGCACAAATTCATTAGAACACAACTAAATTTTATTTGCATTTTAATTAAGAATTCTATGATGTAAACATTGTCATTATATATATATATATATATATATATATATATATATATATATATATATATATATATATATATATATATATATATATATATATTATTACTTAGATAAGAAAACTTTAGTACAATCTGAAGCCTGGACATATAGTATAATAATCTAATTCTGGCAAATTTATTCAATTCTTTATTTTTTTAATCACATATTTAATGTTAAAAAAACAATCCTTTGGATTTTTAAAGGAAATGTTTTTTTTTTTAGTATATCTAGAGTGGAAAAATATTTAAGAGAAAATTATTAATTTTTCATTTTTAAATAAGAACTTAGATGTAATAATTTTTTTATAGTTAAATTAAAATTCAATATAATTTTCATTCATTATTAATAGATATTAGGGTCTTACTAGGTTAGTACTAATCTTAGGTTACTACTGAGAGAATCTACTGCAAAAGAAAAATGAGAAAATTTGTTTTATAAATTGTGTGAAAACTTCTGTATTATTATAAACTTCCAATGTAAGTTTGAACCAAAAAAAATATTGCCGTACAAAATTATATATATATATATATATAACATTTTTGAAAATGTTTTATATATATATATATATATATATAACATTTTTGAAAATGTTTAATTCATTTGAATATAAAAATGTTAGACTCTTGTTAAGAAATTAAGACTATGAACAGAATAATTTTGTTTGTTTATTATTATACTAAAATATTCATCTTATATATATATATATATGTAAAAGATAAATATTTTGGATTTTAATGTGTATTTTGTATTCAGTAATTATTTTTTATATTTTTTTTAAATTCCAATTTTAGAACCTATACTATTATTGTTGTTTTATTAAATATGAAATGAACATTTAATTACTATTAAAATTTTTATAAATTAATATTTTTCATAAATAACAAATAATGTTCATAATATTACGAATACTTGTTTATTTATAATTTTGTTTCATTATTTAACAATCTAAAATAATTTTACAAATGCGTATGAGATAGAATATTTTTTGAAATTAATGCAATTGCTGATATTAACCTACATCTATTCGCTTTGATACCAGATATATATATATATATATATATATATATATATATATATATATATATATGAATCTGTTAATAAATTACGTAAATTGTTTCATTTGCTGTAATGTGTACAAGTAGTGTTCACAATAGAAAAAAATATTTAATGAAAAATTCAATCAACTAAAAACAAAAACACATCCAAGTTTACAACCACCTAAGATCCAAATAAAATCAACCGACATCTTGAAAAACATCACCGTAAACATTTTAATAAAAAAATACACGGATGGAGGCCATCTTCGTCACACGCTGCCATTACAGGAATTTTACATCTCTACAACGGATGTGTAACGACAATCGTAAAGAAATCTAATCTGTGGACCGCTTGCTCTGTACATACCTACATACCACTCACTCACTATATTACTTCTACCGACTGATTTCGTAGTGGGGTACGTTACGTATATATGTATATATAGTATGGTATAGATGCGGTATATGGTATGGGGTTGAGATAGTGAAGGACAAAAAAGGACAAGGAGGCACTAACACCTTTTGTAAAAGACACGCACTCGTTGGAATTTGTGTTGTAAGCGGTAGTCATTCGATGTTCAATCTCGGAAACTGTGTCGATCTGAGCCAACCAGCCGACAGTACAGGACCGTGCTGAAGTTATTTACATGTACTAATACTATTCAAGCGAATCTGTCACATGAAATGAATAGTTACAACTCAATATTCCGTATTTATTAAATGTTTATTGGTTTAATCAAGAATCTTCTTAGTAGCTTCAATTTTTTCCAATTAATTTGGAAATAAATTTATAAAAAATGATATGTTTAGTCATTCAGGAGCATATCAATAAGTAGAGATGTAAATAAAATAAATATTTCATTATTTTTCTTCAATAAAAGATCTTTCGTACATATACATACATACATACATACAGACATATATATATATATATATATATATATATATATATATATATATATATATATATATATATATATATATATATATATATAATATGTAAACCGTTATTTCTTAAATAATGTATCGTAAAGAATATTGATATTTCAATTAGCATGTTATAACAAATGGTATTAATTTGATAATCACAGTTTTTGTTATCTTTTTTTACTAATCAAATGTTCTCTCAATAATATTTATTTCAATTAATCTGATTTTTTTATTTTTCCTTATTCAATATATTAAATAATCGCTAATAAATTTTAGCTTGATAAAACACATTCATTTATTTTAACAGATAGTGATTATTAATAGCCAATCAAATCGAAGTTTTTATTACTTTCATTGAACGAACTCTTTTCTTAAATATTTATTTTTAATGTTAATAAAACTTTTGTTTGTTACAATATAAGCTAGAAGATAAAAAACTAAAAAAATGCTGATTTTCGCTATTAATTCATACTTAATGTAAATTTAATTTTACTTATGATAAATATGGTAAAATTAAATATTACAACTAAGTGAAATTTAGTTATATTCACAGTATTGAATTAACATCATGTATGTTATTATAATTTTTATAAAAACTATAAAATAATTAAGTAAAACTGTATAGTTTTGAGTACAGTATTTGCTTGATATATATTTTAAAGTAGTCCAGAAAATAATAATTCTATAATTATTACTTTGTTCAGAATATTTGTTGATTTCAACAATGTACAAGCTTCATATTTAATTGTTTGTCAATATAAATATACCTGATATATTTTGTGAATGCTTTAATAATACATAAAAATAAGGTTTTTATAATGGATAAGTATTTCCCCAAACAAAATATTTTTGTCTAAACACTGTTTAATAACAAACTTAAATAATTTTTATTTATTATTTTAGAAATTTAAACGAGATGTTATGTTTATTTTTGTAATGTTCATTTAATTTCTTATGGAATTAATTTATAAATATTTACTCAAAAATAATTGCAGTTTTGATAAAATCCCATATTTGAATAAAATTTGTAATGTATAAAGAATACTTTCTGCAGTACGGTCCTGTAGTTGTCCATGGTAAAAGAAAGCAAGTAGACGAACAGGAGAACAGACCAGGTGACCCCTCTTGGTCATGGTTCAACTCCCGACATGGCGTGATCGTGTCTTCACTTTATGTGCTCTTCGACGTTCGTGAATGTGCAGGGATTTTGTACTTTAGTGTCGTGCTTTGAAAGATGATAGCGAGGGTTGTTTTCGACAGAAAGTTTATATTTTGTATAAGATTTCAATTTCGCGAATTGTTTGTATTATGGAACATCTTTTTAAATGTTAAATGAATATTATATATATATATATATATATATATATATATATATATATATATATGGGAAATAACATTTTTGTTTTTAGGAGTAGGAATACAATTTTAATATTGTACGTGTAAAAACTAAGCACATTTCATTGAAATTTATTTATAACAATATTGACATTTTATATAAAATTATCTTTTAATAATGAAAATTCAAAAACAAAATCAATTAAATATTTACTTATATATATAGATAAACATATATATTTTATATATGTATATATATATATATATATATATATATAATGTACATATGTATGAATTTATGTAGTATATACAATAATAAGAGTACAGAGATCGACTGACAATTTAGAATTTCAATACAATAAAACAATATTTTCCTATCGGAACGAACACAATGCAACTTGAATTGGTAAATTGAAATAAATCACTTGACGCAAACCCTGCCAAATGAACTAAACAAGCATTTGACCTAAAAAGAAATGTATGAAGAGAGGATTGTGAATAAGCCAATTTCGACAAAGATATGCAACTAAACAAGTTGGATATTTTAAATATTTAATGGACATTTTCGTTTCATTGATCTTATTATTTTCTATAGGCTTACTATTATTTCCTAATATGCTTATTTCAATTATATATATATATATATATATATATATATATATATATATATACATAAATATGTGTGTGTGTCCGTGTTTGTGGGTGTATCGTAGTATATAATTCGTTAATATACCAGAAATATACATTTTAAAGAAAAGCAAAGTAATTATTGGGGAAAAATCCGATAAAACTGTTTTTTTTAAAAAAAATAATGTAGATTAATGTAATGAAGTAATTTTTATTACAGAATATTTTTAAAGGATTGAAGAAGTACATTAACAATGCAACATGAAAAAATATAATAAGTGTGGAATCAAATATTGATAATTTTTATAGTGTATATAATTTTCTATAAGAAATTTGCTCTAATTTTAAAAAAAAATGATATATAATATGTTATTCCAAACTTTATTTATTTTTTAATTTATACTTCTTTTTAAATTTTTTATATAATTTGAAACTAGTATAATTATAAAATAAATCTATGTTAAAATTTAATTTTTAAAACGATATCAGCATTATTTGTTTATATATTTTTTTTAAATCTGGATAAGTAAATTAAGATAACTTGATTTGGATTATACACACACACACACACACATATATATATATATATATATATATATATATATATATATATATACACGTATATTTTTATTAAAATATGCAAAATATTGTCATTAATGAAAATGTAAAACTGCATTCTTTATTGAATAATGCAGTAGAAATAAAGAATTAATATATATTGAATAAGAAAATAATTATGTTAAACTTAGTTTCAATTTATTTATTATCGAGGAGTTGCTTAAATTTCTTTTTTAATATCTTTCTCATTAAATGTGTCATGTGATGTTCATGTTGTAATTTTTGCCTGCTTGCAACACGAGTCAGAGTTAAATTAAATTAATTATATCACGAAGAATAATTTAACGGTAAAAAATCTTTTTTATGAATAATCTGTAGATTAATTAGTGTCACTTAAGATATTAATGAACGCTAAAAAACATTATACGTCTAATACGCGATTGAAGTAGGGAAGAGTAATCAAACAAAATCAGAAATTTCGTCACAAAACACAATGGAAGGACTTAAGCCGCATAATTTATTCAGACTAGTCGAAAACTCACTTAAAACATAATAACATTGTTGAACTGGTGTTGGTCGATGTCAAACAAACAGATCATCAGGCATGTCTTTGAATAATGATGTAGTCAGTATAGACAAGAGCTGTGACGTTCTCATCGCGCTGTCAATAATCCAAGCGCTGCGTGAACACAGGCGACATTCACTCACTTTCCATGTCACAGAGTTCTTTATGTAACAGTGGCGGTAACAGTATGATCGAAACGTATTGCATCACTGATTATTTATATTATACCGGGGATTATAGATAAAAAAATATTTAAACTACTCACTTGATTTTTTTCAGTAACAATTCAACTATTTTTCTAAATGAAGTCATTTTTTTCATAACTTTAATAGAGGAACTATATAATAATATAAGAAATAAGTGACATATATTGAATGTATCTTTTTAATGAGTACTGAAACACTTTTGATCCGATTAATTTGTCTTCCGGAATGAAACAATATCTTCAGGAAGAAGACTTACTTTACAAACTTTTACAAGAAATTTAAAAATGCTATAAATTAATTCACTCTAAAAATAAATTGTTTGTGAGTAAATAACATTCCTTGTTTAAAAAATGGCTCAAACCACGCCTCTTACAATAAATTAACAAATCCGCTTAATAGTCTAATAATTCTTTTCGATTGTATACAAACTACGTAAATGATCAAATTAATACGCATTAAGTTTAAAATTAGTATTCAATTCCCCTTTGACGTTCTACGTAGGTAACGCCAGTGTCTCGTGTTCTCTCGTTGTACGTCACCTCTTTTGTCGTCCACCTTCGGAATGATTTCACCCGACAAACCTACCCGGGCAAAAGGACTTTGGCACGTATTCGTTCCATCCATTACACCAGAACTCCTAATTTCCGATTTCTTATACCGACCGAGTTACGGACATACACACACCATCCTCCTTATAGCAAGGACAAGAATCACCACCTCGTTTTCATCCATTCCCTTCAACCCTCAAAACTGCTTGCATCTCAACCGCCTTGTAGTTTTGTAGATTGTATCTTTATGTTGTTGACATTTTTTTCTTGTTGTGCGATCTAGTTTTTTATTCAGAACGAAAATAATAGAGTTCATATATATATATATATATATATATATATATATATATATAAAAGTTTTGAATTAAATTTTATCGTATATATATATATATATATATATATATATATATATATAACGTATTATCAAGATATTTTAAAAATTGAAATACAATATACAATGTGAATAAAAAATCACAATACTAGTGCCATACGCATTTTACATAAACTTATCTCATGTTCATTTTTTATTCATCAAAAGCCACATTTTTATATATAATTAATTTTATTTACAATTATTCTTTTTACTTTAGCATTTTTAGCATCAAATTAGAGTGGTTTGTGTTATTTCTCATGTTTTGTTGTGTATATTGGTTTATATATATATATATATATACATACATTGAAACCAATGTATACGTGTGCATATATACTAATTTATGTATTAATTTTCAAGCTTGTATTAAATTTACATTTAATTTTTGAATTTTTTCAAAAATACTTTGTAAATAATCTCTTTTACTTAGAATATTTTTTTCTACTGTTCTATATTGAGAAAATTCTACTGGTATAAATATTACTGTTAACTATTTTGTATCAATTTAGGTTTATGATTACCAAGTATTCAATTTCGTAACTATTAAATAAAAACCGTATAACTTTGATACTCTTTTATAAATATTTTATATAAGAGTAAGATGAAAAATAATTCATTTTGTGAATAAATATTGTTATTATGTTTATTTAGTTCCAAAAAAATATTTCATTCAATTTTATACTTTACTTCTTAAAACAGTGCTCATAAAAATGTATTATTCATTTTTTATCATATCTTTTGTGAACATTTATTACAAAATCTCTTTTTTCCTCAATATAATAATATTCTTTACTTCATTCTTTAGTTGAGTTAAAACGATTACAATGTTTATTAAATTATTTCAAACAATAATATTATAAAAATCTAACACTGGTCAAACGTGTACTTATTTTCAATCAATACATTTTAAGGCCGCTAATATATATATATATATATATATATATATATATATATATATATATATATATATATATATATATGTGTGTGTGTGTGTGTGTGTGTAATTTAAAATCATTAATTTTTAATTCATATTTTAATAAAAAATAGACTTAATGTATTATCCTTCCAATCCATCGTAGAATAAAATATATTATTAAAATCTACCAAAGGTAATTACGTTTTCATATTATGACATTTGTTTATTATTTATAAAACAATATGTCTTATTTATTATTCTATTTAATATACTATTTTCCAAACTATACTCGAAATAGTTTATAATCATTTAGTTTTCTCTTCAATTAAGTTGTCAACTGACTATAATTATTATTCCATTTTTTATACTTTCTTTTATGTATTTATATTGTTACAGCTATGACAACTTAAATAGCACTAGTTATTTCAATTAAATCGTATACTTTTTAAAATGTATATTAAAATTATTTAGTCGTTTCAATATTTGATAGATAATTTTAATTTTCTAGATATTAAGTGATATGATTATATGTGTGTATATGTATATATATATATATATATATATATATATATATAAAATATTTATTTAATTAGAATGCAACAGTTATAACATTGTAAACACTTATTTTAATATGAGTATAAAAAATAACATTAAGAAACTATATGCTTTTGGATACAATTATTAAATTTGTATATAAAAAAATAAAATAAATATTTCTAATATATTTTTATAAAATGCTTTTAGAAGTATATTATGAAATTCAACTGGTTTTGTAATGCAATTACTTACTTTGATTTACATTAGTTGCTAGTGTATTTTTGAAATAGTAAATTTTATATTACGACGTTTATGGAAATTCAATTGTTGATTAGACTTTCAAATTATACTTAAGTTTTGAATTAAATTTTATCGTATATATATATATTTATTTATACGATATTATCATTATATTTACTATATATATACATATGCTTTTACATTTAATGTTTTTAATTATTAACAATAAATTATTGTAGTGATAGTTTCATTTGGTTTATATTAACTTAAGTAACATTGGTAAATAATTTTAAATATCTCACGTTATTGGTATTTTACTTTAAATTGTAAACCAACCATTTATTAATTCTAATTAGAAATTGATGCAGAAAAGGAGGAATTCTTTGCCTTGTTAACAACGTTGTTCTCACTTGTTTTTCTTTATTACCTGGATGTAGTTTATATGGACTAAATATACATAACATTCGCTTTTCTATTTTTCTATGTTTGGTTCTTTTATGTTTCCCCATGGATTTCATTTAATCAGCTAAATAGGTAATTTATTATTATTGGAACAGGAAATTAATTTGGTACATTTAAATTGAATCATTCATGGCTCTGTTTTAAATTAAAATATTTTCTCGTCGTTTTAGGATTTTGAACTGGCAACATTAATATTTAAAAACACTATATATTTTGATCAAATAGTTGGAATAACCTCATAAAAATGACCATGATGTCGTCATAACTCAGTATTTTAGGCATTGCATACTTTTCACATTTCAGTTGAAAAAAATGCTGATGAAGCCACAAGAATGATTTGTTCAGTTTTAGGGGAAGGTGTTGTGATGCATTAAACATATAAAAAATAGTTTTAAAGGTTTCAGGATGACGGTAATGATTTTTCTGATTGAGAATATCTCGGTCAATTAAAAAAAAATTAAGACGAGAATCTTGAGTAGCTGTAAGTGAAAAATTTGCTTAGACAGAACAAGAACTAGCTCAACAATTCAGAGTTATCCAGCAAGCAAGTTACTTTTGTTTTTATCGGCTTGTAATACTGATATTTCCTCGCTCATAAGGTTCAAAAGTAAAGTTCCTTTTATATATGGCTATTGTTGAAAATCATTCATTTTTTTACAATTATCCATACCGATTAGCTAAGTCGACCACACAGAATTCAAATTCAAAAAAAATCACATTCACAAAACTTCAAAGTTCAATACATCAGCATCGGCAAACGGTACCGAAATGGTTTAGCATGTACGCCTGCGGTGGTGTGGGGATACGCGTGTATAGGTACGGGGAAGACCCTTCGGTAAAACGATTACTAAATCACATTGTCAGTGAGAGACAGCCGATTGCTCATTGCCGAGTCCCGGGGTGACCAATTTATTGGATGCCGTTCGACTAGCGTATACACACAATCACAGAATTGAGCATGGAGCAAGCAAGCGTTTGGAACATCGTCAGTATGTAGTATGTGCGTGATGGTTCGCGATCGATACTTTCAGAAATTTGTTTCTCTCGAGAGATTTCTCGAGAGCTGTAAAATTTTTCATTTGATACACAAAATGCGTTCTTTATTGTTATACGGCTTTTTTATATATAGAATAAATATTCAAGTATTACATGTAATTTTTGTTATTTAAATAAACGATAAATATTGTATTCGTGAAGTAAAAAATTAAAGAAAATGTATTTACAATGGAAAATAAATTACTATATTCAAAATTCAAAGTTATTTTTGAAGATTGTAGTATATACGTCATACATCAAAATATATAAATGTATTGGAAATACGGAAAATGTATTCATGTAAATTTAAATGATTACTATTTAAACGAATTCCAAATAAAAAAAAAAAAATTGAATTCTTAAGAATTAAAAAGGAAATTCAGTTCGAGCCTGAAAATATATTCTATTATAACAATTTCTTTTAAATATTAAAATTAATGTTTTATAAAAATATATTTCGTTCTTTTCTAGTAATGGACAATAAATTCAATATTTTTGAGTTCTTAATATAGAATCCTATTTGTATTTTATGTAGTATATGTAATTATTTCTATTTAGTCTCATTAGGTGCAGTACAAATATTCTATTGTCATAACTTCTTCAAAATTATTGAATGACTTTGTAACTGGATATTTTTCAAGAAATTACATTTATGTTACATATAATTGCTCTTTTTTTTAAAAAAAAATTATTAATTAGAATTTTATTAATTATTTTATTAAATACTTGTTGTCAAAAAATATTTATTCAAAGAACTTACTCTAACTAGAACCAAACACAAATAGTATTCTTATGACGATTCAATAGTTATATTAAAACAATATATTCCATTTTTAATCGTTTCTCTATATTTTTTTATAATTTTATTGAAATCAAAACTGGTTGATTTTCAGAAATAATCCATTCTTAACAGCCATTTGCGTTATTAATAATTATAAATCCAAGTCTGTAACGAATCAATGAAATAAATTCTTCTTAATACTTTGTTAGAATTTATTATTTATTACAAAACTTGATGTTTCAATTTAAGATATAGTGTGTGTGTGTGTGTTACTTACATCTGTGAATATGTTTATATACGGCTTGAAAAACAAAATTATGATTTTATTTTTGTTGCGTTTTTTAAGTTTTGATTCTTTTGCATTAATGTAACATAATTTATTGAATAATGTAGAGCAAACGGTAATAAAATTGGATTAATTTTTTATTCTAATAATAATAATCTATCAATATTTTGTATGACTGAAATTATTGATATTATTTATTTTCTTTAATAATTTTTTAATTTTGAAGTTTGTATAAAATTATTTTAACGTTCATATAAGTTCAGTAATTTTTAGTGTTTTTTTTGTTTCTTTTTCGTTATGTCATATAAGCTTCATAAAATAAATAAAACAATGTTTATGTTAATTAATTAATTTATTATTGTTTAATTTTATATAATATTATTGATTTAATTATTCTGATGTTTTAGAAAAAACATCGATATAATTGAAAAATCTTAATTGAAGTTTGTAAATATATCTATATTTATTTTTAAAAACGAATAACAAATACCACAAACCACAAAATGTGTGTGAACTGTTTACTGGCTTGTTGTGTGATTTATATTTAGTGTATTTGAAACTATTAAGTGACAGTAACTTCATAAATTTAATATATTTCAAATAATTAAAAGAGCACTCTTTATAAAGAGAAACTTAATTATGCTTACAAATATGTTTTATTTTCTTAGTAACATATTTTTAAATATGAGAGTATATTATTTATGTCTCTATTGATTAAGAAACAACTTTAGACAATAAAAGTTATGTATGTATAAAAATAAAAAAACGGGTTATATTTATAAATTTAAAAAAGGATATAACAGTTTGATATATTTTTTTTATTATTAGAACATAATATCGATGAAAATATATAAAAAATAAATAAAATTGTTTTAAAATCTATATTAACTTATTTGTTACAATAGAAATATCAAGTAAACGTTATTATTTTCAAGGTTGAGATTAAAATTATTTTTCTTTGCAATATTTTTGTACTAACACTGCAGCTAAAAATAGTTCTAATAGCTAAGGGCTAGATCATTCTTTCAAAAAGGGTCGTATAAGATGAAAATATATGTGGACAAAGAAATATTGCCACTTATTTCTTTCTAAATAACGTAAATTCTCAAGGACGTTATTTGAACATGTGAAAAAACGTTTATTGCTATTAATGGCACGATTTTTCTTGTTAAGATGATTATAATTTACGTTTTCCACCAACATTCTATTAATTAAATTAAGAATCATTTCTTTTTAATGTATTCTTTTGAAATTAATTTATTTTTGAAAATTATTAAGTTAGATATAATTGTATTAATATTATATATATATATATATATATATATATATATATATATGTACGTGTGTTTATACGAAGAGAGAGAAATAATAAAAAAATGAAACAAATTACTGAACGACATATATAAAAAAGTTAAAAACCTAACCTGTCAGAAAAGACAACAGATCTCAAATAAAACAATATTCTTTGTTTATTGTATTCGACTGAACATTTATTTTTAGATAAATCATTTATTGCGTGCGAAAAATATTTTCTTTATTTTATTTCATACAAAACAAATCGTATAAATCTAGAAAATATAAAAATATGTCCTAGCTAAATTGGATATGTAACATCGAACAAAATAACCAACATATATATATATATACATATATATATATATATATATATATATATATATATATATATATATATATATGACTATATACTATATTAGACTTTTGGAAAAGCAAAACCACTTTATATTACCAGTCAGAGAATTATTTGACGTGTGAGAAATAAATCCGGGAGCAGCCATTTTGTGTGAGGTGTAGACATACGTAAGAGACATATATCACATACGTAAGGCACTCGCGTAACGAATGGATATTTAGATTAGGTTTTCCGCGGAAAACTCTCGTGAGCTTGTCCGAAATAGCACCCTCACGCACACATCCACAAAAGCATACAAGCATACAAAACTCGTACGTAGAGCCACACTATCATCATCCTCTATTTCCCCCCTGACCCTCATATACACACACGATCCTCTTTATACGTGTTCGATTTCCGTCCCGGAAAAGTTGAGAGTCGAATGTGTAAGAAATGGTGGCTATAGGTTTCATTCGGAGTTTCGGTTGCAGAACATGTCATTTTTTCAAGATTACATTTTTTTTCTTCTACGCATAAATGAAAATATGTACATAATTATGCGAAGTACGAATTAAATCGTTTTAATTAATAATAACTAGGGAAAAATTTTACAAATAAAATATTTTTGGAATTAAAAAAAGACAATTTAGGAGTTGTATTTTATAATGCCTTTTTTAATCCAATTTAACAATATTATCTTGATAATAGGGTTTAAAAAATATGTTGTTTTAAATTGTTGCATAGCAATGATAAGTTTCTATACATTGCAACATTAAATAAATTATATTTGATCGATAATGATAATAAATTATTTCGATGAATTTATTAAACTTTTAAATAGAACTCAAATAACCAAAGTATGATTTTTAGAACTAATATTAATTCAAGTAGAGGTATCAAGGTAGTGTATTTAGTTCAGTAATGTTTATTTTATTTATAAATGACATTATGAATGATATTAAAACAAATAATGGGAACTGAATATGTAATATACCAAGTAATTGTGTTGGAAGCAATATATAACAATTTTAAGAAGTTATAATTAGAGAAGAAAAGTTGCTTGGAATTGAAATCATCGAAAAATACTTCTAGTTAGTTTGTCAAATGATAGAAATTTAGTAACTCATTTTATTCAATTGAATGATTGTAAAATAATTGTCAGATTTGTATAAATACCTAAGTCCATCTTTCCATTAATTTTTGTTATGGAAATACTACGTTTTTATAACTGTTAGTGAAGCTTGTATTATTTTGAATTTTGTACTGAAAAAGATTTATCAATGCTATAGAAATGTAAAAGAAAGAGTTTATTTAATGTTTGCGAATCAAACTAATACAAAGAAAAGATACTTCTTTCATTTTACATAGATTTTATAATCTCGATATGCGTAATGAAATACCGAAAGTTATTTCATGAATTGTTTTAGTAAGGAAAAACAGCTTGGAATAGTATCTTGCCTTTTAAAATAATTTAATGTATATATTGTATGAGACAACATTTATAAAAGATTAGAATACGACATACGAGTGAAGTAGAAACTTATAGAAAAAATGTGTTTTCAGTAATGAAAAATTATGAATATTATAAACAGTTAAAATAAGTTAAAAACAAAATAAAGGCGTATAAGAAACAATAAATAAATTATTTTCCTTTTAAGTAAATATTAAAAGTAAAGGAAAAACCTTTTAACAAATATAAAAAAGATAATTGGTTTATTTGAGACAAATGTTTCTTTTTTTACCAATTGATTTTATAAATCAATTATATTTGTTGGTTTCTTTCAGTCAGTATTCTTAAAGTTGTTATTTTTATTTTGACCATTTTTTATCATATAAACGATATAATTTTTGACAATTTGAATAATAAATTTTAAATAAAAACTAAGAATTGAATTATTTATTTGGGGTTTAAGGGTGCGTCGAGGTTTTAGGTACTACGAATTGAATTTATTTGTATAAAATGTATTATAATTGGTTAAATTAATCATTTATTAAAAAAAACGTTTTTGATAAAATAAGTTATTTTGGAAATACACGATCGTATAATATTTTTTTCTGATTTATTACATGTTAGATCTTTATATATATTCGTAGTATCTGAATAGTCTTATTCTCTTTTTTGTAAATTATTTTTTTTTGTTAAATATATCAATTTCAATTTTTATTTTAGTACTATTTTTTTAGTAAATTTTTTGCAGTTTAATAGACGCAAAACAAATGTTAGTATTAAAGTGATAATATTTATAGCAAGTAGAATTAAAATTCAAAATTAATGAGAAGAAAAGAAAAGGAAGTAAATTTAACAAGGAAAAAATATAAACATCGTGAAATAGATTCTATATAGTGAAACACTTTTATTGTATTTATAATATGTCATATTATTAAAACGTTTTATAAACTTCGTAATCATGAAAATTGTTCTTACTTTTTTACTTGTATTGATATTTTTTCGTCAATAATTTATGAAGGTGAATATATATATATATATATATATATATATATATATATATATATATATATATATATATATATATATATATATATGACGTTGTTTATCAAAATATAAAAAATCTATAAGAAAACAATAAATTACAATCTATATAATATAAAATACACAACATTGTAATGAATATTTATATTTATATTTTATCATGTTTATGTATTATCACTTGAGTAGGTGACATCGTCTATTCTTATTTCATCAATAAAACGATTTATAGAAAAGAAATAAAACATGTGTATTAATACAAAGAAAAAAAAGATACTAGATATCGACGCTCAAAGTATTATTTGTGATTGATAATCCTAACTGTATATCAAACACAGATTGATACATGGATGGAGAAATGTGGTTTATTCGGTGCGTAAAGTCTCCGGTCTTGTTTGACTTTTGGTTGGCTAACGTATTTTGCGGCTTGTTTAGCAAGAAGGGATACAGAGTATTGACGTATCTATTTGGTAAGTTGAATATGTTAACTGATTCATGAAATAAGATACAAGCAATGTGTTTTCTTTAAAAATAAATAGAGCGGGAAATATATGATCGTTTCACATTTATGGGTCATTTTATTTTGAATCGTGTTATATATTATTTGGGAATAAATAAGAAATATATTTATTTAAAAAAGTAAGTTAAAACGAATATCGTACTTTAATATATTATGTTTAAAAATAAAAACGATAAAATAGAAAAATCAAAAAAAAACACATTATTTGATGTTGTACTTTTAAATATATGATTTTTCTAAAAATATGAAAAATAAACATAAAAAAGTACAATAAGCTAAACTAGATATAACTAATTATTTTATAAATATGATATATCAATATAAAACATTATTAAATTTTCTTCTGTTATTCAAGGTGAAATTAATTGTATTATTGTATCACAACTTCTTTGGAAGTTATATATATATATATATATATTTGTTGACTTTTCTTTACAAAAATCAATGATTTTTTTAATACATTTTTTTTTAATTTTTTTAAAATATCTTAGAAAATATCTGTAAATATATATATATATATATAAATATATACAGTGTTCAGAACATCTCTTCTCTTCATTGTCTAACTAAATTGTCTAATGTAATCTTTCATTGTCTAACTAAAATTTCTCTAAAATTCATATTTTCATTTATGACAAATTGGTAGTGTTTTTGTCTTACTGTTTTGTAATTATTCGATTTTCAGTAATATTTTAGCATCTTTCATTTGAAACTTTTTTCGATTATTATGTTAGAGTAGACATTTTGTTAATCTACGTTACAGTTCATTTCAATTATCTACATCAAACTAAGATTATACATATTTTATTAATTTTAAAGCTCAAAAGTTGAAAATAATTAAAGAAACTTTAATTAACAGATAACTTCGTAAATTAGCTATTATGTGTATAAGAATACTTAATTAAAACTGATCATACTTCTAGACAGAGTGTATTAGTATCATATAGGATAAATGAAGAAAATAAAAACATATAGATCAGGAAGTTTAACGAATTGAAAGAATTGAAGATAAAAATGTGCATTATACAATTTTTGGCGACCGGGGACAAAAATATGTCAATGCACAGCTACTAAGGCCCCAAATACAGTTGACAGAAAAAAACAAATAAACAGAACGTGCTATTACTACACGTAATCCCTCAAAAAAACATTTTATTTGTCTGGTGTGTTTGCAAAGAAATATTGCACTTCGAAATTTTAAAATAGAATAGACAAAACACAGACCATTTTATAGTTAACAGTTAGACCGTTTCACAAAGCGACAAGAAAATAAACTCTTGAAATTAATTGAAATCAACTTTTTACTAATATAAAAACAGCTGAGTATATACATAAAAAACAATAATGAATAAACACAAGGTATTTTGATGACAAATTATACTATATGTTTCGTATACAACATATAGTATATCAATTATACTATATGTTGCTTATCTAAAATTCATCTTCTTACATACATGTTTGCTTTTTTAACAAGAAAAAATTCTCATCTTTGATGATATAAAAATGTTTATTTGACAATTATGGTTCATTAGATATGTTGATGTTTGCAAAAATAAATTAGAAAATAAAATATGTTAATTAAAAAAACATTATTTTCCAGTATCTCATATACATACATATATATATATATATATATATATATATATATATATATATATATATATATATATATATATATTATTTCATATAATGGAAATTGAATGCGAATAATTGTTTGTCAATTAAAATCAG